>BLSH010302284.1:87525-120497 GCA_018402905.1 Glandirana rugosa | reverse complement strand
TACTGACCCGTTCCCATCTCTCCATCATGACTCATCTTCTACAGGAGGGGGAAGACAGCAGCTCTGTGGGGGGACACAGGGACCCCAGGAACAGCAGAAGTAACCTGGATAGGAGGGGTGGTGGGGGCAGCATATAGAGCAGTGGTTCTCAACTCCGGTCCTCGGGACCCACTAACAGGGCAGATTTTAAGTATTACCTTGGGGAGATGCAGACTAGAACACTGCAATCACTGAGCAGCAAATGATATCACCTGTGATGTATTTCACTTATCCTGCAAACCTGGCCTGTTAGTGGGTCCTGAAGACCGGAGTTGAGAACCACTGATATAGAGGAACCAATCTCCTCCATTAGGCCTCATACACATGGACGTTTTTTGACGCCGGCGTTTTCTGGCGTTTTTTGCAGCTCTCCATGTTAGTCAATGGCCCCATAAGGCCTCATACACACGGGCGTATCTAAAAAAATAAACAAAACGCCGGGTCCGACGTCAAGGAAAAAAAATCGACGTTTTTCGGCGTTATGCATTGGCGTTTTTGAGCGTTAGTGAGCGTCGGCGTCAATAGGCGTTTTTTAAAAAAAATCATTCCTCTGCTATTTTTCAACCTAAAAACGTCGGCATCAAAAAACGCCGGAAAACGCCGGTACAATATTAGGTGGCGTTTGTTGGCGTTAGTTTGCGTTTGTTGGCGTTTTGTGGCGTCGACGTCAAAAAACGTCAAAACGTTACAGCCTCAGAACGCGATGGCCATGGGTTCTACTTTCTGCTCACTAACGCCGACGCCACCTACAGCTCAAAAACGCCGACGTTTTTATGGGGCCATTGACTAACATGGAGAGCTGCAAAAAACGCCAGAAAACGCCGGCGTCAAAAAACGTCCGTGTGTATGAGGCCTTAAAACGTCGGTGTTTTTGAGCTGTAGGTGGCGTTAGTGAGCAGAAAGTAGAACCCATGGCCATCGCGTTCTGAGGCTGCCACAAAACGCCAACAAACGCCACCTAATATTGTACCGGCGTTTTCCGGCGTTTTTTGACGCCGACGTTTTTAGGTTGAAAAATAGCAGAGGGATGATTTTTTTTAAAAAACGCCTATTGACGCCAACGCTCACTAACGCTCAAAAATGCCAATGCATAACGCCGAAAAACGTCGACTTTTTTTCCTTCACGTCGGACCCGACGTTTTGTTAATTTTTTTAGATACGCCCGTGTGTATGAGGCCTTAGGAGAAAAATGGAGGAGATTTGTTCCTCTAAGGCACGGGTGTCAAACTGGCGGCCCTCCAGCTGTTGCAGAACTACAATTCCCATGAAGCATTGCAAGGCTGACAGTTACAAGCATGACTCTCACAGGCAAAGGCATGATGGGACTTGTAGTTCTGCAAGAGCTGGAGGGCCGCCAGTTTGACACCCCTGCTCTAAGACCCCATACACACGGACGTTTCTAAAAAAATAAACAAAACGTCGGGCCCGACTTGAAGGAAAAAAAGTCGCAGTTTTTCAGCGTTACGCATCGGTGTTTTTGAGCGTTAGTGAGCGTCGGCGTCAATAGGCGTTTTTTAAAAAAAATCATCCCTCTGCTATTTTTCAACCTAAAAACGTTGGCGTCAAAAAACGCCGGAAAACGCCGGTATAATAATAGGTGGCGTTTGTTGGCATATTGTGGCATCGGCGTCAAAAAATGCCAAAACGTTGCAGCCTGAGAACGCGGTGGCTGTGGGTTCTACTTTCAGCTCACTAACGCCGACGCCATCTACAGCTCAAAAACGCTGACGTTTTTATGGGGCCATTGACTAACATGGAGAGCTGCAAAAAACGCCAGAAAACGCCGGCGTCAAAAAACGTCTGTGTGTGCGAGGCCTAAATGCGCCCCCCCCCCCGCCGCCATCCCTCCTATCCAAGTGTACAGGGGAGCACACGAGCCCCCTGGAGCTTGGGGCTCGGTTGCAATTGCAACCCCTGTAGTTACACCTCTGCTCTGACTGCAGGAACATGGAAGAAGCGAGGAAGGTCTTGCTAGGACTGAAATAACTAGCACTGAACAGGAGGGAAGATACCAAAAGTAAAGAAGTTGTAGTGGCCAGAAACTGCCACTAGATGTCAGCATGCTACAAACCAATAAAAACCTAATGCAGTTCAATTCAGCACACAAAATTACATGAAAGTGGGGCAGAGCAGTCCCAGTAAGACACGAATTGTTAGAGAATGGAAAGTTGTCACTCATCTGCCCATTTAGACGCGGGATGGCATCATTATATTGTTTCTGTGACCCGTCTTATCAGATCCCGCTGCCGAGCTGCAGACTTTATGAAACAATGCGAAACATCAATACAGACAACTTGCCAAAGGCGCGGGATTACCAGGAGAAGCAAAACAAGGAGATTGGATTTTTTTACTTTAACGCTGTAAATCCTCCGCGGCTTTTCTCACTGCTGTGGGGTTACAGCAAAGTTCTCCAATAAACTGTAGGGGGGAACTTTAAGGTTTATATTTTTGTTTTTGGACCTGGAAAACCTTAAAGAACAACTGGGCCAACATTTAAAAATAAATACAGACCAAGAATTGTAAAAAAAAAAAAATCAGTAATTTATAGTTTCACATATTTACAGTAAATACTTGGAGATCCCGCTAGTGACCCCCCCTTTGCTGAATGACCACCAGAGAATTCACCGCTGCGCCGTCACCCTATGCAGAGGCGCCCTGAATATCAAAGAGAAGGGTTGTCAGTGTTGCCACCCTGCGCCGTGGTGTTGTAAGGACTCTGCAGAATCTGTGTGGCTACACCTAGAAACTAACAGACGATATATAGTGAGGAAAATGGACTGATAATTAACCACTTGCTTACTGGTCACTTTCACCCCCTTCCTGCCCAGGACAATTTTCAGCTTTCAGCGCTGTCGCACTTTGAATGACAATTGCGCGGTCATGCTACAATGCACCCATATGACACTTTCATACTTTTTTGAGGCAGATAGAGTTTCTTTTGGTGCCATTTAATTACTGGTGGGTTTCTTATTTTTTTTAAACAAATCAAAAAAGCTCAAAAATTTTGAAAAAAAACAAACTTTTTCTTAGTTTCTGTTATAACGTGATACAAATACGTAATTTTCCTTCTTCACTGATGAAGCAGCACTGATGGGCACTGGTGGGGCTGCACTGATGAGGCAACACTAATGAAGCAGCACTGATGAGGCAGCACTGATGGGCACTGATGAAGTAGCATTGATGAGGCAGCAATGATGGGTACTGATGAGGCTGCAGTGATGAGCACTAATGAGACTGCACTGATAAGGAAGCACTGATGGGCACTGATGAGGCTGCACTGATGAGGCAGCACTGATGAGGCTGCACTGATGGGCACTAATGAGACTGCACTGATAAGGCAGCACTGATGGGCACTGATGAGGCTGCACTGATGGGCACTGATGAGGCTGCACTGATGGGCACTGATGAGGCTGCACTGATAAGCCAGCACTGATGAGGCTGCACTGATGGGCACCGCTGAGGCTGCACTGATGAGGCTACACTGATGGGCACTGATGAGGCAGCAATGATGGGCACTGATGAGGCTGCACTGATAGGCACTGGTGGGCACTGATGAGGCTGCACTGGTGGGCACTGATGAGGCTGCATTGATGAGGCAGCAATGATGGGCACTGATGAGGCTGCACTGATAGGCACTGATGGGCACAGATGAGGCTGCACTGGTGGGCACTGATGAGGCAGCAATAATGGCCACTGATGAGGCTGCACTGATGGGCATTGATGAGGCTGGACTGATGGGCACTGATGAGGCAACACTAATGGCACTGATGAGGCTGCACTGATGGGCACTGATGAGGCAACACTAACGGCACTGATGAGGCTGCACTGATGGGTACTGATGAGGCTGTACTAATGAGGCTGCACTGATGGGCACTGATAGGTGCCACTGATATTCTACCCTGATATGTTGCACTGCTGGACACTGATGGGCACTGATGGGCACTGATGGGGCTGCACTGATTATCACTGTAAATGTGTGCTGTCATAGGAGAGCCGATTATCGGCTTCTCTTTCCTCACACAGTGATAGCACTGAGAATAGGAAATGCAGATAACCGGCATTTGTTTGCATGGGATCAGCTGTGATTGGACACAACTGATCACATGGTAAAGGGACACTGTGATTGGCCCTTTACTTCTATCACAGAGTGTGCCCGATGCATGCCCCGAGGGGGGTGGGGGCATGTGCTGGGGGGTTCTGGGAGGGGGACTATTGATGAACTCCTAGATCTGGATGAATCTGATCTGTAGCTGTCCTTTGATTTTAGCGGTTGGCCAGTGGTTAAATAAAAGACATCCACACACAAATCAGGAAACAAACAAACTTGAAGATACAAGTGAACTACAACCATACAACCAAAAAGATAATATATATAAAAGATGAGGAACACGGCTAACAGGGAACACCAGGGGTGCAAGGAAGGGGGAATCAAGACTGGGCACAGGAACAAGGGGAGCCACTGTAAGGCAGCAGGGTGCAGGGTGCAGGGTGCAGGGCTAGAGTAAGGTCAGGATCAGGCACAGAATAAAGAATAGCACAGCAAGCAAATCAACACACTGACACAAAGTGTAATGGCAAAGGGGGACCTATATACCCGCCTAGCAGCCAGCGGGAACTGAGAGTTAACTGGAGAACAGTTGCAGTGCAATGTACATGGAGTGTTCATTCCTAAAGAGCAGAGGCCCACCTTAAGGTTGAGAGTTCCTCCATGGCAGCCTTATGCTTGTCACAGGGCACTGATGAAGAGGACACAAGGCAAAGGTACCCCATGCGTGTGTAGAAAAGTGACCCAGTACAAAGTGTCTAACGTAGCCTAGAAGTACCCATCCCAGGGTAGGCCTCTCATGTGACCCTTGCTTGGCGCCCAGTGAGGAGGGAAACAAGGAGGAAGTGTCACCTGTCTAACTTTACACACTGAAGCAGGAGGTCCCGACTGAGGAGGGACTAAATACCCTCCCAGCAGCCAGCATCAGGTGGAGACTGATTACTAGAAACTGCTGGCTGCTGGGAAACACCTGCAGGTGGACACTGGAAGCTCCCTCTCTGGACAGCACCAGTAGGTGATTCAGGTCCTGACAGGTGTCCTCACATACTTTGGGGAGGAGGGTTATCAATGTTGTTACCCTGTGCAGTGACATCCTGACATATTTAGCAGGAGGGTTATCAGGGTTTCCCTGTACAGTGGTGTCCTCACCTACATTGAGGAGGAGGGTTGTCAGCATTGTCACCCCGTGCAGAGGCATCCTGACATGAATGGAGGAGGAGGGCAGGGGCGTATCATGAAATTAGTGGGCCCATGTGCAAGCCCACACCGCACCGATAATCCCCGGCTGTCAACCAGCGACAGATCATCCTTACGTGCAGTGTTGGTCAGAGCACTGTGGGCCCCCCCACCCCTCGGGGCCCGTGTTCAATGAACACCCTGCACCCATGAATGATACGCCACTGGAGGAGGAGGGTTTTCAGTGTTGTCCCCGTTGATGACGTTCTCCCTTTCTGCCAATCAGCAGCATCTAATAGGACCTCCTCTTGGATCTTGCATCTCAAGTCCAATTAAGTAAAGACCTTGACTACCCCTAAGATGACGTCAGCAATGCAACGGATTCCTTCACTCATAAAGAAAGTTAAAAAAAAAATAAAAGCAAATTAGCATTACTGGGTGAGGGGAGCTCTAGATCTGGATCTAGAACTTTCTAGAACTGGCTCACGGACTCTGGCTAAGCAATGAGGTTATTCTCCAGGCCACCAGCCAGCAACTGGCTGATTGGAGTTGTGACATTAGCATTGCTACTCCTGCTTCTTTCAAACAAGTAACTGAAAAAACTCTGATGTCTTGGCCAAACCTCATTTTGCAATAACACCATGAGCTCACAAGGTCGAAAAAATCCCCAGCATGTTATTTCCTGTGTGCCTGGAGTAGGTCCTGGATTCTGGGACCAGGCTGTATATTCAGCTTCAACTTGTCCAAGTCAGCCTCCACCACTCAATCATTTATCCATACCTAAGTAACCAAACGTGACTCAAATTGAAGTTTACCCTCTAGATCAGGGTTTCTCAACCAGGGTTCCTCCAGAGGTTGCTAGGGGTTCCTTGAGTAAAGGTCAATTTCTACCTCTCAGATAAATTCCCAATGACACCATTGATCTTTTTAGCCATCTGTAAGGGGGTAATTCTTCCCAATGACCACAAGTGTAGGGAGCATTCTTCCCATTGACCATCGCACTAATGTATCATGAGTTGTAGATTTTTCATTTTTAGCAGAGGGTTTCCCGAGACCGGAGAATTATTTCAAGGGTTCCTCGGTGTTGAAAAGGTTGAGAAAGGCTGGGGGGGGGAGTGACTTCGGGTGCTGGAAGGATCCTGCCAAAACACACAGAGGAAGCCCTTCCTGGAGGCATGGCAGCAAGAAGAGAAGACAGTAGGAGCAGGTTGGCACTACTGGGATTCTTCTGAGTCAGCCAGGTGGGCTGGTGAGTGTCAGCCTGGAGGACTGTGGAGAGAAGTTAGCCTGGAGGGCCAGTGAAAGAGGCAGCTGCAGCCAGGTGGGTTGGCAGTGCCTGAAGAGTTGGTGCTGGGATTAGTAGCCACGTGAGGGACGCAAGCTGGACACTGAAATTCTGCTACACATCCATGGGCGTCCGCAGAACTTTTTTCAGGGGGAGGCATCATTTTAAGGTCATCCATGCTCTGCTCCTTTTCGACAATGTCATTATCACATTATCACAGTCAGAGACTGCAAACATAGTACAGGAGATGGTCAGAGACTGCAGACATGGTGCAGGAAATGGTCAGAGACTGTAGACATAGTACAGGAGATGGTCAGAGACTGCGGACATAGTACAAGAAATGGTCAGAGACTGCAGACATAGTACAGGAGATGGTCAGAGACTGCAGACACAGTACAGGAGATGGTCAGAGACTGCAGACATAGTACAGGAGATGGTCAGAAACTGGGGACATAGTACAGGAGATGATCAGAGACTGCAGACATAGTACAAGAGATGGTCAGAGACTGCAGACATATTACAGGAGATGGTCACAGACTGGGGACATAGTACAGGAGATGGTAAGAGACTGCAGACATAGTACAGGAGATGGTCAGAGACTGCAGACATAGTACAGGAGATGGTCAGAGACTGGGGACATAGTACAGGAGATGGTCAGAGACTGCAGACATAGTACAGGAGATGGTCGGAGACTGCAGACATAGTACAGGAGATGGTCAGAGACTGCAGACATAGTACAGGAGATGGTCAGAGACTGCAGACATAGTACAAGTAATGGTCAGAGACTGCAGACATAGTACAGGAAATGGTCAGAGACTGCAGACATAGTACAGGAGATGGTCAGAGACTGGGGAAATGGTACAGGAGACGGTCAGAGACTGCAGACATAGTACAAGAGATGGTCAGAGACTGCAGACATAGTACAAGAGATGGTCAGAGACTGCAGACATAGTACAGGAGATGGTCAGAGACTGCAGACATAGTACAGGAGATGGTAAGAGACTGGGGACATGGTACAGGAGACGGTCAGAGACTGCAGACATAGTACAGGAGATGGTCAGAGACTGGGGACATGGTACAAGAGACTGCATACATGGCTCAAGAGGATAAGGACCTAGTGGAACCCCCAATCCCATCCCTGATTCCAGGGGGGGGGGGGCAATTGCCCTCCCTTGCCCCTACCTGCGGACGCCCATGTACACATCTAAGGGGCCTTGGGTTCCTAGCTGTAATGGGCCAGTCCTTCCTTCACCTGACTGAGTGACTGTCAGATATTCACAGTGTTCCAGCTGGGTTCTGCAAGCAAGTGAGTGCTGGAGGAAGAAGTGGAGCAATATATAAAGACTGTATATAGGAAGAGTTGTCCCTGAAGTTTTTGATGAAGTCAAATGGGCATCCCATAACCTCCCACCCCTAAGTTATTACCCTCAATAAATAACAAAAAAACAAAGCCACGGACTGTCCTCTGACTTAGTGACTGTTAAAATTCGGTGTGCCTGGCTATGCAGGGTGAGGGATCCCAGTTGACTTGCAGCTCCTTAGGGGGCGCACGACACATATCAACATTCAATACAGTGAATGGAGCCACAACAAGGTCCTTTGTGGGCATCTTAACAGGTAAAGCTAGGCCTCCAGCCAAAAAAAAAACACAGACTCTGAGACAATAACACCAATAATCGCAGATACAGACATTAACAACCCCCAGTTCACTTTCACTGAATCATGCACAATAAGGGGGAAGACAAAAATGAAGATGCGTCACTACCAATGTACCATTTTGCTCATAATGACCACCTTCAAGGACTTTGACTTCTGTCCCCAACAGAATGCAAAATCATCTCATAAACTAAAGATGGGATGGAGGGTGGGAAGTTTTCCCAATGTCACCTCTCTTCTGACTGAAGTCCTCCTGTTCCTGCCTGACCCACCAATCTGATAAGTACCCATTGATTCCTATTTCATTTATCCAACAGAAAACCTCTCCTATGCCAATTCTGTATTAATAAGGGTATCCTGCATCCATGCTTCTCTTTACCTAACTTTTTACCCAGACAGGTTCACTTTGATGTTGAGGAGAGGTTCCACCTTGAAGCAGATAGCCCATTTGGAGATACGAATTTGGATGAACCCCATAGCATGCCATCCTGAGTGACCCAAAGTTTGGCATGGCTATGAGGAGCTCTACTAATTAACTCCTTTTATCTGCATAGTCATAGGAGACGGCTTCCTATTATAAAGAACCACAAGGCAATGCTATATGGAGAGTTCTAAGCTATTGTAGATATTATAGGGAATAGATGTCAGCAGGTACAAGGAAATGGTTTTGGTAGCTGCCCAGGAATCTAGATAAAGGTGAGAGTGACACACATGTGTGAATGTGGTTTAGCCATCTCTGCTCCGTTTTATCTCCAAGTATTAAGAAGCAGCTGCCTGCGATTATGAGGATTCAAAGGATCTAGCTGTGATTAACACTCAGCTGCTATTGGTTTGCCAAACTCCCAAATGGGGATTATCCATCTGCTTCCTGTGAATGTAAGATTGTAGCAGATAGCGGAGGAATTGGGCCCACCCAGAAGGCAAGATGGCAGACGGCCTCATCAGCTGATCTTTGTTTTTTGTACTCGTAGTCTTGCCCCATGTAGGAGAAATGGTTTTGAAGTGCAGAGGTGTAAGTAGATGCTTCAATGCTTTGTTGCAGAGCGGGGCCCCCCTTTATCGCACGTAAGAACCTTCATCTGTTTGGTGCTAATTATAAATCAAATTTGTCAGGGTTGGATTTCCATCTCCTGGATCCTGTAAGAAAACAAGTTTTGCCCCCCAAAGCAGCCCCCTATTTATGTAACTATGATTTTTACACCAATATTATCTTGTTGCACTGGTCTTAAGGCTTTTGCACGTGGGTGTTGTCAAACACATGCCAATCTCATATTAGCCCCAATGTGTGCAGTTCAGATCTCAAATCAGCTCCAATTCATGCACTTCAACTCCAGATCAGCCCTAATGCATGTGTAACACTCCAGCCTACCAGCAGGGCCGGCTCTACCACTAGGCGGCCGCCTAGGGTGCCACTGCCACCCAGGGCGCCCAGCCGCTGTTGATCTGTCACCGGTCTGCATTGATCACTCATGTCACTCGAGAGTCGCGGCAGACAGCACACCAGGACGATAAAATGAGGCGGGTCCAGGGGGCACAGGTGCAGGCCTGTGGACCACGGCTAAAGAAATGGGTAGAGAGGTGCTGCAAAAATCTCCACCTCCACCACCTCCATTGTATACATGGACAGAGCAAAGGGGGTGGAGTCATGGGGCGGAGCCAAATGGTCGGCAAAATGAGGTTTCGCCTAGGGTGTCAAAAATCCTTGCACCAGCCCTGCCTACCAGTCTCACCAACTGCACCAAAGATCTCCCAGAACAAGGTTAGGGAAGATTTAGGCACACCGCTATCTTCCAGATAGATCTGCTACAGGTGGCAGTCTCTCCCCTTGTAAGTCATTGACTGTGCTGTAGCATTCACACTGTCCTCCTTGCTCCCGCTGCCTCTCATGAAAGACTCCTTACAAACTGCTTCTGTGGTAGGATCCTTCCAGGCCAGCACCTGAGCCCCAGCCCCAGGCAGAGCACCCCCGCATCCCCAGACTAGGGGGTTCACCTCAAGGGTCATGACAGTCCCCTCAGCACTCCATCTCCATCTTCCACCAGACTCCCCCTGCCACCATGACTCATTCATACTTGGCCAAGCTTCCCTAAGTATGCAGGACAGCCCTCCTAGTTTCTAGAAAGTTCTCCAACTTTCCAGAAGTAGGAAGAGGCACCAGAGACCTGCCTGCATGAGTCACCCAGCCCTGACCTAAAGTAAACCCATGACCCAATTAAAGCTCACAGGTTTAAACACGAGCTAGCAGAATCTCAGATCAGCCCCGATGCATGGACTTCAGGCATGGCATGGACTTCAGAACCCAGATCAGTCCCGATGCATGCACTTCAACCTCAGATCCACCCTAATGCATGCACTTTAGATCTCAGATCAGCCCCAGTGCATGCACTTCAGATCTCAGATCAGCCCCAATGCATGCACTTTAGAACCCAGATAAGACCTGATGCATGCATTTCAACCTCAGATCCACCCTAATGCATGAACTTCAGATCTCAGATCAGTCCCAATGCACTTTATGCACACTTTATACACATTTAGTTGTTTAATGGCTTTGAATGGCAGTGGTGTTTATCATGGCGCAACCCAATACATAAAAGAATATACCATCTTGTGTAAAAGTTAATTAAAATAAAAGCCTAGCCATAGAGCTCAGGCTAATAATTCCAATTATGACCAATTTAACCAAAATAATCTTTGTCCTTCCAGCATTAGGCTGGATGACCAACCCTGCTATCAAACACAATCATAGTAGGAGAGCGGGTTCTCTACTGCTCCTGACAAGACTGGACCACTACAGGTGGTTTGGTAGGGCCCTAAATACAGGTAGCTGGCAGCTGTAAGTAATTTCCAAGCCCATCATTTTTCACCAAACAACATTAGCTGAGCGAATTGAATCTTCTGTCCACAGGTGGCCTTCAAAAATGAACTGGTAGTCAAATACAACCCCCCCCCCCCCCCACCCCACCCCACCCCACCCCACCGGTCTTCCCATAGAGACCTTCATGACCAGGGTAGATCTGAGCTCCCCTCCATACTTAACCTTGTACCCAAAACTGCACACAACTAAACCTCTCTACACCAACCCCTAGGAAAAACCACACTATTTGTAATTGGAGTTAAATGGCTGAATTGGCCTTTTATTAAACATAAGCTTATAAAAAAAAAAGATAACAATACGCATATCAATCCAGGTAGCAATAGTTTCAGTACCTTGAAGGTACAATATAACTGAGACTTTGTGTCTGTGGCAGTGATGTCCCCAGCCACCAAACACCGCTATGGGGACTAAGCCAGCTGACCTCAGACACCCACCAATCTTACCACTACCTGGTCACTATGGATTGAACCGTACCAACTAGAGGACGCCACACCTAGAATGAGTCCCCACCGTTTTACCAAAATCACCAGATTTAGACCTCCATCAATGACCCCAAACCCACCAAAGAACAACAAAGAAAGTAAAACGGTACCACCTGAAATATTAGGGCGGGAGGGAGGGATGTTCTGATGATTTCTCCTCTACAAGTGAACCTAATCCACTCCACCCCAGCACTATACTATCCTGCTCCTCCCAATCACATCATCTACATGACCAGATAAGTGTCAGTACTGAACAAACCACTTAATATAGTTGACTTCTGCCTGGTTCTCCTTCCATACTGTCCTGTATGCCCTCTACCTATTTCATTCCTTCTCAGCTCTGGGCATACCTTTATTACTACAAAATATTGTTTTCCAAAGCAGGAGGAGCAATAGAAGTTTACCCATTTCTCTCGCTGTAAGTTTCTTTTTTACGGTCCAGTGGCCTCAAATAATATTTGTTCCATCCTTTGCCAAGTTTGATGCTCACTTGAACCTTCTGTCCACATATGGTCTGCAAAAGCTAGTATAACTAGTAGTCAAGGTTCCCTGTGCTCGTCCCATGGAGGTCTTCTTTATTACTACAGCCCTTTCCATTATTTTCCAAATCAGGAGGAGTAATTGAAGCCTAGAAACTTCTCTCACTGTAAGTTTATTTTAAGGTCCAGTTGCCTCAAATAATATTAGTTCCATCCTTTGCCAAATGTGATGGCCACTTGAACCTTTTGTCCTCACATGGTCTGCAAAAGCTAATATAACCAGCAGTCTGGGGGTCATCAAGACATAAGCTCTCCTGGCAGGTCCTGAAAAATCCCACTAACATGGGGAGACTTGCCCTCCCGGATTTCCAGGCCTACTATTTAGCTGCCCAGACTTCCCACTTTTACTACTACCTGAAGACGGACCTACCCAGCTTCCAGTCTCTAGTCAGTACCAAGCCAGACCACCCAGCATATACACCCCTGCAAATGATGTTGCGAAATATCACGCACCCCCCTCGCCCTAAACTGATTACAGATATGGCTTCTCACCACCGATATATTTGGAGTAGAGTTGCTAAAATAGCGAAATACCCGCTCTACCACACACACACTCCCCTATGGTTTAATAGGAACCTACTCGAACTACTCATGGTACCAGACCCCAAGATATGGATAGACCAAGGAATCCTATACCTACATCACGTGTTAACTTCTAGTGGACCCAAAACTTACCAGACACTCAAAGAAGATTTTGCACTCCCCAACAGCCTATTTTTCAGATATCTCCAACACGCTCTCACGACTCAATTTGTCACCAATTATCCCCAGCTATCTACCCCGGATGTTATAATCATTATACAAGGGAATGAGCCAGCTAATCTGACCTCTAACATATACCTGAGTATACGCCTCTCCGCCACCATGGACCTGCCGTATAAAGTTAAATCAAGGTGGGAAAATGATATGGGGAAATTGGATGACAAGGACTGGGACGAGATCATGGACGGTGTAAACTAGTATCCCCCAGGATGCCTGACCGTCTTACGCAACTATATGTTGTGCACAGGGCCTACCTTACACCTCAAAGAGTGGCCGGATTCTGACCAGACAGGAGCCCATTGTGCCCCCGCTGCAATGCCATGGCAGGCACATTTTACCACATGGAATGGACATGCTCCATGATCCAGACCTTTTGCCTCCAAATCATACAGTTCCTTCATGATGACATGGGGTCTCCGGCCACCCTAGACCCTAAGCTGTGCCTCCTTGGTTTGCTACCTGATGTTGACACTGATAAATACACTGCAACATTCCTCAGGGAGACACTATTTCTAGCCAGGAAAACCATTGCCAAGGTATGGATGCAATCAATCTCTCCTGGGGTTTCAGACTGGATGAGGGAGGTAAACACTACCCTACCATATGAGAAGCTTATATATGAGCACCGGGGATGTCCCCGTAAATTCACTAAAATTTGGGATAGGTGGCTACCTCGCTCTGGAACATGTAACGAAGACTAAGCTAAGGGGATATGTGGTGTAATGAAACATTGATGCTAGTCACATTACGTTTATATTGCGGTATTTGGCCTGTATTAACAATTATGCATACATAGGGAGACCCTGCAAAGGACATAGGTATATATGGCTTTATTTTGGCAGACCTGTAATATAATAGTATAAAATGTTAATATGTAAATGTGGTGCAACGGATGGACACGGTATCAAACTAATTTGTATACATAGCTTTAACACGACCAGTAGTGATGATGATGATGTATGTCAATTTTCTATGATCTGCGGCTCTTATTTCAATAAACTTGGTTTTTGATTGAAAAATAATATAAGCAGTAGTCAATGGCCCCTGTGCTCGCCCCATGGAGGGCTGCGTTATTGCTACAGCCCTTTCCATTATTTTCCAAAGCAGGAAAAGCAATAGAAGTCTACCCATTTCTCTCACTGTAAGTTTCCTTTACAGTCCAGTGGCCTCAAATAATATTTGATAAATCCTTTGCCAAGTTTGATGGCCACTTGAACCTTCTGTCCACACATGGTCTGCAAAAACTAATATAACTAGTTGTCAATGGCCTTTGTGCTTTTCCTATGGAGGGCTTCATTAGTACTACAGCCCATTCTTTCATTTTTCAAAGCAGGAGGAACAATAGAAGTCTACCCATTTCTCTCACTGTAAGTTTTCTTTAAGGTCCAGTTGCCTCAAATAATATTTGTTCCATCCTTTGCTAAGTTTAATGGCCATTTGAACCTTCTGTCCACACATGGTCTGCAAAAACTAATATAAGCAGTAGTCAATGGCCCTTGTGCTCGCTCCATGGGGGGCTTCGTTATTACTACAGCCCTTTCCATTACTTTCCAAAGCAGGAGGAGCAATGGCAGCCCTCACATTTGCTCTAACTGCAGGTTTCCTTTAAGGTCCATGTGCCTTCAGATAACATTTGTTCCATTCTTTGCCAAGTTTGGTGTAGAAATGGATGACTTGGCTGGCATAGAGAAGAGCTATTTAGAAGGTAGAATCCAGAAACCTTCCCTCAGGTCGGGTAATTTCAGTCCTTTTATCTCCGGCCACTTTTCGTGTCTGCAGCGTATATATTATGCCTTGGAACCAAGCGTATATTCATTTTATTTAATAAAGGCAAGAATAAACCAGTTATCTCACGATAACGTTACACATACGGGTGCACCAGTATCATTGAAGATTGGAGCGCCTTGGCCTGGCCCCCTGGAGTCTCTGATATTTATTCTTAATCCCTAAACTAGGAGGAACGCTTGAGATTTGGACGGCGCTAACGAGCCACTGAAAGGCAGCCAATAACTCGATACCCAAGGTAATGCGCAGGATAATTTAATTAAGAGTAACCCAAACTCTTTACACAAATGACTGGAGTCTAATGAAGCCAAGTTGAAAATGTAGCTGTGTTTTTCACATAGCTTCTGCCCCACGTTTCGGTTATTTTGGACGGTCGTCAAGATTTAAAAGGAAGTTTTCTCAATTTTTTTGAGAGGGAGAAGGTAGATACGGCGAAAGCAAAAAATGCAACACTTTATTTATTTAGTTTGTTGGATTACCGGAGAGATTTCGGGTCAACGTAAACAGTGAGAGTTCAAAGTGTCCTTATTTATGGCAACTGGAGTCAGAAACTGTATATTCTCCTCCAATGGAAGGAAGTGGTAGTCTGCTGGAAGAGCCTGTGGGTGCGCTGGTCTCAATGCAAGGACGTTTCGGTAATCCATTTGCTGCGGGGTGAGCAGAGTATAGCGGGAAGTTATGTAGGGTTCATTGTATCCCATGAAGAAGGGCCATAGGTAGTATGGTTGGGTTTTCGGATATAGATTCAGACAAGGGTCAACCAGAGATGTTCAACGATTGGAACTACCCGGGCTAATGGCAGACGGGTAACATAAACCTGCCATGGCATAACGACATATGTGCACCTATCTCTAATTGGCCAAACCCCTCCTGCTCTTTAAAGAGACCCTGTCATGCAGGTAAAAGAATAGAAAAATAAAAAAAAGTATTTAAATGCTTACTTGCAGTGTTTTCCTTCCAATAAAGTATATATGCATTGTAGCTGCTAGGGAGGAGAGTAGGGGAAAACTATAGGGCACTGGTCTCTAAACTGCGGTATGGGGGTTGGATGTGGCCCTTTGCTTGCCTTTATCTAGTCCTTGA
Organism: Glandirana rugosa; assembly: GCA_018402905.1. Taxonomy (NCBI): domain Eukaryota; kingdom Metazoa; phylum Chordata; class Amphibia; order Anura; family Ranidae; genus Glandirana; species Glandirana rugosa. The sequence continues at coordinate 104,770 of BLSH010302284.1, read as the reverse complement.
ACACTATTCCTTCCCCTGACACCAATGATAGGGCATAATTTCTCCCTCTGAGACCAACGATATAGAACTATTGCTCTCACTGGTACCAATAATGGGGTACTATTCCTCTAACTGATACCAAATATGAGGCACTATACCTCCCACTGACACCAATAATGAGACAATATTTGTTCCACTAATACCAATGATGGGGCACTGTCGCTCCCACTGACACCAATAATGGGGCACTATTCCTTCCACTGACACCAATGATGGGGCACTATTCCTCCCACTGACACCAATAACGGGGCACTCTTCCCCTCCACTGACACCAATGACGGGGCACTATTCCTCCCACTGACACCAATGGTGGGGCACTATTCCTCCCACTGACACCAATGACGGGGCACTCTTCCCCTCCACTGACACCAATGACGGGGCACTATTCCTCCCACTGACACCAATGATGGGGCACTATTCCTCCCACTGATACCAATGATGGGGCACTATTCCTCCCACTGATACCAATGACGGGGCACTATTCCTCCCACTGATACCAATGACGGGGCACTATTCCACAATTGAATAAAAAATAATAATAATGATTGGGTTATGTGTACACTTTAAACAAGCTCATCCAGCCATCTCTCATTTTCTGAGCAGATATTGGTGCTGTTTGTGGATTGTTAATGGCAGGTTTTGTTTTGATTTACTGTTCCTTTAAGTCCTTGACATGCCGCATCAATGAAATGAAATGGAGCCGATCGATGGAGTCTGGACCTCCCCCATGAAAATAATGGTCTATTAATTACACTGCTCATTTCATATAATCTTTTATAGATTGTGGCAACGGCCCGGCAATTAGATTGCAATAACAACGTTAGCAGTTGAGAGCGGCCCTGCTGATTGGCCCCCCTAATTAGTAAATGATTACCTGGGAAATGCTCGTTACGGGGGAACGACTGCATATTAATCATTGTCTGAAGCCATTGTAATTGGGCCGCCCAATCCGCGGCACATCCTGCTTGCTGACCGACAGCGCCATTATTTATGGCACGTGCTACAATTTTAAGACAATATTTACAGCGCCGACTCATGCCGCCAGGAAAATAATGGCACAACGGGGAGAAAAAAAGCCCTGATCTGCTTTCCATGTGGGGTTTTTTGCTTGTGGAACTCTTCATGCGTTTGCCAGGGAAAGAGAACCTGCGATGCCAATTGTGGGGCCGATTTACATCACTGTAGTCCATCAGTTACATCCAGGCAGTCCTATTTATGATGAATGGTTTGCCAACAAATCTCAATGGGTGTGCCCCTTTTCTAAAGCACCGCAGTGCACTACCATGTACTGTCTATGTGTTGTAGTTCTCTGCGGTGAATTTTGCGTTGGCCCTTTGACGATCTGCAATAGGACAGGTGCATTGGTGCACATTTCAATAACTTGTATTAAAGGGAAACTATAACCGGCAGGTTTTTATGGCAGAAGAGACTCCGTGGGGGTCCATTTATAAAAATAAATTGCTATATGAATGCCTTCCCTTTGGCACAGCCATTGCAGAAAACCTAGTAATGTGTCTAATATGTGCATTCCCCTATTATCATCAACTCCCTCTAGTGGCCACAATGCAGTATTTCCCTGATTGTGATATTTCAGATTCTATGCATGAAGGTAAAAAAGCTTCCGTGTGCATTGTTGTGTTGCCGCGCTTTACCACGTGTTTAAGGTGTGTTGCCATTTTGAGGGCCGCCATCTCAGTTGACTTGAATAGAATAATTCACGTCGATTTATCAGAACATCACTCAGATACGTCACCACGTTCATTCCCTTCTTAAGTTCCAATCAGACTCCTTTAAATGCTTGACCCAATTTGAAATCAGGTGCTGCAGAGACCCTTATCTGAAAGGCTTGGTGGTTGATCTCTATGGCTCTCTAATGGACAATATGGATCCTCTCACATTATCCTACGTTGCAAAATGGGAAGCTGACCTTGACAAAAACCCTGGACCAATCTACCTGGAATCAAATTTGGCTTGATTCCCAGTGTACCTGGAATATCTTTGCCCAGGAAAACACTTATAAGTTATAAGCTACTTTCCCGTTGGTATACGACCTTGGTATGAGTGTCCAAATTTGTCCTCTCCGTGTCCCTTTTTTGCTTTCGAGGGTCACCCTTGTCCATATCTGGTGGTCCTGCCTAAAAGCTCTGTGGTTCTGCGCCCAGGTTTATTCATTGATCAGATCAGTCTTACGCGTTTCCTTGGCACGTGATCCCTGGGAATCCTTGTTTCATAAGTCTACCCCGTCCTTGACAAAGACCCAGAAGAAGCCGGTAAGGGTTTGTCTTCCGGCTGCCTTGGCTGACGTTGGCCAGAGCCTGGCACCAGCCGTTTCTAAAATCTGCTGAGGTCAAACAGTGGCTTGGCACGTGCCGGGATTGCTAACTGTCACATTGGTTATGCTCTCAAACTGTCAAACCATCTAATGGCTGGTGTCATAACTGATCACATGTGCTTCCATGGCTGAAAACGATAGGATGGTCTACATACACCTTCAGACATCTCAACCTGCAAACACTCATTTCAGGGAGGTGGCAAGCTCAGCTCATTTCAGGGAGTTTGCCCCCTCCCCCCTTCGGCGCCGACCCCCCCCCCCCCCAATTAAATGCAGCCTTGCCAGTGCCAATTAAATGCAGCCTGATCAGTGCCAATGAAATGCAGCTATGCCAGTACCAGTGAAGTGCAGCCTTGCCAGTGCCAATTAAATGCAGCCTGATCAGTGCCAATGAAATGCAGCTATACCAGTACCAATGAAGTGCAGCCTTGCCAGTGCCAATAAATTCAGCCTTACCTGTGCCCATGAAGTGCAGCATAACTAGCGCCCATGAAGTGCAGCCTTACCTGTGCCCATGAAGTGATGCCTTACCAGTGCCCATGAAGTGCAGCCTTACCTGTGCCCATGAAGTGCATCCTTACCTGTGCCCATGAAGTGCAGCCTTACCAGTGCCCATGAAGTCCAGCCTTACCTGTGCCCATGAAGTGCAGCCTTACCTGTGCCCATGAAGTGGAGCCCTACCAATGCCCATGAAGTGGAGCCTAACCAGCGCCCATGAAGTGCAGCCTAACCAGTGCCCATGAAGTGCAGCCTAACCTGTGCCCATGAAGTGCAGCCTTACTGGTGCCTATGAGGTGCAGCCTAAACAGTGCCCATGAACTGCAGCCTAACCAGTGCCCATGAAGAGCAGCCTTACCAGTGCCTATGAAGTGCAGCCTAACCAGTGCCCATGACGTGCAGCCTTACCTGTGCCCATGAAGTGCAGCCTTACCTGTGCCCATGAAGTGCAGCCTAACCAGTGCCCATGAAGTGCAGCCTAACCAGTGCCCATGAAGTGCAGCCTTACCTGTGCCCATGAAGTGCAGCCTTACCTGTGCCCATAAAGTGCAGCCTAACCAGTGCCCATGAAGTGCAGCCTAACCAGTGCCCATGAAGTGCAGCCTTACCTGTGCCCATGAAGTGCAGCCTTACCTGTGCCCATAAAGTGCAGCCTTACCTGTGCCCATAAAGTGCAGCCTGTTCAGTGTTCACAGAGCTCTGTCATTGATTTGAATATCCTCGTGGCAACTGTAACAAAGTCCCGCCTCCTATGATACGCATCACACTGATTCAATGTTTCATTGGATCGGTGATCCGTCTATCTAAGAGGCGGGACTAAGTTGCAGTCCTCCACCTCACACAGACAGGGACCTCATCACCTCCGCCTGCCACTCAGCCACAGACAGTAGGCAGAGCAGCCGCCGCAGCCATTCTCCATCCGGCCACTAGGGCTGCTCTGTCTTCTGTCTGTGGCTGAATGACAGGCCCGGCCGGGAGATCGCCCGTCACTCTCGGGTGTCCGTGAGTCCGCAGCCAAATGCGGGAGACCCCCGCAAGCCCCCGGAGACTTGAGATGTCTGCACTTTAATGTTAGTGGCAGCTAGCCAGTTCCCCCGAAGGCGTCAGTTAGTGTCAGATTGACCGCCGCAGTGTCTCAGTCCCATTCTAAGTCACTGATCGCCGATATTAATAATATATATATTTAAAAAAAAAAATCCAGTATCTATACCACAGTTTGTTGAGTCTACGGGGTTGATTTACTAAAGCTTGAAAGTGCAAAATTTGGTGCATCTCCACACAGTAACCAATCAGCTTCCAGGTTTTATTGTCTAAGCCTGATTGAACAAGCTGAGGTTAGAAGCTGATTGGCTCCCATGCACAGCTGCACCAGTTTTTGCACTCTCCAGCTTTAGTAAATGAACCCCTATAACTTTTATGCAAACCAATCCATATACACTTATTGGGATTTTTTTTTTCTACCAAAAATATGTAGCAGAATATATATTGGCCTAAATTATTGAAATAATTTGATTTTTTTATTGGATGTGTTTTATAGCAATATTGTTGTTTTTTCTTTTATTCAAAATTGTCGACCTTTTTTGTTTATGGCGCAAAAAAACAAAAAAAAACCCAACCCAGTGGTGATCAAAGGAAATCTCCATTTGTGGGGAAGTAATTACATAAATGTAATTTATGTACAGCATTGCATGACCGCGCAATTGTCAGTTAACCACTTCAGCCCCGGAAGGATTTCCAGCTTTAGGACCGGAGCCCTTTTTGCGATTCGGCGCTGCGTCGTTTTAACTGACAATTGCGCGGTCGTGCGGCGTTGTACCCAAACGAAATTTGCGTCCTTTTTTTCCCACAAATAGAGCTTTCTTTTGTTGGTATTTGATCCCCTCTGCGTCATTTCTGATCGCCGCTATAAACAAAAGAAGAGCGACAATTTTGCAAAAAAACCCAAATTTCTTATTTTTTGCTAAAATACAAATCCAAAAAAAAAAATATAAAAAAACATTTTTTTTCACCGTTTTTGGCCGATTTATATTCTTCCTCATATTTGCGATAAAAAAAATCGCAATCGGCGTTTTTTGATTGATTTGCGCAAAAGTGGTCGCGTTTACGGATGATGAGAATTCATTTTTGGGGTTTTTAATTTTTTTTTATTTTTTACTAGTAATGGCGGCGATCTGCGATTTTTTGCGGTACTGCGATATTTCAGCGGACATGTCGGAACGTTTTGACACTTTTTTGGGACCATTGGCATTTATACAGCGATCAGTGCTATAAAAATGCACTGATTACTGTGTAAATGCCATTGGCAGTGAAGGGGTTAACCTGCAGGGGGCGCGCTAAGGGTTAACTATGTTCCCTGGGCGTTCTAACTGTGGGGGGGACTGCCTAGCTGGGGAAGGGAAGTGGTCACAGCCTTCACGTACAGGAAGGCTGTGATCACAGCCCTTCCCCCTCACACAGAGCGGAGGTCCGTGTTTACATACACGGACCTCCGCTCACTCGCTCCGGGGGGGGGCATCGCGGGTGGCCGGCGGCAATCGAAGCCGCCGCACCCGCTCCCTGGCCCCCCCCCGAACACAGTGAGCGCGCGCCTCCGGCGGCGCGCGCGCGCTCACAGTGGCTCTGTATCGCGGCCGCCGTCTGTGACGGCGATTCGCGTTACAGAGCCACTTTGTCGCCGTCATTTGCCGATCAGCCGTCGGCAAGTGGTTAAAGTAACGCCGTGCCGTATTGCGGAAAAATGGCCTGGGTAATTAATTCGGAGGTCAAGTGGTTAAAATGAGGAGCTTTCCGAATGATACAATGTAACTGTATTATGGGAGCTCCCCTTTAATTCCAGCAATACCCAAGCCCAGTAATGCTAGAAAATCTGTTTTTCTTTTTTTCTTCCCTCCGAGGGAAACGTAATACAGAAATTCGACACGTTTTATCATACGGAATTTTATCATTTCTTTGAGAGACGGAGATTTCTGGCTGTGTGTGGCATTCATCCCTTAAGCTAGGTTTAGGAAAATCGCTACCTCCAGGCTCCGACTTCGACTTAATTTATGCATTAAAACTCTTAACCCCCTCCTCTCCGCCTGTCTTGTCCTCGGGGCAGCGGCACGGCGCTGGGAAGGATGCTTTGCTGGATTCTTCGCTTTGCTCGCATTCTCACAGCTTGTTGTACTTGGCCTCTTTCCTGGTTTGGAAGGCCTGTCCTATGTAACCTCTTGTAAGAAGTGGGTAGAAAGCGTCACGCTAGTTCTGAGCGCGTCGACGCTGACCCTTATCGATCAGTGTGCGTTTTTAAAAGGTAAATTTAGTTTCCACCTTGTAGCCAGGGTTGCTGTGATTGTCTGTTATCTAAAAGCATAGTTTGCTCCCTATAAACAGTGTAGCTGCATTCAGCTAGGTAGGTCTCCTTGTTGTGTTCAGCAGCTGCCAGTCTGATAACTTCCTCTGCATTTAGAGAGCTTGAGAGGTTTCTGGATGATAGGTGTGGAGCTATGCAGATGGCAGCATGAATATTGATACAGCCCTGGCCAATCACAGAGAGGCAGGCTCCCATGGCATGCTGGGAGACTGTATATATTCTGTGAGCACACTGAGCTCAGGATCTTTTTCTGGACTGGATTAGTCCAGCCTGGAGGGCATGCTGCCCTTCAAGGCAATGCTGCTATGTCTGCTCTTGTGAGGCTTCAGGTGGGTGACCTGAGGGCCTGGGATGCTGAGATCATGGAGCAAGAAAGAGAGCTGACTGAGGGGGGGTTGTCCACTGAAGATCCATTCTGGTATCACCAGAGTAAGGGGCCTCTTGGAAGCTGGAGGTAGGCGGGCAGCTGTCCTTGGCCCTTGTGTACAGATGCTTCTGAGAGATCTTGGGGACCTTTGTGCTTTAGCCACCCCTCTGGTGCTGGAGAGTCAGTTAAATGGGGCACCAGCTGGTATCCTGAAGAGCTTTGTCCATCTAAGCTTCTACTTAAAGGGACTCTGCTCTTGTGGCTCTAAGAAAGGTGATTCAGTGATCATAATGTCAACAGTGTGTGAGTCATTGCAGTCTATCACACAGCATCGTGACCTGGGAAACACTATTGAACAGAACTTGTGTCCCCTTATATCAGGTGTCCCTATCAGAGTCCCCCTTTACATACTGACTACTCATCAAAGTGCCCCCTTACATCAGGTTTCCCCATCAAGAGTGCCCCTTGCATCTGGTGTACCCATCAAGAGTGCCCCCTTACATCAGGTGTCCCCATCAAGAGTGCCACCTTACACCAGGTGTCCCCATCAACAGTGCCCCCTTACGTCAGGTGTCCCCATCAAGAGTGCCCCCTTATATCAGGTGTCCCCATCAAGAGTGCCACCTTACAACAGGTGTCCCCATCAAGAGTGCCACCTTACACCAGGTGTCCCCATCAACAGTGCCCCCTTACCTCAGGTGTCCCCATCAAGAGTGCCCCCTTACATTATGTGTCCTCATCAAGAGTGCCCCGTTACATCAGGTGTCCCCATCAAGAGTGCCTCCTTACATCAGGTGTCCCCATCAAGAGTGCCTCCTTACATCATATGTCCCCATCAAGAGTGCCTCCTTACATTATGTGTCCTCATCAAGAGTGCCCCCTTACATCAGGTGTTCCCATTAAGAGGCCCCCTTACATCAGGTGTCCCCATCAAGAGTGCCTCCTTACATCAGGTGTCCCCATCAAGAGTGCCTCCTTACATCATATGTCCCCATCAAGAGTGCCTCCTTACATCATATGTCCCCATCAAGAGTGCCCCCTTACATCAGGTGTCCCCATCAAGAGACTACCTTACATCAGGTGTCTTCATCAAGGGTACCCCGTTACATCAGGTCTCTCCAACAAGAGTGCCTAATTACTTCAGATGTCCTCATCAAGAGTGCCTCCTTACATCAGGTGTCCCCATCAAGAGGCCCCTTACATCAGATATTCCAACCAAGAGTGCCCCCTTACATCTGGTGTCCCCATCAAGAGTGCCCCCTTACATCATGTGTCCCCATTGAGAGGCCCCCTTACACATCAGGTGTCCCCATCAAGAGTGCCCCCTTATAACAGGTTTCCCCATCAGAGTGCCCCCTTAAATCAGGTGTCACCAATAGAGTCCCCCCCCCCCCCACATCAGTTGTCTTCTTCAGAGTATCCTCTTCATGTATTGTCCTCAAGGTGCCTCCTTACATCCACTGTCTGCATCAGACTGGCTCATGGATCAGTGGATGCAATCTCAGAGACCTGGGAGGGGGGCACAATTAAAACCTTGGGTGACACAGCCCACCCCAGCATCCCCCCTAGATCCAGACCTGGGTCCAACAGTGGCTCATGGGAGCAATGGTTCATGAGAAACTCACATCCATCCTTACAGATAACCAGGCCAAGTTCCTGAAGATTTGGGACCCATGGATAGCCATGGATCAGTGGATGCACTCTCAGAGACCTGGGGGGCACAACTAAAATCTGAGGGGACACAGCCCATCTTAGCATCCCCCTAGACTCAGCCCTGGGTCAAACAGTGGCTCATGGGAGCATTGGTTCATGAGAAACTCACATCCATCCTTACAGATACCCAGGCCAAGTTCCTGAAGATCCATGGATAGCCTTCAATGACCATCTAGGCCTGGACAGCTTCTTGATGTCTTGAGGCTGCAGAGTCTGAATTAGGATGGGATGGCAGACTGGATTGGTTATGCTTTATGCGAGTTGGCAGTGTAGAGAAAGTTACCCCACTTGTTAGGGACAACATCAGTGCTGGGGAAAGGTTCCTGATGAGGGAAAGTGTAGGGTCCTTATATGGCTTGGGCACGAGACAGCTAAGCTGCACTCCAATGTGGCTGAAACCTGTTCTCTTCACATTGCTGGAAACCGTGGGGGACCTGGATCAGCAGGCATCCCTCTGGGTTTGTTGTGAACCGTCGCTGAATTACTTTAATACAGTGGTTCTCAACTCCGGTCCTCGGGACCCACCAACAGGCCAGACTTTAAGTATTACCTTGGGGAGATGCAGACTAGAATATTGCAATCACTGAGCAGCAAATGATATCACCTGTGATGTATTTCAGTTATCCTGCAAACCTGGCCTGTTAGTGGGTCCCGAGGACCGGAGTTGAGAACCACTGCTTTAATACAAGTTTTCTATTGCACTTGCCTGTGTGAATTATTGCCACCGCACCCCACTGCACCCCACCTACAAGCTGGTAGCTATCCATGGCTGAGACTGCAGTTATTTCTGCAGCTGTCCCCGAGTCGGAGGCTGGAGATCTATGGAGGTTCTATGTAAAGTGCCTCAAAAGGACATTCTTATTGTATTTGTTACTTCTATCGTTGTTAATAGAAGGCTGCTATGGCCACTAACCTTTTTCTTTCCAATGAAGTACGTCCGACAAGTCAACTATCAGATGTAAGTGATTGGGTGGCCATACAGCCACCCGATCGCTTCCACACACTCCTGGTACCGCACCCATCACAGGCACCCCCCAGCAATGTTTCCTGGGCTCTGCGCTCCCATCTGCAGACTCAACACCAGCATGGCAGGCGCCATCGCGTAGAGGGGAGGGAGGGCATCAAATGCTGATCTCCACTATGCAATAAGAACCCGGAAGAACTCAGTGGTTCTGATGTCACTTTCCTCGACTGCTTTAGCCGGGGAAGAAGCTAATGGAGCTAACCTGCCAGAGCAAATTATTATTACATAAGGGATCGGATCCCCAATCTAATAAAAGAAATAACATTTAATGAAAAAAAAAATTGTGTAAAAAAATAAAGACACACCCAAGAACTTAAACCTTGCTCCAAAACATACACTACATTACCAAAAGTATCGGGACGCCTGCCTTTACTCGCACATGAACTTTCATGTCATCCCAGTCTTGGTCCATAGGGTTCAATATTGAGTTGGCCCACCCTTTGCTGCTATAACAGCTTCATCTCTTCTGGGAAGGCCGTCCACAAGGTTTAGGAGTGTCTATGGGAATGTTTGACCATTCTTCCAGAAGAGCATTTGTGAGGTCAGGCACTGATGTTGGATGAGAAGTCCTGGCTCGCAGTCTCCGTTCTAATCCATCCCAAAAGGTGTTCTATCAGGTTGAGGTCAGGACCCTGTGCAGGCCAGTCAAGTTCCTCCACCCCAAACTGGCTCATCCATGTCTTTATGGACCTTGCTTTGTGCAGTGGTGGGCAGTCATGTTGGAACAGGAAGGGGCCATCCCCAAACTCTTCCCACAAAGTTGGGAGCATGAAATTGTCCAAAATGTCTTGGTCTGCTGACACCTTAACAGTTCCCTTCACTGGCACTAAGGGGCCAAGCCCCACCCCTGAAAAACAACCCCACACCATAATCCCCCCTCCACCAAATGATTTGGACCAGCGCACAAAGCAAGGTCCATCAAGACATGGATGAACAAGTTTGGGGTGGAGGAACTTGACTGGTCTGCACAGAGTCCTGACCTCAACCCAATAGAACACCTTTGGAAAGAATTGGAGCGTAGAGTCAAGCCAGGCCTTCTCATCCAACATCAGTGCCTGACCTCTGGAAGAACGGTCAAACATTCCCATAGACACTCCTAAACCTTGTGGACGGCCTTCCCAGAAGAGGTGAAGCTGTTATAGCTGCAAAGGGTGGGCCAACTCAATATTGAACCCTACGGACTAAGACTGGGATGCCATTAAAGTTAATGTGCGTGTAAAGGCAGGTGTCCCAATACTTTTGGTTGTACATGTTACATATCGCCATGCACGCTAGAGTGAGATCAATAATTCTAGGCTCATTATTAATGGTGAACTCTAAACTGATGACATGTAGGGGGCTTTCAAAGCCTATGGAAAATTTAGAGTACCGAACTTTGTCGCCGATTCCGGGGTGCATGCAATTTTTAGGTTCGATGTGTTGGTTATCTATTTACATCATCTTTTATATTTTACAAAAAACTGGGTAATATGTTGCATTTTGTGCCATAAAATTAACTTCAGTGGGTTTTTTTACTGAAATTTTGTGCAAATATCATGTGACATAAAAAGGGCTGGTGCAAGAATTTTTGACACCCTAGGTGAAACCTCATTTTGCTGCCCCCCATTGGCTCCACCCCCGACTCCACCCCCTTTGCCTTGCCCATGTGACAGGAGGCGGCGATATACAGAAAGCATTTGCTCTGCTTCCTCTAGTGCTGGCTCCAGTGCTGCTCTGCGCCTCTAATTACCTTGCTGGTCAGATGGAGCAGCTGCCTGAGACTGATTTAGTTACATGCATGCAGACGTGGAGGAAAACCAGCGGCCGGGCGCCCCTAGGCAGCAGTGCGCCCTAGGCGGCTGCCTAGTTTGCCTAGTGGTAGCATCGGCCCTGGACATAAAAACTGGAACAACCAATATTCTATTCTCTAAGGCAGTGGTCTCCAAACTATGGCCCAGGGGATGTAGCCCCTTGGATGCCCTTATTTGGCCCTCTGGGCCAGGGCCAGATTAACGTAGGGGCTATTGGAGCTGCAGCTCCAGGCCCCTACCTTAATATAGGCCCAGCTGCCCAAGAACTTCCCCCTGTCACCACAGCGCCGCCACTCTGCCCACCACTGCCCAGTGTCCACTGCTGTGAAAATTATTGGTTGCTACAACCGCCTAGCATCCTAGCAACCATTCAAGCGCAAGCACAGACCCCGACAGAGGAGGAGAATGTTACTTCCTCAGCACCAGGTCCATGATGCTCTTAATCCAGCCCTGCTCTGGGCACTATTCCAGCAACTGACACCAATGATGGGGCACCATTCCCCCTACTGATACAGTCAAGGGGGCACTATTCCTCCCATTACTATCAATGATGGGGTACTGATGCCAAGGCAATTTCTACTCCCACTGGCCACAGTGCGGCCCTCCTTAAAGCCTGAAGGACAGTAAACCGGCCCTTTTCTTGGAGACCCTGGCTCTACAGTGTCTGCTTTCAGAAAATCTATACTGTATGGGGGTTTTATGTAATTTTCAGGCTTAAAATGATTTTATATGCGCAAAAAAAATACAAAAATGGTTTTGGCAGGATAATGGTTAAATTCCAATTCATGGGTAAATTGTGAGTTGGAGATGCTCCACTCCTAAGCAGCCTATGTATCAAATACATAGAAAGCAGCTTGAGCCTGGGCTCCACCCAGGCCACTCCGCTGATGCGTTTCGTCCTGCCCACAGGGCTTAGTTATAGAGGTGGTTGAATTTAATCCAAATTATGGGTTATGTGAATCGCAGAGGGTAGCGGGGCAGTGGCGGCCAGGCAGTTCATCTTTAGTACCCCGGCCGTGTATTTTTCATTGCTGTGCAGAATGCATCAGATTGCATTGAAGTGCAGCCACCTTGAAGCCTTGCAATGGGGACGCTATGAGATTTTCTCTCACTTCCGGGTGCGTCTATAGGACAGGAAGTGAAGGAAAAAAAATGGCAATTTTAACCAATGCAGAGGATTATAAAATGTTGCATGCCCTTAGATGTCTGAAATCAATGGCAGTTCCTGGAGGTTTCATTGAAAAGTTGTAGAATTTTAGTGTTCTTTATAATGTTACATTTTGCGAACTTCTCCCGAATCTCCTGAAACTTCTCGAAGCACTCGGATCATTTTTCATTGGAGCTCCCCGTATCGATCAATCAAATTCCTAATGTGATTCCTGAGTGGCCATTACCGATTCCCCGCACTTCGGAAACTTAATGTTTTAATTGCCTGATTTAAATAAAATCCAGATGCCGACGGGGGGGGGGGGCATTTTTTATTTTGTCTCTCGGCTAAACATCCGACACAAAGCAAGACAAGCGGGGGAAATACATCTCCTCAACTTCTCAATTTCCGATTGCACTTAGAATATATTCACCTAACTTTTCACCGACTCACATTTTTATACTTAATATATTCACCTAACTTTTCACTGACTCACATTTTTATACTTAATATATTCACCTAACTTTTCACTGACTTGCATTTTTATACTTAATATATTCACCTAACTTTTCACCGACTCACATTTTTATACTTAATATATTCACCTAACTTTTCACCGACTCACATTTTTATACTTAATATATTCACCTAACTTTTCACTGACTCCCATTTTTATACTTAATATATTCACCTAACTTTTCACCGCCTCACATTTCTATACTTAATATATTCACCTAACTTTTCACCGACTCGCATTTTTATACTTAATATATTCACCTAACTTTTCACTGACTTGCATTTTTATACTTAATATATTCACCTAACTTTTCACTGGTTCACATTTTTATACTTAATATATTCACCTAACTTTTCACTGGTTCACATTTTTATACTTAATATATTCACCTAACTTTTCACTGACTTGCATTTTTATACTTAATATATTCACCTAACTTTTCACCGACTCGCATTTTTATACTTAATATATTCACCTAACTTTTCACAGACTCGCATTTTTATACTTAATATATTCACCTAACTTTTCACCGACTCACATTTTTATACTTAATATATTCACCTAACTTTTCACTGACTCACATTTTTATACTTAATATATTCACCTAACTTTTCACTGACTCACATTTTTATACTTAATATATTCACCTAACATTTCACTGACTTGCGTTTTTATACTTAATATATTCACCTAACATTTCACTGACTTGCATTTTTATACTTAATATATTCACCTAACATTTCACTGACTTGCATTTTTATACTTAATATATTCACCTAACTTTTCACTGACTTGCATTTTTATACTTAATATATTCACCTAACTTTTCACTGGTTCACATTTTTATACTTAATATATTCACCTAACTTTTCACTGACTCACATTTTTATACTTAATATATTCACCTAACTTTTCACCGTCTCGCATTTTTATACTTAATATATTCACCTAATTTTTCACTGACTCGCATTTTTATACTTAATATATTCACCTAACTTTTCACTGACTCCCATTATTATACTTAATATATTCACCTAACTTTTCACTGACTCGCATTATTATAATTAATATATTCACCTAACTTTTCACTGACTCGCATTATTATACTTAATATATTCACCTAACTTTTCACTGACTTGCATTTTTATACTTAATATATTCACCTAACTTTTCACTGACTCACATTTTTATACTTAATATATTCACCTAACTTTTCACTGACTCGCATTTTTATACTTAATATATTCACCTAACTTTTCACTGACTTGCATTTTTATACTTAATATATTCACCTAACTTTTCACTGACTCTCATTTTTATACTTAATATATTCACCTAACTTTTCACTGACTCACATTTTTATACTTAATATATTCACCCAACTTTTCACTGACTCACATTTTTATACTTAATATATTCACCTAACTTTTCACTGACTCACATTTTTATACTTAATATATTCACCTAACTTTTCACCGACTCACATTTTTATACTTAATATATTCACCTAACTTTTCACTGACTCGCATTTTTATACTTAATATATTCACCTAACTTTTCACAGGCTCACATTTTTATACTTAATATATTTACCTAACTTTTCACTGACTCACATTTTTATACTTAATATATTCACCTAACTTTTCACTGACTCACATTTTTATACTTAATATATTCACCTAACTTTTCACTGACTCACATTTTTATACTTAATATATTCACCTAACTTTTCACCGACTCGCATTTTTATACTCAATATATTCACCTAACTTTTCACTGGCTCGCATTTTTATACTTAATATATTCACCTAACTTTTCACCGACTCGCATTTTTATACTCAATATATTCACCTAACTTTTCACTGGCTCGCATTTTTATACTTAATATATTCACCTAACTTTTCACTGACTCTCATTTTTATACTTAATATATTCACCTAACTTTTCACTGACTCTCATTTTTATACTTAATATATTCACCTAACTTTTCACTGACTCGCATTTTTATACTTAATATATTCACCTAACTTTTCACCGACTCACATTTTTATACTTAATATATTCACCTAACTTTTCACCGACTCACATTTTTATACTTAATATATTCACCTAACTTTTCACTGACTCGCATTTTTATACTTAATATATTCACCTAACTTTTCACCGACTCGCATTTTTATACTTAATATATTCACCTAACTTTTCACCGACTCGCATTTTTATAGTTAATATATTCACCTAACTTTTCACCGACTCACATTTTTATAGTTAATATATTCACCTAACTTTTCACTGGCTCGCATTTTTATACTTAATATATTCACCTAACTTTTCACTGGCTCGCATTTTTATACTTAATATATTCACCTAACTTTTCACTGACTCTCATTTTTATACTTAATATATTCACCTAACTTTTCACTGACTCGCATTTTTATACTTAATATATTCACCTAACTTTTCACTGACTCGCATTTTTATACTTAATATATTCACCTAACTTTTCACTGACTCTCATTTTTATACTTAATATATTCACCTAACTTTTCACTGACTCTCATTTTTATACTTAATATATTCACCTAACTTTTCACTGACTCACATTTTTATACTTAATATATTCACCTAACTTTTCACTGACTCGCATTTTTATACTTAATATATTCACCTAACTTTTCACCGACTCACATTTTTATACTTAATATATTCACCTAACTTTTCACCGACTCGCATTTTTATACTTAATATATTCACCTAACTTTTCACTGACTCACATTTTTGCGCACTTTTTTTGCACTATATTTATTTATTTCAGGTTCTTATATAGCGCCGTCAATTTACGCAGCACTTTACATATACATTGTACATTCACATCAGTCCCTGCCCTCAGGAGCTTACAATCTAAGGTCCCTAACTCACATTCATACACATACTAGGGGGCCAACTTACCTACCAGCATGTCTTTGGAGTGTGGGAGGAAACCAGAGTACCCAGAGGAAACCCACGCAGGCACAATATGCAAACTCCAGGCAGGTAGTGTCATGGTTGGGATTCGAACCAGCGACCCTTTTGTTGCCAGGTGAAAGTGCTACCCACTACACCACTGTGCCACTATATAGGGAAGCCCATTTATTTCAATGGACTGCCCTATGCGTGACAAATGTGCCAAAGTAGCTCATGTGCCTTTTTGGGAGTTGAGCTTCTCACTTTTGATGCATGCAAAAAAACGCGGGTCTGCTTGCCGAGTTTGAGGCGCTATTAACAAACAATTGACCCGGGGAGGGGGGTTGAGGACCTCTGTATGAAAGTACATTTAGCCATTTAAAAGTGTTTCTATTGCTCTGCTAAAGAATATAGACTATATTGTCAAAAGTATTGGGACGCCTGCCTTTACACGCACATGAACATTTAATGACATCCCAGTCTTAGTCTGTAGGGTTCAATATTGAGTTGGCCCACCCTTTGCAGCTATAACAGCTTCACCTCTTCTGGGAAGGCCGTCCACAAGGTTTAGGAGTGTCTATGGGAATGTTTGACCGTTCTTCCAGAAGAGCATTGGTGAGGTCAAGCACTGATGTTGGAGGAGAAGGCCTGGCTTGCAGTCTGCACCCAAAGGTGTTCTATCAGGTTGAGGGCAGGCCAGTCAAGTTCCTCCACCCCAAACTCGCTCATTTATTTTTTATTTATTCCAGGTAGTTATACAGCGCTGTCAATTTACGCAGTGCTTTACATATACATTGTACAGTCACATCAGTCCCTACCCTCAAGGAGCTTACAATCTAAGGTCCCTAACTCACATTCATACACATACTAGGGCCAATTTAGACAGGAGCCAATTTACCTACCAGCATGTCTTTGGATTGTGGGAGGAAACCAGAATACTTGGAGGAAACTTACACAGGCACAGGAAAAACATGCAAACTCCAGGTAGGTAGTGTCATGGTTGGGATTTGAACTTGCAACCCTTTTGCTGCCAGGCCAAAGTGCTACCCACTACACCACTGTGCCACTCATCCAAGTCTTTATGGCCCTTGCTTTGTGCACTGGTCCAAATCATTTGGTGGCGGGGGGGGGGGGGGTTCGTTGGGGTGTGGTATTGGTGAGGGGGGGGGGGGGGCGGTGGTTTACTAAACCTGGTCACGTGTTTCGTTCCCGGTATTTCTGAACCTACTCACCGTGTCACCACATCACCCATCGTGAAACCGGACCGTCGTTTTCCCAACGTTCAAGTTTAGGGTTGGTACTGTGATGGATGGACCTCAAACGTACAAAAAGGACACGGACACATTCAAAGGAGGTTCATAAGACCAAAGGAGGGTGTTAGGTTTCTGTACGACCATCCATTTAACCGAGGACAGATTTAACCGGGATCATACACATACTTACACTCAATCCCTGGAATCTAACATTCGAGGAACTCCCATCCCTGACTACACTGACATGTTACATATACATTTCGTGACGCA
>BLSH010302284.1:57368-76262 GCA_018402905.1 Glandirana rugosa | reverse complement strand
GGCCCTGGCTGGGGGAGTCTATTGTTGCTGAGTGGATCTATTGGTTGCTGGGGGTCTATTGTTGCTGGTGGGAATCTATTGTTTCTTGGGAGTCTATTATTGCTGAGGGGATCTATTGTTGCTGGGGGTGTCTATTGTTGCTGGTGGGGGATCTATTGTTGCTAGGGGGTCTTATGTTGTTGAGAGGCATCTACTGTTGAGGGAATGGTCTATTGTTTCTGGCTGCTGGGAGATGTATTGTTGCTGGCAGGGGTTATGTTGCTGCTGATGGAGCCTATTGTTGCTGAGGGGATCTATTGTTGCTGGAGGATCTATTGTTGCTGAGGGGATCTGTTTTTTCTGGGGGGTATATTATTGCTGATGGGATCTATTGCTGCTGAGAGGGTCTGTGGTTGCTAAGTAGATCTATTGTTGCCTGGGGGGTCTATTGTTGCTGGGGATCTGTTGTTGCTGGTTGTAGGGGATCTATTTTACTGACTTTCCTGTTATCATTATCGAATTCCATACAAATGACATTCCACCACAAAATAATAGTTCTGTGTTCTCTAAAAAAAGGGGGGAGGATAGGAAGGAGGGGAGTGGAGCCAAGGGATGGTAGTTGGTGGTGGGTAGGGGGTGGAACCAAGGGACAGGGCTCAGAGGTTGGCAGGGGAGTGGAGACAAGGGGTGAATTGGAAGAAGGGAATAACCTGCACCTATTCTCTGAGAACCTAAGTTGACCTAAAAAAATATCAGCACAAGGGACATTACTTACCTTCAGTGTGAGGCTTCCCATGTACTGTTGTGTCCTCCTTTTACTGAACTCTTACTCCCCCGATATCCCCACCCCACCGCCATAATCTTTCAGTGCAGCAGAGGTTAATACAACTGAGGGGCTCTCATCAAGAGTGCTAAACCCCCCTTTCAGCCCAGCTGCTCCATTCATAGGAGTGTAGCACTACCCCCACAGGAGCTGCCGGTATGAAGGTTCCCGTATCCCCACTTAGAGCACACACAGCCAGGCACACAACATTTTCTTCCCTCTCTGGCCCAATAAATCAGTCTAGGGGTGTCGTATAGGGAGGCTCCTGGGATTTTTGAGCCCGGGTATAATGTATGGCCAGCATAGGCGTGCGCACATAGGGTGGCAGGTGTGCCTGGACACACCCTAATCACCCTGTATTGTGCAGATTTCCCCTGCTGCCTGGCTGCAGAGAAAGGGACTGTGGAATCTCTGTCCTTAGTCTCTTTCTCTGTCTCAAAAGTGAGATATCAAGGAGCAGGGGCATTGCTAGGGGGTGGCTATTGGGGCTATAGCCCCAAGTCTGGGGCCCATAGCCCCTAGTCTCTTACCCAGTGGGTGCAGTTCTGCAATTAGCAGGTATGTCTTGGTCCGGAATGCAGGAGGCAGGGGCAGACTGAGCCGTGGTAGCGCTGGCTCCTGCTCCGCCCTCGCCTCGACCTGACTCTATTATATTATATACATGTGTATAGCGTATGACTTTCGTTACTTCGCTGCTATGGGCTCTAGCCCCAGATCTTTTGTAGACCTAGCAGGTGTGCCTGGGCACACCCTAATCACCCTGTACTGTGCAGATTTCCCCTGCTGCCTGGCTGCAGAGAAAGGGACTGGGGAATCTCTGTCCTATATCTCAAAAGTGACATATCAGGGGAAGGGGCGTTGCTAGGGGGTGGCTATTGGGGCTTATAGCCCCAAGTCTGGGGCCCATAGCCCCTAGTATCTTACCCAGTGGGTGCAGTTCTGCAATTAGCAGGTATGTCTTGGTCCGGAATGCAGGAGGCAGGGGCAGACTGAGCCGTGGTAGCCCTGGCTCCTGCTCCACCCTCGCCTCCACCTGACTCTATTATATTATATACATGTGTATGGCCGCTCAAGTGTATGACTTTCTTTACTTCGCTGCTATGGGCTCTAGCCCCAGATCTTTTGTAGACCTAGCAGGTGTGCCTGGGCACACCCTAATCACCCTGTACTGTGCAGATTTCCCCTGCTGCCTGGCTGCAGAGAAAGCGACTGAGGAATCTCTGTCCTATATCTCAAAAGTGAGATATCAGGGGCAGGGGCGTTGCTAGGGGGTGGCTGTTGGGGCTTATAGCCCCAAGTCTGGGGCCCATAGCCCCTAGTCTCTTACCCAGTGGGTGCAGTTCTGCAATTAGCAGGTATGTCTTGGTCCGGAATGCAGGAGGCAGGGGCAGACTGAGCCGTGGTAGCGCTGGCTCCTGCTCCGCCCTCGCCTCCACCTGACTCTATTATATTATATACATGTGTATGGCCGCTCAAGCGTATGACTTTCTTTACTTCGCTGCTATGGGCTCTAGCCCCAGATCTTTTGTAGACCTAGCAGGTGTGCCTGGGCACACCCTAATCACCCTGTACTGTGCAGATTTCCCCTGCTGCCTGGCTGCAGAGAAAGGGACTGGGGAATCTCTGTCCTATATCTCAAAAGTGACATATCAGGGGTAGGGGCATTGCTAGGGGGTGGCTATTGGCGCTATAGCCCCAAGTCTGGGACCCATAGCCCCTAGTCTCTTACCCAGTGGGTGCAGTTCTGCAAATAGCAGGTATGTCAGGCCCCAGATCTTTTGTAGACCTAGCAGCGGTCTGGTTAGACCCCTGATATTTCTCCAAAGCCCCCCCAGCAGGGCTTCTAAAAAAAATAAAAAAAAATAAAATAAAATATAATATTGTAAAAATTAATCAAAAATAAACTACTGACAACTATCTCTTGCTAATGCAATAGGCTGCGCACACCTATGCTGGCCAGCCTTAGCGTTAACAAATAAACATGACCAACTCAAGGTTCTACTGAGAGTGACCATGTGGACCTATCTACTGCCGCCTACTGACACCCCACATTGAGTAGAGGTCTTCCCGGTTGAAAAGTCCTCCTTGCTGAGAAATGTCTCCTGGGCCTCCTCAGTCTCAGGGACCCCTCAACCTTTTAAATATTAATGCAGAAATAAAATTCCACATTTCATTCTTTGTGGGCACGTTCCTGTGCAGCAGCTTCAAGCCTTGCGAGCTAGAAATTAGCATTCACGAGAAAACCAGCTCGCCAGTTCCAGTAACCACTGCGCAAACTTTGGCACGGGCGCGAGGGCAAGTCTGCAACTCTTGAAAAGCTCGGAACAGAACACACATAGAAATTTTTATCACTTCTCACCTTCCCAGGTCTGCCCCTCCAAAGTGTTACGTGAAGACACTGGCGGGAACGTACGCCCGGCCAGAGGCTCTTCCCATGTCCTGTCTGGCCGGCGCATAAAGGCCGCGTTTCTTTGCGGCTGCCAGATTTCTAACCTTTTTGCAAAAACCGCGTAGTGGAGAGATTAGAAAAATAGGTGGTACTGGCACATGGAGTTCAGAGGGTTCAATGGGCTCATTAGACCTCGTGGAATTCCCTTGGACCCCTTCCTAATGATGGAGGTCTTGTTAGAGGGTTTGGCACCAGGGCGGCCATGTTCACTTAAAAAGACGTGATGAGCAGTAATATGTACTTAGCACCTCACTAATCTCCAAGGTGGTGGACGTCCCCCGTGAGTTTTGGAGGATCTGCTTTGCTGCTCGGTGCCTGGAAAAAATGTTTCTCTAGGATAAAGTTTAAGATTTTTTTTTTTCACTTACAGAGGGCACCGTTCATTAATGTTCAGCAGGGCCGTCTTTAATACTGATTGGACCCTGGGCAAATATTTTCTTGGGCCCCCCCCCCCATGCAATTTCACTCTCCACCTGCTCTGAGATATACAATAAATAGCAACTAGACTCAAAATCAGTTTACTGAATCAGATCAGCAGCGATTTTGATTGGTTGCCAGAGGTTACAACATATCATTACCGCTTACTGACTGGTTGCTAGAGGTTACAGCACACATTACGGCTCACTGATTAGTTGCTAGAGGTTACAGCACATGCTTTCTGCTTGTTTGGTTGCTAGAGATCATCAATACTGCTCACTGATTGGTTGCTAGAGGTTACTGCACATCATTACTGCCCACAGATTGGTTGCTAGAGTTTACAGCACATCATCTCCTCACTGCCTGCACTCCATGGGCTGGGGAGCGCAAAGTCGCTTTCCTGACACCACAGAAATGTGCTGCCCTTTAGCAGATACACAGCAGTGCCATTAATGACACCCTCATGCATCTGCTGACGTGTGCTGTAGACTTTCAAGCATGCCTTTGTCTCCCCAGTGGGCAGCATCCAGTATAGGTGATGGTGAATATGACCTCAGGGGGGCATGATATATATATGAATGCCACCTTTGTTTACATATCAGTGCAGATGGCTGCCACTATTTACATATGAATATTGCCTCTATTTACATATCAATGCCGGTTATTTATATGTAAACATAGGGTCTGCAGGTGAGTCACCAGGATAGTTGGCAAGTATGAGGCAGCTGCTTTGGGCCCCACAACAATGACAGGGCCCAGGGCAGCTGCCCCCTTTGCCCTGCCTTAAAGACGGCCCTGACGTTCAGGCTTCAGCTCATTAACTTCCACAGGAGCAACCAAAAGCTGCGTAATGTTCGAGACCTTACCTGAAATTAGTCACGTGGAGATACACTGGCTGGTTATCTAATCATAAAGCCGAATAGATATCCATAGGCGTGCGCACAGGGTGTGCCGGCTGTGCCAAGGCCCACCCTAATCCCCCCATGTGTATTAGCATTATCCAGGGCGGCACCAGGTGGGTGGTTGGGGATGCCAGTTGCCAGTGCAAATGCCCCTATTATATTAAAGGCTAGGTTCAACTGTAGGAACAAGTTACACCCGTATTTAGAGGTAACGTCATATGCTCCCAATCAACTGTCTCCCATCACCAGAGCCTCCTCCCCGTGACGGCAGGTGGCATTCAGGTGTGTTTGATCTTTGGGGTGCACACCCTAATGCAATAGGCTGCGCACACCTATGTAGATATCCATGGCAGCACCTCTCTCGCCACTCAGCCTTTTACAGTGCGTCTGATTTCAGATAATGCCTCAGATGCCACACAGCCCTCAGAGCTTCCATAGAAGGTCAAGAGCAACTCCAAACCAAAAGGGAAACTAATTGGCCAACTGCTGGTGGCTGGAAAAGTCTTCTAAAAATATATTTTTTAGGATAAAGTTCAAGATTTTTCTCTTTGACTCACAGAGGGTGTCCTTCATTAATGTTCAGGCTTCAGCTCATTAGCTTTCACAGGAACAGCAAAGGCTGTGTGATGTTTGAGACCTTACCTGAAATTAGATACACTGGCTGGTTATATACTGTAGGTCAGGGGTAGGCAACCTGCAGCCCTCCAGCTGTTGTAGAACTACATTTCCCATGAGGCATTGCAAGGCTGACAGGCACAATTACTCCCAGAGGCATGATGGGACTTGTAGTTCTGCAGCAGCTGGAGGGCTGCAGGTTGCCTACCCCTGCTGTAGGTACTCATAAAGCCAAATAGATTTCTATGGCAGCACCTCACCCGGCAGCCAGCCTTTTACAGTGTGTCTGATTTCAGATAAAGCCTCAGAAGCCACATAGCCCTCAAAGATTCCATAGAACGGGGGTAGGCAACCTTTGGCCCTCCAGCTGTTGTAGAACTACATTTCCCATGAGGCATTGCAAGGCTGGCAGTTACAATTACTCCCAGAGGCATGATGGGACTTGTAGTTCTGCAACAGCTGGAGGGCCGCAGGTTGCCTACCCATGCCATAGAAGATCAAGAGTAACTCTAAACCAAATCGGCTCAATAGCTTTCACAGGAACAACCAAAAGGTTGTGTGATGTTACATGAAATTAATGAGGTGGAGATGAACTGGCTGGTTATCTGGGTACCTCGTAAAAGCTGAATATGGCAGCACCCCCTTGCAGGCCAGCCTTTCACTGCGCCGCTGATTTCAGATAATGCCTCAGGAGCCACATAGCCCTCAGAGCTTCCATAGAAGATAAAGAGCAATTCTAGACCACAAGTCAGTTGGTGGCTGGAATATTTTTCCATAAATGTTTTTTTTAAGGATAAAGTTTAAGATGTTTTTCTCTTTGAGTCACAGAGGGCACCATTCATGAATGTTCTGGCTTCAGCTCATTAAGCTGTGTGATGCTTGAGACCTTATTTGAAATTAATCAGGTAGAGATACACTGGCTGGTTATCTAGGCACTCATAAAGCTGAATAGGTATCTATGGCAGCACCTCCCCCGGCAGCAGGCCTTGATTTCAGATAAGGTCTCAGACATCACACAGCCCTCGGTGCTTCCATAGAAATGTTAGATGCTCTGACAGATTTTTATTGCTGTCTGTATTCCCATTTGGGAAATTTCTCTTTACTTCCTGTCCAGGTGGACTGTTGTCAGGGAAGGGGAATTTGGAATTTGTCACCAGGCAGCTGGGAAATCTCCCTGTTCTGTAGACAAACATAAAAGCTAGCATGGCCCTGACTTTGAGGAGATACCCTCCTTCCTGTTCTGTCTCCTGGGACGGGAAGGAGAAGAACACCTCATTAGAAGGACACAGAGCTTTCTGAAATTCACTGCAGCAAGAACACAGAGAGCTCCCCACAGGGCCACTGAGGGTGTACTTCCTGAATCCTGGGCTGTGTTATTTGCTCTTTCTTATGCTCACCATTGTATCACTCATTCATCACAAACTCCCAAGGAAAGGAAGCCATCACGACCTGTTTTTTTCAAATCTAAACTCCGGGGATGCAACATCTTTACCCTTTTAGTGGGTCTCCCTCCCCACAGCAAAAATGACCTGCTTGTGCTGTCTATGGGATGATTAATAAGGTGATATACTTACCTTATTCCTTGCTCTCCTCAGCTTCCTCTTCTTGGTGCAGCCAGACCCCCTAGACCAGGGGTAGGGAACTTGCGGCTCTCCAGCTGTTTTAGAACTACATTTCCCATGAGGCATTGCAAGGCTGATAGATACAATTGCTCCCAGAAGCATGAAGGGAAATGTAGTTCTACAACAGCTGGAGAGCCGCAGGTTCCCTACCCCTGCCCTAGACGGCTTGCAGTTGTCTTCTGCCATCTAGTTCAAGGCAGGTCCATCAGTTTTGCATTGCATGGGAAGATACCAAGCACTTGCCTAGGAGGTGATATAAAAGGTGATATACTTACCTTATTCCTCACTCTGGCAGGCTTCCTCCTCTTGGTGCAACCATTCCCCCTGACCAGACAGCAGCTCTCTACCACCATCCGGTGCGATGCAGGGCCATCAGTCCTGCATTGCATTGGAAGATGCCAAGCACTTGCCTAGGGGGTGATGAAAAAGGTGATATACTTACCTTAATCCTTGCTCTGGCTGGCTTCCTCTTCTTTGTGCAATCAGTCCTCCCTGATGGGTTCAGAGCTCTCTGAAGCCATCCTGTACAATGGAGGACCAGCAAGGGAGGACCCCAAGGGTTGTCCATGGGGTAATGAAAAAGGTGATATACTTACTTTATTCATCAATCCCACAGGCATCCTCCTTTAGGTGCACCTGGCCCCCCCCCCCCCTTGACTGGTCGCAGCTCTCTACCACCATCTAGTACATTGCAAAACCCTCAGTCTTGCATTGCATGGGAAGACGCCAAGGGCTGCCTGAAGCTCCCCTTGGTGCAGCCTGTCCCTCTTGACAGACCACGGCACTCTGTCACCATCCAGTATAATGCAGGGCCATCAGTCTTACCTTATTCCCTTATTCCATGATCCCACAGGCCTCCTCCCCTTGGTGCAAGTAGTCCCCGTTGACGGGTCGCAGCTCTCTGGCACCATCCAGTAAAATTCAGGACTTGCATGGGAGGACCCTTAGGGTTGTCTATGGGTAATGAAAAAGGTGATATACTTAGCTTATACCCCAATCCCACAGGCTTCCTTCTCTTGGCGCAACTGGCCCCCCTTGACTGGTCGCTACTCTCTGCCACCATCTAGTACAATGCAGAACCATTAGTCCTCTTTAGCATGGGAAGACCTCAAGGGCTGACTTGAGGCTTCTCTTGGTGCAACAAATCGCCCTTTGACAGATCACAGCTCTTTATTGCCATCCAGTACAATGCAGGGCCATCAGTCATGCATTGAACTGGATGAAAATGGTGATGTACTTACCTTATTCCACAATCTCTCAGGCTTCCTCCTCTTGGTGCCAGCAGTCCCCCTTGACAGGTTGCAGCTCTCTACCACCATCTAGTACAATGCAAAACCATCAGTCCTGAATTGCATGGGAAGACGCCAAGGGCTGCCTTGAAGCTCCCCTTGGTGCAACCAGTCCCTCTTGACTGACCACGGCACTCTATCGCCATCCAGTATAATGCAGGACCATCAGTCTTACCTTATTCCACGATCCCACAGGTCTCCTCCCCTTGGTGCAAGTAGTCCCAGTTGACGGGTCGCAGCTCTCTGGCACCATCCAGTACAATTCAGGACTTGCATGGGAGGACCCTTAGGGTTGTCTATGGGTAATGAAAAAGGTGATATACTTACCTTATTCCCCAATCCCACAGGCTTCCTTCTCTTGGCGCAACTGGCCCCCCTTGACTGGTTGCTACTCTCTGCCACCATCCAGTACAATGCAGAACCATTAGTCCTCTATTGCATGGGAAGACCTCAAGGTTTGCCTTGAGGCTTCTCTTGGTGCAACAAATCGCCCTTAGACAGATCACAGCTCTTTATTGCCATCCATTACAATGCAAGGCCATCAGTCATGCATTGAACTGGATGAAAATGGTGATGTACTTACCTTATTCCACAATCTCTCAGGCTTCCTCCTCTTGGTGCCAGCAGTCCACCTTGACAGGTTGCAGCTCTCTACCACCATCTAGTACAATGCAAAACCATCAGTCCTGAATTGCATGGGAAGACGTCAAGGGCTGCCTTGAAGCTCCCCTTGGTGCAACCAGTCCCTCTTGACTGACCACGGCACTCTATCGCCATCCAGTATAATGCAGGACCATCAGTCTTACCTTATTCCACGATCCCACAGGTCTCCTCCCCTTGGTGCAAGTAGTCCCGGTTGACAGGTCGTAGCTCTCTGGCACCATCCAGTACAATTCAGGACTTGCATGGGAGGACCCTTAGGGTTGTCTATGGGTAATGAAAAAGGTGATATACT
The DNA here is from genome assembly GCA_018402905.1 of Glandirana rugosa. NCBI lineage: Eukaryota > Metazoa > Chordata > Amphibia > Anura > Ranidae > Glandirana > Glandirana rugosa. Next base: position 67,211 of record BLSH010302284.1, on the reverse strand, counting down.
TACCTTATTCCCCAATCCCACAGGCTTCCTTCTCTTGGCGCAACTGGCCCCCCTTGACTGGTCGCTACTCTCTGCCACCATCCAGTACAATGCAGAACCATTAGTCCTCTATTGCATGGGAAGACCTCAAGGGCTGCCTTGAGGCTTCTCTTGGTGCAACAAATCGCCCTTTGACAGATCACAGCTCTTTATTTCCATCCATTACAATGCAGGGCCATCAGTCTTACTTTATTCCACGATTCCACAGGCTTCCTCCTCTTGGTGCCTGAAGTCCCCCTTGACAGGTTGCAGCTCTCTGACACCATCCTGCATTGCATGAGAATATGCCAAGGCCTTACCTAGGGAACGATAAGAAAAAAAGGTGAGGCTTCCTCCTCTTGGTGCAGCCAGTCCTCCATAACAGGTCGCAGCTCCCTGGCACCATCCAGGACAATACAGGACCATCAGTCTGGCATTGCATATGAAGACCCTAAGAGTTAACTTGGGGCTCCTCTTGGAGCAATCCGTCCCCCTCGACGGGCCCCAGCTCTCTATTGCCATCCAGTACAATGCAGAACTCACTGGATGAAAAAGGTGATATACTTACCTTATCCTGGATCTTGCAGGCTTTCTGCTCTTTCTGCAACGAGCCCCTCTGATTGGTCGCAGCTCTCTGACACCATTACTTACAGTACAGGATCAGCAGTCCTGCATTACGTGGGAGGACGCCAAGGGCCTGCCCACATCCTGAAGCATCAGACTGCAGAGGAACAAGGAATAAGGTAAGTATCTCAATGCTATTCATCATCCCCTAGACAACAGGAGCACTTAACCTTTGCAGTAAGGAAAGGGACCCATTACAAGGGTAAAAGTTTTTCATGAGGTTCCAGTGAAGTGACTGGCCTCAGGTGATGCACAGAGATTAAACAAATCCTCCTACATAAGTTGTACCTGTTTAACTGCAGCTCTCTCTCCTTCAAAGCCTCATAAAACACACATTTTACACAGCATTTCTGAGCTTCCAGAGGCAGGGGGTTGGAATCGGATGTCACACACTGCAAAGCATAGAGATCTGAGTGTAAACTGAGACCTGAGTGGATGGAATGGACACATTGACCCTATTAAATGGACGCCAGAGCAACACACAGAATAAAATGCTGTAAAATGGGCAAAACGCATGTTAACCGAAGCTTACATGGGTGAAATGTGTGTTACCCTAATCGTAGGTGGGTGAAATGTGTGTTACCGCAAACGCACATGGGTGAAACGTATGTTACCCCAAGCGTATATGGGTGAAACACATGCTACACCAAGTGTACATGGCTGAAACATGTTACCCCAAGCGTAGGGGGTGGAGTGTGTGTTACTTCAAGTGTAAATGGGTGAAACGCGTGTTACCCCAAATGTAAGAGGGTGGTGTGTGTGTTACCCCAAGCGTACATGGATGAAATGTGTCTTGCCCCAAGTGAAACGTGTGTTGCCCTAAGTGTACATGGGTGAAACACGTGTTACCCAGGCATAAATGAGTGAAGCACATGTTACTCCAAGCGTAAATGGGTAAAACGTATGTTCCTTCAAGCATATGTGAGTGAAACACGTGTTACCCCAAGCATAGCTGGGTGAAAAGTGTGTTACCCCAAGCATAGATAGGTGAAAAGCGTGTTACTCCAAGGATAAATGAGCGAAAAACACAAGTTACCCCAAGCGTACATGGGTGAAACGTGCGTTACACTAAGCATAGATAGGTGTGTTACCCCACACACAAATGGGTGAAAAGCTTGTTACCCCACACACAGATGGGTGAAAAGCTTGTTACCCCACACACAGATGTGTGAAAAGCTTGTTACCCCACACATAGATGGGTGAAAAACATGTTACCCCACACACAGATGGGTGAAAAGCGTGTTACCCCACACACAGATGGGTGAAAAGTTTGTTACCCCACACACAGATGGGTGAAAAGCTTGTTACCCCACACATAGATGGGTGAAAAGCTTGTTACCCCACACACAGATGGGTGAAAAGCTAGTTACCCCACACACAGATGTGTGAAAAACATGTTACCCCACACACAGATGGGTGAAAAACATGTTACCCCACACACAGATGTGTGAAAAACATGTTACCCCACACACAGATGGGTGAAAAGCTTGTTACCCCACACACAGATGGGTGAAAAGCTTGTTACCCCACACACAGATGGGTGAAAAGCTTGTTACCCCACACATAGATGGGTGAAAAGCGTGTTACCCCACACATAGATGGGTGAAACACCTGTTACCCCAAGCATAGTAGTTTGAAACGCGTTACACCAAGCATGCAACCGACCTTAGTGGACCTCTGCTTTGCCCATACAGGTCCATTCTATCTGAGCCCCCTCCAGTAAGATAGAAATGCCTTCCTTCTGCTCCCTCACTGCTCCAATTAGCCGCAGGAAGCGGAGCGTCTAATAAAATGAAGTTCTATGTCGTAATCTCAGTCCAGTAGGAGGCTTAATGTATTGTGGTGCAGTATGACAGCCGATGTATTGTGGTGCAGTAGGACACTTGATGTATTTTGGTGCAGTAGGACATTTGATGTATTTTGGTGCAGTAGGACACTCAATGTATTTTGGTGCAGTAGGACATTTGATGGATTTTGGTGCAGTAGGACACTCAATGTATTGTGGTGCAGTAGGACATCATGGACATTATGGAGTAGGACAGTCAATGTATTGTGGTGCAGTAGGACATCAAGGATATTATGGAGTAGGACACTCAATGTATTGTGGTGCAGTAGGACATTTGATGGATTTTGGTGCAGTAGGACACTCAATGTATTGTGGTGCAGTAGGACATTTGATGGATTGTGGTGCAGTAGGACATCATGGACATTATGGAGTAGGACACTCAATGTATTGTGGTGCAGTAGGACATCATGGACATTATGGAGTAGGACACTCAATGTATTGTGGTGCAGTAGGACATTTGATGGATTTTGGTGCAGTAGGACATTTGATGGATTTTGGTGCAGTAGGACACTCAATGTATTGTGGTGCAGTAGGAAATCATGGACATTATGGAGTAGGACACTCAATGTATTGTGGTGCAGTAGGACATTTGATGGATTGTGGTGCAGTAGGACATCATGGACATTATGGAGTAGGACAGTCAATGTATTGTGGTGCAGTAGGACAGTCAATGTATTGTGGTGCAGTAGGACATTTGATGGATTGTGGTGCAGTAGGACACTCAATGTATTGTGGTGCAGTAGGACATTTGATGGATTGTGGTGCAGTAGGACATCATGGACATTATGGAGTAGGACAGTCAATGTATTCAAGTGCAGTAGGACAGTCAATGTATTGTGGTGCAGTAGGACATTTGATGGATTGTGGTGCAGTAGGACAGTCAATGTATTGTGGTGCAGTAGGACATTTGATGGATTGTGGTGCAGTAGGACACTCAATGTATTGTGGTGCAGTAGGACACTCAATGTATTGTGGTGCAGTAGGACACTCAATGTATTGTGGTGCAGTAGGACATCATGGACATTATGGAGTAGGACACAAATATTTTGTAGCTCCTCTCTCTCTGAATCTCTTTTATTTCACGTGTAACGTCGAGGTGTCAGACCGCGCTCCTCCTCCTGCCCCCGGCTCCTCGCACCGTAATTTTCCCTCCCGGTTTAATATGCTAAGAACAACAAACTCCCTGAAAGCTGAAGCCTTGATTCGTCTTCCTCAGCCATAATTACCGCCGACGTATTGTTTTAAACTGGGATTCTTGGCAATGGCCCGGCGACGGTTATAATAATTGTTTGCTTTCGATTGGAAATGAATTGGCCGCTCTATGATGGATGTGATAAATGGAGGCGGCAATCCTAATGACACCGGTTCACCGTCAGCTTGTTTTTACACCGAAGTTCAGGTTACCTTTTCTTTTTTTTTTTTCGTTCCCTGCGCAAAAACACCGACCGCGGGGCGGCTAAACTAAAATCCAGCCGCGGCTTTAACCCTTCTGTCCGCTGGCGCATATTTTATTATCTTCTTTTGGCCCGCAGAAGCAATCCTAACTGCTGAAATGCCGGTGAATGACGTTTTGTTGGCACAATTTCCCTGCGTTTTTTTTCCATTTTTTTTTCAATTTTTTAGCAATTTTATTTTTAGCAAATGTTAGAGAGGGACGGTGCGTTGTCACCCCAGGAAGTGCCTGAACAGGGACCTTCGTGGTAGGATCACCAGGGATTATTATCGTAACCACTTGGCGACCAGCCAACAATAATTTTACTGCTGGTCGGCAGCTTGGGCGGGCATTGTGATGTACCCATACGTTGCCTCAATCTCAGCACCCTGTACCATGTGATAGCTGTGGGATCACATGTCCCCTAGTAAACAACAATCATGAATGGAATCCACTCATGACATCATTGTATACTACTGTGTGTGATCTGTGATTGGTCATCAATGATCACATGGTACCCAAGCCAATCACAGCATCCTGTACCATGTGATAGTTGTGGGATCACATGTCCCCTAGTAAACAACAGTCATGAATGGTATTCATTCATGACATCATTGTATACTACTGTGTGTGATCTGTGATTGGTCACCAATGATCACATGGTACCCAAGCCAATCACAGCACCCTGTACTATGTGATAGCTGTGGGATCACATGTCCCCTAGTAAACAACAGTCATGAATGGTATTCATTCATGACATCATTGTATACTACTGTGTGTGACCTGTGATTGGTCACCAGTGATCACATGGTAACTGACACAATCTCAGCACCCTTTACCATGTGATAGCTGTGGGATCCCATGTCACCTAGTAAACAACAGTCATGAATGGTATTCATTCATGACATCATTGTATACTACTGTGTGTGATCTGTGATTGGTCACCAATGATCACAAGGTACCCAAGCCAATCACAGAACCCTGTACCATGTGATAGCTGTGGGATCACATGTCACCTAGTAAACAACAGTCATGAATGGAATCCATTCATGACATCATTGTATACTACTGTGTGTGATCTGTGATTGGTCATCAATGATCACATGGTACCCAAGCCAATCACAGCACCCTGTACCATGTGATAGCTGTGGGATCACATCACCTAGTAAACAACAGTCATGAATGGAATCCACTCATGACATCATTGTATACTACTGTATGTGATCTGTGATTGGTCATCAGTGATCACATGGTACCCAAGCCAATCACAGCACCCTGTACCATGTGATAGCTGTGGGATCATGTCACCTAGTAAACAACAGTCATGAATGGAATTCATTCATGACATCATTGTATACTACTGTGTGTGATCTGTGATTGATAACCAGTGATCACATGGTACCTGAGCCAATCACAGCACCCTGTACCATGTGATAGCTGTGGGATCATGTCACCTAGTAAACAACAGTCATGAATGGAATTCATTCATGACATCATTGTATACTACTGTGTGTGATCCGTGATTGATAACCAGTGATCACCTGGTACCTGGGCCAAACACAGCACCCTGTACCATGTGTTAGCTGTGGGATCACGCCACCTAGTAAACAACAGTCATGAATGGAATTCACTCATGACATCATTGTATACTACTGTGTGTGATCTGTGATAACCAGTGATCACATGGTACCTGAGCCAATCACAGCACCCTGTACCATGTAATGGCTGTGGCCAATCACAGCATCACAATAGTAAACAATAAGTCATGAATGAAATCCATTCATAACAGCTCAAAATATCACTGTTTGTAATCATCAATGTAACAAGCAATCACAGAGTAAAAAAAAAACCTGAACCCCCAAAGTAGTAATCAATGTGTCAATATTGTTACACTGAACTACTGACAGGATGTAAAAAAAATAAATTGCGGAAACAAAATGTTAAAAAAATTTGTGTTTTTTTTTTTTTTGTACTGTTAACAGTCAATGTCCCCGATCACCACCACACCCATTGCAGGATGACGCTGCCCTGCACTGGTGACATTATGTAAAAAAAATTGGGACAAAAACCCACACTTTTTTTTAACTTCGTAATTTTCCAAAAATTGTGACAAAAAAAACTCGCCATGCCTCTTACTAAATACATCAAACTGTCTACTTTTCAAAAAGGGGTAATTTGGGGGGTATTTGTACTGTCCTGGCATTTAGTACATTTTCAGGTATTTATACCATTGGGGATGGTCCTGATGTTCGAGTCGAATGTAAGTTTGATTCGAACATCGGGTGTTCATTTGTTCACAGAACAAACTAACGTATGGGAAGAGCGCCCCATAATGCACTGCGAGATCACAGTGTATTGACAGCTGCTGTTCTTATATGCGTTAAGGGCAGGGCCACCCGGTGATGTAACCAAGTGACCCCACCCCCTTCTGACGTCATGTGACGCCAGAGGGGTGTGGGGTCATCTGGTTATGTCAGCGGGTGGCCCCGCCTTTGCCCATATAAGAACTGTCAAAGCGAAAAGACAGCAGTTGCTGGGAGGCCTCCCATGGAGGCAGATTTTTTTTGGTTTTTCTATCTTTTGGGTCCGTTGGAGCCGTGATTGTCGGGGATTACATTGCAGGACACTTTTTGTTTCCTGTGGTTTCTACTTTTTGACATTTTTTTGGTGAATGTGTAGGGGTACAATGTACCCGATACCTATTCACATGGAGGGGGCGGGATGTGGGGACCCCCTTGTTAAAGGGGGTTTCCAGATTCCAATCAGGCCCTTGACAACCACAGCCCAGGGTTGTCGGGAAGAGGGTCTTGTTCCTATCAACAAGCACCCACCCTCCCATGTTGAGGGCATGTGGCCTGGTATGGTTCAGGAGGGGATGGCGCTTGCCCGCCGCCCCCCCCCCCCCCATCCTGACCCCCAGGCTGCATGCTCAGATAAGGGTCTGGAATGGATTTTTAAAAAAAATTGGCGTGGAGTACCCATTATTATCCATACCAGACCCGAAGGGGGCCCGGTATGGACTGGAAGGGGGATCCCCTCCCCCCCCTGTTTTTTTTCCTTGATTTTTAATCTATTTTGCCGGGAGCCGGCAATACAATACAGCCGGAAGCAAGTTTAAATTACATTTTTTTCTTTAGAAATGTAATTTTGCTGCGGCACTGTTCTACACATCACATAGATGCGCCACTTTACAGGCAGACTAAGGGGATCCCCCAGGCACAATATTTAATTTTTTTGCATTGATACATGTTTCCTATAGGGCAGGACCCTGGTCCCCATACACATTTTATGGCAATAACTTGCATATAAGCCTTTAAAATGAGCAATTTTGATTTTTCATGTTCATGTCCCATAGACTTTAATAGGGTTTGCTTGCTCACTAGAACTTTTTGCATGTTCTGGTGCAAACCGAACCGGGCGGTGTTCGGCCCATCCCTATATACCATATTTTGTGGACTCTATAATTTTCCTACAGACTAAATAATATACACTGATTTGGGTTATTTTCACCAAAGAAATGGAGCAGAATACATTTTGGCCTAAATTTATGAAGAAATATTTTTTCCGCAGAATTTTGTAACAGAAAAGAAAGAAAAATGGTTCTGTTTTTTTTTTTTTTTTAAGTTTTTGGTACTTTTTCATTTATATCACAAAAAAATAAAACAACAAAATAAAGCTCAATTTGTATGAAAAAAAATCATCTGCATTTCATTTGGGTACATTGTTGCATGACCGCGCAATTACTACATAAAGTAGTGCAGTGCTGAAAAGCAAAGAATGCCCTGCTCATGAAGGAGGTAAAACCGTCTGGAGCTTAACCACTTCAGCCCCGGAAGGATTTCCAGCTTTAGGACCGGAGCCCTTTTTGCGATTCGGCGCTGCATCGCTTTAACTGACAATTGCGCGGTCGTGCGGTCGTTGTACCCAAACGAAATTTGCGTCCTTTTTTTCCCACAAATAGAGCTTTCCTTTGGTGGTATTTGATCCCCTCTGCGTCATTTCTGATCGCCGCTATAAACAAAAGAACAGCGACAATTTTGCAAAAAAACACAAATTTCTTACTTTTTGCTAAAATACAAAAATAAAATATAAAAAAACATTTTTTTCACAGTTTTTGGCCGATTTATATTCTTCCTCATATTTGCGATAAAAAAAATCGCAATCGGCGTTTATTGATTGGTTTGCGCAAAAGTGGTCGTGTTTACGGATGATGAGAATTCATTTTTGGGGTTTTTATTTATTTATTTTTTTTTACTAGTAATGGCGGCGATCTGCGATTTTTAGCGGTACAGCGGACATGTCGGACCATTTTGACACTTTTTTGGGACCATTTATACAGCGATCAGTGCTATAAAAATGCACTGATTACTGTGTAAATGCCATTGGCAGTGAAGGGGTTAACCTGCAGGGGGCGCTCTAAGGGTTAACTGTGTTCCCTGGGCGTTCTAACTGTGGGGGGACTGCCCTAGCTGGGGAAGGGTAGTGGTCACAGCCTTCGTATACAGGAAGGCTGTGATCACAGCCCTTCCCCCTTCACAGAACGGAGGTCCGTGTTTACTTACACGGACCTCCGTTCCTTCACTCCGGGGGGGGCATCGCGGGTAGCCGGCGGCAATCGAAGCCGCCGCACTCGCTCCCTGGCCCTTCCCGAACACAGTGAGCGCGCGGGCGCGCCTCCGGCGGCGCGCGCGTGCTCACTAGGCGCGATCTCGCGGCCGCAGTCATATGACAGCGATCCGCGTTACAGAGCCACTTTGCCGCCGTCAATTGCCGATCGGCGGTCGGCAAGTGGTTAAAGTGGAGTTCCACCCAGAATTTTTTTTTTACATCATTCAAGTCCTTTGCCTATATAGACTTATCTTTGAAGGAAAAACATTTTTTATACTCACCCTAAGTTGCTTGTTGCTAGGTGGTCTCTGTAATCTGCCTCTTTTAGGTCCGAGGCTTTTCTCCTCACTTCCTGCTTCGCCTGGCCTCCTGGGAGATGTGACTCATCATTTCCCAGGAGTCAGTGGACTTCCCTGTACTGTAAAACTGTGTTATTTCCAGACAGGAAATGTCACGATTTAAGGTGGACCGAGATCATGGAGTGTGCGATGGTTACCCACCATGCACTTCTTTCAGGAAGAGATGCCAGGAGACTATGGATGGGCTTCAGGTGCCCTCACCTAAAATGGAAAAGTCCAGCAGTGAGAGAAATTAAATTGTGAGTAAAAAATACATGGAATTACTCGGCGGTTTGAAAGTAAGGAAACAAAGGGTTCCATCTATTTAGTATTAAAAGAGTGGATGCCAAAAAAAAAAAAAAAATCTGGATGGAACTCCGCTTTAAGTGGTTAATTTACACTTATTGGGATTTTTTTTTCACCAAAAACATGTAGCAGAATATATTTTGGCCTAAATTAGATTTTTTTTACATTTTTACTGGATATGTTTTATAACAGAAAGTAGAAAATATCTTTTTTTTTTTTTTCAAAATTTTTGATCTTTTTTTGTTTACAAAGCAAAAAATAAAAAAGTGCAGTGGTGAATAAATATCACCCAAAAACAAGCTCTATTTGTGTAAAAAATATATATATACATTTCATTTGGGTACAGCATTGCATGGAAAAAATAATAATGAATAAAAAAATCCCTGGTCATGAAGGAGGTAAAACCTTCCCAGCAATGGTGTAACTAGAACCCTCAGGGCCCCGATGCAAGAAACCATGAAGGGCCCCCCTGGCAGGGCCCTTTCCTCGGAGCCCGGTCGCAAGTCACTTGTGCCTCTAATCACCCCTACGACATGGGTTTACTTTACATATATATATAAAAAATGTGTTTATCTCGAACAAAAACCCACTATAAATAAGTGGTGACGTGAAAAAATAAAAAACGAAACATTTGTTTTTTTCTAGTTTTTAAAACTTTTTTTTTTTTTTCT
>BLSH010302284.1:44837-57358 GCA_018402905.1 Glandirana rugosa | reverse complement strand
CACCCACCTATGCCTCTAACTACCCCCCCACACATATACCCACATACATGCAGAATTGCAGAAAGTTAAAAAAATGTCAGTACCTTCTCTCTTCCTGCCGAGTACTGCACTGTAGGGGGAGACAAAGAGCACAGCACGCACTGCTTTCACTTTCACAGTGTGACGAGGCTCCCTGCAGCGCCGTTCGGCTGAGGAACGGAGCGCTCCAGTCCTCATCCCCTCACCTAATCTAGGCATACAGGGGGCCTTTATGGGCCCCCCCAGCATGGGGCCCGGTCGCCATGGCGACTCCTGCGACCCCTATCCGCCCGCCCCTGCTTCCCAGGTGCAATTGGTTATAAAATACTTAGTCAAGCTGGTTGCCAAAATCTTGCAGGACTTGAGTACCAAATAGGACTGCTGGCCTCTCCAAGATGGCTGCCTGGAGCCCATAGCAGGAGACAATGGTCCCCTGTGGACTCTTAGCAGCCTGAAGAAATGGCACAGTGCCACCGTCAGGTTGGAGGATATACTGCAGCCTCCACATTTAATATATGCTTAACAAAAAAAAAAACTCACATATTGATAATTGCAATTTTATTTTTTAAATTCACCCACTTGCCAATCATCCAAATTTAGGCTATTCATTTTAAATAGACGGTGCCTTTTTAAGACAGAATATTTATAGATAAAAATTCTCTCTGGTCCTGATGCTGTCCAAAAAATCTGGCTGGAACTCCGCTTTAAGTGGTTAATTTACACTTATTGGGATTTTTATTTTCACCAAAAACATGTAGCAGAATATATTTTGGCCTAAATTAGATTTTTTTTAATTTTTACTCGATATGTTTTATAACAGAAAGTAGAAAATATCTTTTTTTTTTCAAAATTTTTGATCTTTTTTTGCTTACAAAGCAAAAAATAAAAAAGTGCAGTGGTGAATAAATACCACCCAAAAAAAAAGCTATATTTGTGTAAAAAAAATATATATATAAATTTCATTTGGGTACAGCGTTGCATGAAAAATAAATAATAAAAAAATAGCATAAATAAATCCCTGGTCATGAAGGAGGTAAAAACTTCCCGGGTGCAATTGGTTATAAAATCCTTAGTCAAGCTGGTTGCCAAAATCTTGCAGGACTTGAGTACCAAATAGGACTGCTGGCCTCTCCAAGATGGCTGCCTGGAGCCCACAGCAGGAGACAGTGGTCCCCTGTGGACTCTTAGCAGCCTGAAGAAATGGCACAGTGCCACCGTCAGGTTGGAGGATATACTGCAGCCTCCACCTTCCCCACATTTAATATATGATTAACAACAAAAAACCTCACATATTGATAATTGCAATTTTATTTTTTAAATACACCCACTTGCCAATCATCCAAATTTAGGCTATTCATTTTAAATAGACGGTGCCTTTTTAAGACAGAACATTTATAGATAAAAATTCTCTCTGGTCCTGATGCTGTCCAAAAAATCTGGATGGAACTCCGCTTTAAGTGGTTAATTTACACTGATTAGGATTTTTTTTTTCACCAAAAACATGTAGCAGAATATATTTTGGCCTAAATTAGATTTTTTTTTACATTTTTACTGGATATGTTTTATAACAGAAAGTAGAAAATATCTTTTTTTTTCTTTCAAATTTTTGATCTTTTTTTGTTTACAAAGCAAAAAATAAAAAAGTGCAGTGGTGAATAAATACCACCCAAAAAAAAGCTCTATTTGTGTAAAAAAATATATATATAAATTTCATTTGGGTACAGCGTTGCATGAAAAATAAATAATTAATAAAAAAATAGCATAAAAAAATCCCTGGTCATGAAGGAGGTAAAACCTTCCTGGGTGCAATACTTAGTCAAGCTGGTTGCCAAAATCTTGCAGGACTTGAGTACCAAATAGGACTGCTGGCCTCTCCAAGATGGCTGCCTGGAGCCCACAGCAGGAGACAATGGTCCCCTGTGGACTCTTAGCAGCCTGAAGAAATGGCACAGTGCCACCGTCAGGTTGGAGGATATACTGCAGCCTCCACATTTAATATATGATTAAAAAAAAAAAACTTCACATATTGATAATTGCAATTTTATTTTTTAAATTCACCCACTTGCCAATCATCCAAATTTAGGCTATTCATTATAAATAGACTGTGCCTTTTTAAGACATTTATTTATATATTTATTTATTTTTATTTATTTATTTAAATATTTAAATATTTATTTATTTATAGATAAAAATTCTCTCTGGTCCTGATGCTGTCCAAACTGACTCGGCAGCTTCAGGTCATACGGGGACGTGCATAGTGATGAGGTGAGGACGGTGCGGGGATCGGATTTGCACTTCTCAGCTCGGTTCGCTTTGGGTGACTGCATGGCCCAAACCCTCACCTAGGCCTGAATTTATGCCCCAGCACCTGTTATTAGTGGGTGAGGATCTTTACTTAACTTCTTATTTTAGGCTGCGGCCCAGAAAAACTTTGCAGGAAACAACCAAACGTAAAAGCTGAACGTTATAATTTAAACCCTCTTAAATAGAAATTGGTATTTTTTTATTATTTACAAGGATTTGGAGAAACCAAAAGTCTTCTCTGCGAAGCCAAGTCCCATCAAATACCTGCAGCAGAACATTCCCCTATAATTAAACGAGCGCAAAAATGGAGGTCGGCTTTAAACACTTTAAAAGGGGTGCTGAACAAAATTTATAATTTGGTTTATTTGAAAAAAAAAAAATCAGGTATATAAAGTATCTAACAAAAGTAAGTACACCCCTCACATTTGTGTAAATATTTTATTCTATCTTTTCATGTGACAACACTGAAGAAATGACACTTTGCTACAATGTAAAGTAGTGAGTGTACAGCTTGTATAACAGTGTAAATTTACTGTCCCCTCAGCGGTTACAGCGGTGTAACAGGAGAGGTTCCACCCAGAACAGCGCCTCACCATGGTTGACCAAAGAAGTTGAGTGCCGTGCTCAGCGTCATATCCAGAGGTTGTCTTTGGGAAATAGACGTATGAGTGCTGCCAGCATTGCTGCAGAGGTTGAAGGGGTGGGGGGTCAGCCTGTCAGTGCTCAGACCATACGCCGCACACTGCATCAAATTGGTCTGCATGGCTGTCATCCCAGAAGGAAGCCTCTTCTAAAGATGATGCACAAGAAAGCCTGCAAACAGTTTGCTGAAGACAAGCAGACTAAGGACATGGATTACTGGAACCGTGCCCTGTGCTCTGATGAGACCAAGATAAACTTATTTGGTTCAGATGGTGCCAAGCGTGTGTGGCGGCAACCAGGTGAGGAGTACAAAGACAAGTGTGTCTTGCCTACAGTAAAGCATGGTGGTGGGAGTGTCATGGTCTGGGGCTGCATGAGTGCTGCCGGCACTGGGGAGCTACAGTTCATTGAGGGAGCCATGAATGCCAACATGTACTGTGCCATACTGAAGCAGAGCATCCCCTCCCTTCAGAGACTGGGCAACAGGGCAGTATTCCAACATAACGACCCCAAACACCTCCAAGACGACCACTGCCTTGCTAAAGAAGCTGAGGGTAAAGGTGATGGACTGGTCAAGCGTCTCCAGACCTAAACCCTATTGAGCATCTGTGGGGCTCCTTAAACGGAAGGTGGGGGAGCGCAAGGTCTCTAACATCCACCAGCTCTGTGATGTCATCATGGAGGAGGGGAAGAGGACTCCAGTGCCAACCTGTGAAGCTCTGGTGAACTCCATGCCCAAGAGGGTTAAGGCAGTGCTGGGAAATAATGGTGGCCACACAAAATATTGACACTTTGGGCCCAATTTGGACATTTTCACTTAGGGGTGTACTGACTTTTGTTGCCAGCGGTAATGGCTGTGTGTTGAGTTATTTTGAGGGGACAGCAAATTTACACTGTTATACAAGCTGTACACTCGCTACTTTACATTGTAGCAAAGTTCGCTTAAACTTTCTGATAAAGTAGAAGAACGTTATAGAAAATATATTATTTTTTTAAATATATGAACGTAATATTTTTCATATACAGTAAGTGTTCCATTGTTTGCCATTCTATTTGATTTTTAGTGTTATTCAAACAATCAACAGCATTTGACAAAATACATTATAAATATTTAATATTTTTAGATCCAAAAAGCAAAGCTCTTACAAAAAAAAAAAAATCAACAGCATTTGACAAAATACATTATAAACATTTGATATTTTTAGATCCAAAAAGCAAAGCTCTTACAAAAAAAAAAAAAACAGTCAACAGCATTTGATAAAATACATTATAAATATTTAATATTTTTAGATCCAAAAAGCAAAGCTGTTACAAAAAAAACAAAAAAAAACAGTCAACAGCATTTGACAAAATACATTATAAACATTAAATATGTTTAGATCCAAAAAGCAAAGCTCCTACAAAAAAAAAAAAAAAATCAACAGCATTTGACAAAATACATTATAAACATTTAATATTTTTAGATCCAAAAAGCAAAGCTGTTACCAAATAAAAAAAAAAAAAAAACAATGAACAGCATTTGACAAAATACATTATAAATATTTAATATTTTTAGATCCAAAAAGCAAAGCTCTTACAAAAAAAAAAAAATCAACAGCATTTGACAAAATACATTATAAACATTTAATATTTTTAAATCCAAAAAGCAAAGCTCTTACAAAAAAAAAAAATAAAAATCAACAGCATTTGACAAAATACATTATAAACATTTAATATTTTTAGATCCAAAAAGCAAAGCTCTTACAAAAAAAAAAATCAACAGCATTTGACAAAATACATTATAAACATTTAATATTTTTAAATCCAAAAATCAAAGCTCTTACAAAAAAAAAAAAAACAACTACATTTGACAAAATACATTATAAACATTTAATATTTTTAGATCCAAAAAGCAAAGCTTTTGCAAAAAAAATAAAAAAAATAAAAAGGGCATGATGTATAAAAAAAAAAACAGACGTCCCTGGAACCGTTCCTACTATGAGCCATTTATTTAGCGTTATGCAATTGTTCATTTTCATTCAAGATCGATTTGGTATTTTGCAGAACCCTTCAGATGACAGTCGCAGTCGAGCGCTGCAAAAATAACAACTGCAATAAAAAAAAAAAAAAAGTAATAACAAATTAACAAAACTAATTGGGTTAATAGCATCCTTCCTTTGGCTATGACGCAAGTCAGTGAGTTTATAATAAAACATGATCCGCGCGCTATGAATGTGGCAGCGGCAGCCAGCAGCGAGCGGCGGTAGAGGTAACAGACGCCCTGTCTGTGCTCTTGTGTACATTAGCGAGTTGTCTGACGGGCGGCTCGCACTTCCTGAATAACAATCATGGAGGACGTGTTGGCATACGAAGGCCTGCTGGAGCTCTCTCCCTTTCCCCGTCACCTCGGGGATGGCGAATTGAACCCC
Organism: Glandirana rugosa; assembly: GCA_018402905.1. Lineage (NCBI taxonomy): Eukaryota > Metazoa > Chordata > Amphibia > Anura > Ranidae > Glandirana > Glandirana rugosa. The sequence goes on along the minus strand of BLSH010302284.1, from coordinate 51,986 downwards.
CTCGCCTGATAATTTCTAATTTTGCTGACACTAATGGATTGTGCCCGGGCTAATCGTATGCGGCTTTATGGAAATGGCGGCACAAAACCAACAGTCAGGCGAGGTCCTTGGCGAAGTACAATGGGCTCATTAGCATCAAAGCTTCTGTTTTCCCTTTAGAAAGACGAGTCGCTGTACTTTCAATAAGACCGTCAAATACCTAAAGACAATGCGGTGGATTTGCATATATTTTCTATTTTTTTTTTATTTTTTTTATACTTTTTCTCATTTTCTATTGTGTCTGCCTGTTTGTGTTTCTGTTGAAATCTGGGAACAGGTTGGGTAACATAAAAAAAAAATAAATAAATAAAAAAAAAAGATTTTAACCAATATTTTCTGTCTTTATTTATTAAAAATGCATTTTAAAAAGTCTTTTTTCTTTTAAAGTTAGGAAATCTGAAATATTGAATATGAATTTATAGGTATTTTCAATGCAGTGAGGTGGTGGAACGCTAAGCTCCTTTTTACAGGATTTCCTTATCTGTTCTTTAGACTCTGGGAATCCTTCATCCTATATTCTTCTGTTATTTTTAATTCTTTTTTTATTTTTATTATTATTTTTTTTTTATTTTGCTCATTTTATTCTTCTGTTCTTTTGTCATAACCTTCTGTTTTTATTTATTGCGGTCAAGACTAAAAATTTCAATTCGAAATAAGGTTTTTTTTTTCCCTTTTCTTCTACATAGGTAAATAGATATGAAGTATTGTGCCTAAAAAAAAAAAAACTGTTGTTCACAGAGCTCAGAAGCTCAAGTTGAAATTTACACATGATGTTGGAGCTGTGGCTGTCCATTTTCCATTGCACAGCTAAAACTGAGAGTTCAATTAAAGACCGCATGCCTGAAAGGGAAGAACTTGCACTAATGTTTTGAATATCTTAATATACTGTATATATACTGTACATAATAAATAAATAAATAAATATATATATATATATATATATATATATAATATATAAATATATATATATATATATATATATATATATATATATATAGTATGTATACTTTTTCTCACTTTCTATTGTGTCTGCCTGCCTGTGTTTCTGTTGAAATCCGGGAATAGGTTAGGTGGCAAAAAAAAAAAAAAAAACAAAGATTTTAACCAATATTTTCTGTTTTTATTTATTAACACCAGGAGAAAATGAAATCAGTTTTTTAAGTTAGGAAATCTGAAATATTGAATATGAATTTATAGGTATTTTCAATGCAGTGAGGTGGTGGAACGCTAAGCTCCTTTTTTACAGGCTTTCCTTATCTGTTCTTTAGACTCTGGGAATCCTTCATCCTTCTGTTATATTTAATTCTTTTTTATTTTTATTATTATTATTATTATTATTTATTTTGTTCATTTTATTCTCCTGTTCTTTTATCATATCCTTCTGTTTTTATTTATTCCATTCAAGACTAAAAATTTAATTTCGAAATAAGTATTTTTTTTTTCCTTTTCTTCTACATAGGTAAATAGAGATGAAGTATTGTGCCTAAAAAAAAAACTGTTGTTCACAGAGCTCAGAAGCTCAAGTTGAAATTTACACATGATGTTGGAGCTGTGGCTGTCCATTTTTCATTGCACAGCTCAAAGGGAGAGTTTAATGAATGACCACATGCCTGAAAGGGAAGTACTTGCACTAATGTTTTGAATATCCTAATATACTGTATATAATAAATAAATATATATATATATATAATTTATGTATACTTTTTCTCACTTTCTATTGTGTCTGCCTGCCTGTGTTTCTGTTGAAATCCGGGCATAGCTTAGGTGGCAAAAAATAAATAAAAAAAAAAGGATTTTAACCAATATTTTCCATTTTTATTTATTAACACCAGGAGAAAATGAAATCCGTTTTTTTAAGTTAGGAAGTCTGAAATATTGAATATGAATTTATAGGTGTTTTCAATGCAGTGAGGTGGTGGAGCCCTAGGCTCCTTTTTACAGGCTTTCCTTATCCGTTCTTTTACACTCTGAGAATCCTTCATCCTGTATCCTTCTGTTCTTTTTATTTATTTTTTTTATTATTATTTTATTATTTTTATTCATCTGTTCTTTTGTCATATCCTTCTGTTTTTATTTATTTTGTTCAACACTAAAATTTTAAATTTCAGAAAAGTTTTTTTTTTTTTCTTTTAGTTAGGTAAATAGATATGAAGTATTGTGTCTAACCTTATATGTGCTGTAAAAAAAATGTTGTTAACAGAGCTCGGAAGCTCAAGTTGAAATCTACACACGAAGATGGAGCTGCGGCTGTTCATTTTCCATTGCGCAGCTCAAACTGAAGGTTCAATCAAAGACAGCATGCCTGTAAGGGAAGTACTAATGTTTTGAGTATCTTAATATACTGTATATATACATAACTTTTTTTTGTGCCTGCTTGCCTATGCTTCCGTTGAAATATGGGAATAGGCTAGGTGACAAAAAAATAAAAAAAAACAAGGATTTTTAACAAATATTTTCTGTTTTTAATTATTAACACCAGGAAAAAAAAATATTTTTTTAAATCTAGGAAATCTGAAATATTGAATATATATTTATAGGAATTCTCAATGCAGTGAGTTGGTGGAGCACTAGGCTCCTTTTTACAGGCTTTCCTTTATCTGTTATCAAGACTCTGAGAATCCTTTGTCATATATCCTTCCTTTCTTTTTATTCTTTTTATTATTATTATTATTATTATTATATTATTTTCTATTTTGCTCTTATAATTTATCTGTTCTTTTGTCATACGCTTCTGTTTTTATTGATTACGTTCAAAATTAAAAATGTAAATTTGTAAAAAATATTTTTTTTACTTTTAGTTCGGTAAATACTGTAGATATGAAGTATTGTGTCTCTGGAAAAAAAAAATGTTCACAGAGCTCAGAAGCTCAAGTTGAAATTTACACATGAAGAATACGATGGAGCTGTGGCTTTCCATTTCCATTGCGCAGCTCAAGCTGAAGGTTCAATCACAGACAGCATGCCTGTAAGGGAAGTGCTTATACTGATGTTTTGAGTATCTTAATATACTGTATATATACGTAACTTTATTTTGTGTCTTTTGTGTCTGCTTGCCTATGTTTCTGTTGAAATATGGGAATAGGCTAGGTGACAAAAAAATTTAAAAAACAAGGATTTTTAACAAATATTTTCTGTTTTTAATTATTAACACCAGGAAAAAAAAATATTTTTTTTAATCTAGGAAATCTGAAATATTGAATATATATTTATAGGAATTTTCAATGCAGTGAGTTGGTGGAGCACTAGGCTCCTTTTTACAGGCTTTCCTTTATAAAGACTCTGAGAATCCTTCCTTTCTATTTATTCCTTTTTTTATTATTATTATTATTATATTCTTTTCTATTTTGCTTTTTTAATCTATCTGTTCTTTTGTCATACGCTTCTGTTTTTATTTATTACGTTCAAGACTAAAAATGTAAATTTGAAAAAAATATATATTTTTTTCTTTTAGTTAGGTAAATACTGTCGATATGAAGTATTGTGTCTCTGGAAAAAAAAAATGTTCACAGAGCTCAGAAGCTCAAGTTGAAATTTACACATGAAGAATACGATGGAGCTGTGGCTTTCCATTTCCATTGCGCAGCTCAAGCTGAAGGTTCAATCAAAGACAGCATGCCTGAAAGGGAAGTGCTTATACTGATGTTTTGAGTATCTTAATATACTGTATATATACGTAACTTTATTTTGTGTCTTTTGTGTCTGCTTGCCTATGTTTCTGTTGAAATATGGGAATAGGCTAGGTGACAAAAAAATTAAAAAAAACAAGGATTTTTAACAAATATTTTCTGTTTTTAATTATTAACACCAGGAAAAAAAATAAATCATTTTTTAACTCTAGGAAATCTGAAATATTGAATATATATTTATAGGTATTTTCAATGCAGTGAGTTGGTGGAGCACTAGGCTCCTTTTTACAGGCTTTCCTTTATCAAGACTCTGAGAATCCTTTGTCATATATCCTTCCTTTCTTTTTATTCTTTTTTTAATTATTATTATTATATTCTTTTCTATTTTGCTTTTTTAATTCATCTGTTCTTTTGTCATACGCTTCTGTTTTTATTTATTACGTTCAAAATTAAAAATGTAAATTTGAAAAAAATAATTTATTTTTTTCTTTAAGTTAGGTAAATACTGTCGATATGAAGTATTGTGTCTCTGGAAAAAAAAATGTTCACAGAGCTCAGAAGCTCAAGTTGAAATTTACACATGAAGAATACAATGGAGCTGTGGCTTTCCATTTCCATTGCGCAGCTCAAGCTGAAGGTTCAATCACAGACAGCATGCCTGTAAGGGAAGTGCTTATACTGATGTTTTGAGTATCTTAATATACTGTATATATACATAACTTTCTTTTGTGTCTGCTTGCCTATGTTTCTGTTGAAATATGGGAATAGGCTAGGTGACAAAAAAATTTAAAAAACAAGGATTTTTAACAAATATTTTCTGTTTTTAATTATTAACACCAGGAAAAAAAATAAATCACTTTTTTAATCTAGGAAATCTGAAATATTGAATATATATTTATAGGAATTTTCAATGCATTGAGTTGGTGGAGCACTAGGCTCCTTTTTACAGGCTTTCCTTTATCAAGACTCTGAGAATCCTTTGTCATATATCCTTCCTTTCTTTTTATTCTTTTTTTTATTATTATTATTATTATATTCTTTTCTATTTTCTCCTTTTTTAATCTATCTGTTCTTTTATCATACGCTTCTGTTTTTATTTATTACGTTAAAAATTAAAAATGTAAATTAAAAAAATATAAAATACTGTAGATATGAAGTATTGTGTCTCTGGAGAAAAAAAATGTTCACAGAGCTCAGAAGCTCAAGTTGAAATTTATACGATGGAGCTGTGGCTTTCCATTTCCATTGCGCAGCTCAAACAGAGGGTTCAATCAAAGACAACACGCCTGGAAGGGAAGTGCTTGTATTAATGTTTTTAATATCCTACATTTTCTCTAACTTTCTGTTATGTCCGCCTGCCTGTATTTCTGTTGAAATCTGGGAATAGGTTAAGCAGCAAAAAATAAAAATAACAGGGATTTCTACCAACACAAACTCTATATAAAACAAAATGAAAAATAAAAAATAGATAAAAGAAAGATACATTGTAACCTTAAATAGGGATATCGTGTCTTTTGGTTACAAAAAAAAAAAAACGTTGTTATTATGGTGGAATTATCAGCAAAAAAATATCTGCAATATTATTTTTTTTTTTTGAAAATTACAGCTGGCGGTGCCATTAAAGTCAGTTTAGGCCTCCAACAATTTCCACCAATATACAGTAAGTTGAGAACGTAGGAACCGTTTACTACTATATTATTTTTTAGCACCGTCCTTCGCAGTTTTCTAGGGAGATGTGCCGCCTCTTGGTGGCCCACTTTCTTTTGCTTAGGTATGCAGCTTGGATTCTTCACCCACCTGTGCTCTGGTGGACCGCCCACCTGGTAAAAGTGCCAACAGTGGCTTTATTGATGATGATGGAAGGCAGGGGCCCCTTGCATTCTCTGTGTGTAGGAAGTGAGCTACTAAGGGGCCAAAGAAGACTGATAGACATGGTGGACCATTGTTTGTTGTGAATCTGAGTTTGGATTGATAGACTATTGCCTCCCTAATTATAATATAATATTTTATTGATCCACAAAAGATTGAACTATTCTTCAAAGCATACCTGCACATGCCCACAACTCATGGGCGGCACCGTAAGGACCTTCTGTGCCTCTCTGGGGCTATGATCTACAATACATCTTGAATGCACCAAAGTTATTGTAATGCAGAGATTCCCCTGATGACTTACTGCTCAAGGCTTACCAACCTCCTGCCAGGCCCTTTGTACAATGCTCCAACCTGAGGACTTACAGCTCTGGGCCCACCACCCTCCTGCCAGTCCCTATGTTCAATGCTCCATCCTGATGATTACCGTCCAAGGCTGACCAACCTCCTACCAGGCCCCATGTACAATGCTCCATCCTGATGATTACCGTCCAAGGCTGACCAACCTCCTACCAGGCCCCATGTACAATGCTCCATCCTGATGATTACTGTCCAAGGTTCACCAACCTCCTACCAGGCCCCATGTACAATGCTCCATCCTGATGATTACCGTCCAAGGTTCACCAACCTCCTACCAGGCCCCATGTACAATGCTCCATCCTGATGATTACCGTCCAAGGTTCACCAACCTCCTACCAGGCCCCATGTACAATGCTCCATCCTGATGATTACCGTTCAATGTTCACCAACCTCTTACCAGGCCCCATGTACAATGCTCCATCCTGATGATTACCGTCCAAGGCTGACCAACCTCCTACCAGACCCCATGTACAATGCTCCACCCTGATGATTACCTTCCAAGGTTCACCAACCTCCTAACAGGCCCCTTATAAAATACTCCCACCTTAATGATTACCGACCAAGGCTGACCAACCTCCTACCAGGCCCCATGTACAATGCTCCAAGCTGATGATTACCGTCCAAGGCTGACCAACCTCCTACCAGGCCCCATGTACAATGCTCCATCCTGATGATTACCGTTCAAGGTTCACCAACCTCCTACCAGGCCCCATGTACAATGCTCCATCCTGATGATTACCGTTCAATGTTCACCAACCTCCTACCAGGCCCCATGTACAATGCTCCATTCTTATGATTACTGCTTAGGGCTCACCAACCTCCTGCTAGTCCCCGTGAACAATGTACCAACCTGATAAGTTACTGCTCAGGGCTCAAAAACCTTCTTCCAGACCCCATGTTCAATGCTCCATTCTGATGATTCACTGGTCAGGGCTCACCAACCTCTGGCCAGTCCCCATGTGCAATGTTCCATCCTGAAGATTCACTGCTAAGGGCTCACCAACCTCTGGCCAGTCCCCATGTGCAATGTTCCATCCTAAAGATTCACTGCTGAGGGCTCACCAACCTCTGGCCAGTCCCCATGTGCAATGCTCCATCCTAAAGATTCACTGCTGAGGACTCACCAACTTTCTGCCAGTCGCTTACCTCGGTACATGTACCGCTGACCGTCTTTCAACCACTCAGGAGTCGTCACTTAGAAATCCTACCTCGTAACGTGTACCCCTGACCGGTCTCCAACCACTCGGGAGTCGTC
>BLSH010302284.1:30498-44827 GCA_018402905.1 Glandirana rugosa | reverse complement strand
ATGTACCCCTGACCGTCTTTCAACCTGTAGATTCACTGGTGAGGGCTCACCAACTTTCTGCCAGTCCCCATGTACAGGGCTCCATTCTGAAGATTCACTGCTGAGGGCTCACCAACCTCCTGCCACCACCCATGTACAGAGCTCCATCCTGTAGATTCACTGGTGAGGGCTCACCAACTTTCTGCCAGTCCCCATGTACAGAGCTCCATCCTGTAGATTCACTGCTGAGGGCTCACCAACCTCCTGCCACCACCCATGTACAGAGCTCCATCCTGTAGATTCACTGGTGAGGGCTCACCAACTTTCTGCCAGTCCCCATGTACAGAGCTCCATCCTGTAGATTCACTGGTGAGGGCTCACCAACTTTCTGCCAGTCCCCATGTACAGGGCTCCATCCTGAAGATTCACTGCTCAGGGCTCAGCAACCTCCTGCCACCCCCATGTATCCTCCAGCCTGGAGATTTACCACTCAAGACTCACCAACCTCCTTCCTCTGCCCATATATCAGCATTAGCACACCTATATATCCGGCCTGGTGATTGCAACCATTGCTGAATTATGGGGATGGGGGTTCCTTGTGTTGCCACATACTAAGAAGTGCCGGGTGCAAATCGGGGCTCAAAAATGTGCAGTACAGCCTCGTTATGGTGCTTCAACTAAAACAAACCAGTTGCTTTCCTATGTATAGGTGACAGGTTCCCTTTAAATCCCCCTTGCACAGAACTGCCTGTGTGGTTTTTGTTTCCAGATCTCAAATTCTTCAACAATTTCCCATCTGATATGGATTTGATGTGGCCAGTAATTGACTTCCCACTTAATTTACTTTGCATTAGGAGGGATGAAACCGACTTCTGTGCAAAAACAGCTCCCCGGTCGCCTTATTAAACCCGGAGCACATGGGGAGGCGATGACATAACGCTGTGAGAATGCGGATTCCCCAACTGGGCTCATTTATCTTACTTAGCAGAGCAAAACTTTCATAATTAAAGTGAAGAGAACTTCCCGCAGCTGTAAGGATGACATGAGCGTTAACTCGTTCCTATCCGTGGTCACCAGGAGGGGAAGTGAGGGCCAATCACCCCAGCGGGGCTCTAACCCTTCCCCCGCTATCCAAAGCACACATGCTAAAAGCGTTTGTGTTGGTGGTGTTCCATTTTAAAGTGAACCTGTAGGAAATATTGGAACTGCCATTGCGGATCTCTGTTATGAAAATGCTAGCTGCCTGGCTCTTCTGCTGATACATTAAAGCAGAGTTCCACCTGGTTCAAAGTCAGCAGCCACAAAAAGTGTAGCTACTGACTTTTAACAGTCGGACACTCGCCTGTCCCTCGCTCCCCCTCCCCTCGGCGGCGCCGGCATCACAAGTGTGGGCACCCGGCTTTGGCTTCAAATCCAGGAGCGCACTGCGCATGCACGAGTCACGGTGCGCCTTGTGAATAGCCGGCGTATCTTCTGGGACCTGTGACGTGTCCCAGAAGATCGCCAAGGGGGGTGGAGGTGAACTTCCTTCCGGAGCCGCGGCTCCAAGGGAGGAAGTGGACCTGGGACCCTGTGAAAACTGTGAAAACAGGGTCTCTGCCCTCCCCCCCCTAAAAATATGACATGCCAATTGTGGCATGTCAGGGGGTCACCTTCCCTTAAAGGGGAAGTTCCACTTTTGGGTGGAACTCCGCTTTAAAGCTGAACTCAGTACACTAAAACTTGGATTTAAATATATTCCCCTATAAATCAACCTTGTGTGCATAAACAGCTTCTAAAAGCCCAGATATTACCTTGGAAATGTAGCAGTGTCATCATCACTGTGCTCTACAGCCTGTGCAGAGCTGTGGGAGGGGTCCATCAGGCTCCACCTGCTGCAGACTACCTGCAGAAAACTACTAAGGAGGAGAAGCAGGAAGACATTAGCAAATATTAATTTGCTATTGTCACACAACTGGGTGGGCTCAGGGCGCAGTGCTCTGCGCCCCAAGACCACCCTTTTTTGAAGCCAATTAGAGCCTCAGGCTCTAATCATGTGCTTAAAAAAATTATAAAACCATTGAAATCCATGCATCCGGCGCCCTGCATGTAGATTAGGCTCGGGGTATGGATTAGGGGGGCAATACCCCTGCACCCCTAATACATGGGCTGCCACTGCACAGGCTACCTGCAGAAATCTACAGGAGCGGGCTAAGACAAGACCAGTCACCCTGCGCAAGGAGAGAGATCAGAGCTGTGGGAAAGGCCCAGCAGGCTCCACCTACTACAGACTGCCTGCAGAAAACTACTAAGGAGGAGAAGCAGGAAGACATTAGCAAATATTAATTTGCTATTGTCACACAACTGGGTGGGCTCAGGGCGCAGTGCTCTGCGCCCCAAGACCACCCATTTCTGAAGCCAATTAGAGCCTCAGGCCCTAATTATGTGCTTAAAAAAAATAAAACTATTGAAATCCATGCGTCCAGGGCACCCTGCATGTAGATTAGGGGTCGGGGGCATGGATTAGGAGGGCAACACCCCTGCACCCCTAATACACGGGCCGCCACTGCACAGGCTACCTGCAGAAATCTACAGGAGCGGGCTAAGACAAGACCAGTCACCCTGCACAGGGAGAGAGATCTGAGCTATGGGAGGGGCCCAGCAGGCTCCACCTACTACAGACTGCCTGCAGAAAACTACAAGAGGGGGCGGAGACAAGACCAGTCACCCTGCACAAAGCAAGAGAGCAGAGTGTTGTGTAATATTTGTTGTGTAATAGGTCATGGTTTAGCTCCTAACACAGCTGGCAGGCAAGCTGCATTACATATCAAAGGTCCACAGCTACTAGCAGGGGTTGTGGAATGTAGATTGGGTAGTCAGACTTCAAAGGAATAGTACTAAAAGTATTTATTGATGCTAATTAGACTTGAGGGGGTTCATTGTGGCTTGTTTATCTGGTAAACACTAAACTAATGTGAGGTTAGGAGAACCCCCCCCCCCCCCAGTGTGAGTCTAGCACTTAAGTGGATATTCAAACTGGCAGAGTCAGTTCATTCTTTCTCCATGAAGATGAGGGCACAGGTCTAGATATGGTCTAGTTCAGTGGTTCTCAACTCCTGTCCTCAGGACCCACCAACAGGCCAGATTTTAAGTATTACATTGGGGAGATGCAGACTAGAATACTGCAATCACTGAGCAGCAAATGATATCACCTGTGATGTATTTGAGTTATCCTGCAAACCTGGCCTGTTAGTGGGTCCCAGGGACAGGAGTTGAGAACCACTGGTCTAGTTGGAATGGGACTCTGAAGGCTACTGATCCTTGTAATATTTACTCTGCTGGATTATGAACATTGTTTTTCTGTGTTGGAAGTCAATAAATGCTACTCTCTGGAAGAACTGACTGAGTGCTGTGGGAACAACTACAATAAACTACACTACAATAAATATATCACTACAATAAATATATCACTACTACATCACTACATTGGTGCCGTGACTCGGATTCGAACCGGGGTTGCTGCGGAAAGTTAACCATTATAATAATAACTAAATAATAATATTCATTCATCCACTACTACATCACTACACAGAGAAAGAGAGGAGAGCCCAGCAGGCTCCACCTACTACAGACTGCCTGCAGAAAACTACAAGAGGGAGCAAAGACAAGACCAGTCACCCTGCACAGGGAGAGAGAGAGCAGAGGTATAGGAGGACCTCAGTAGGCTCCACCGGCTACAGAAAACTACAGGAGGAGGTGGAGACAAGACCAGTCCCCCTGCACAAGGAGAGAGAGGAGCAGTGAGCGGTCTTTATTTCAGGAAGTCTCACACTGGATTACTGCACAAATCTGTAAGAAATACACAAAGCTCACCAAGATCCAGGAAGAATTGGGGTAGGGAATTCCAAAGGAAGGGAGAGGCTCGGGAGAAGTCCTGGAGGCAAACATAGGAGGAGGTGACAAGGGAACTAGAGAGCAGGAGGTCTTGGGAGGAACAAAGAGAACAAGTAGGTTGGTATTTTGAAACTAGGTTAGTGATGTAGCTGGGAGCTGAGTTGTGGATGGCTTTGTAACTGATTGTTAGTATTTTGAATTTAATTGGTTGGATGAGTGGCAGCCAATGGAGGGATTGGCAGAGAGGCCTTTGCAAGGTGGATGAATCTGGCAGCAGCATTAATGATGGACTAAAGGGTATAGCCTATTTAAAGGTAAGCCAATGAGGAGAGAGTTGCAGTAGTCAAGGCAAGAGATGACCAGGGAGTGAATTAAGAGCTTTGTGGTTTCATTGGTTAGAAAGGGACGTAGTTTGGAGATGTTGTGGAAGTTTAGTTGACAAACTTTGGAAAGTGATTGGACGTGGGGCCGAAAGGAGAGTTCATAGTCCAGGATAACACCCAGCACCCTGGCATGTGGGGACGGGTTGATAGTTGTGCCATTGCTCTTGAGAGAGAAGTCAGGGAAAGGGGCACATGGGGGAGAAAATATTATAAACTCATGTAGCCAATGACCCCTTTGGGGGTGGCTGGTTGATGTGGTTCACCTGATCACACTGCCCTCAATCACACCTTTCCGTGCATCCGGAGACAAAGAAAAGGCTGGCACTATCACGGCAACATAGGTATCCCACACTGGCTTCTGCATCCTTCTCCGGCATGCCTCCAACAGTCTCCCAGGGTATGTTGCTCACGGACATCCTGTCACTTGTAGTTCCACACTGGAGATCTCTCCTGGATAGTGCTCTCTCCTGCTGTCCTTTCCACTCTGCCTTGTGCCTGCCACCAAGATCTCACTCCTCCTGGCTGCACCCGAGCACTCCAGCCCCGGCCCCCCCCCCCAGACTGGGAGCTTCCCCTGGCCACGACAACCCACACTACTCCATCTCCAGACTTCCACCCGAACTTCTCCTCCCAGATTGGGCTGGCCCTGGGTATTTAAGGAGGCCTGCCCCCTGCCAACCCAGATTGGGGATTGGTCAGGGCTCCTTAGAACACCCCAGATGGCTACACCTCCCCTCCCACCTCTCTTTCCAGTGAACACCAGAACCTTCTGGAAAGAAGTGGGAGGTCTTGATGACACCATTCTGTGAATCACTCAATCCTACCTGAGCCACTCCCAGCCCAGAATCAAAACAATCAGGCCTGACTAAATTTTACCTTACCTACCAAAAATCTCTCACTACACCTACCTAGCGTGGAGGGCGCTACATTCGGTTTTGGACGGGTTGAGTTTGAGGAAGTGGTGTGATATCCAGGCTGATATGTCTGTTGGTATATTAGTGATATGTGAGGAGACTGATGGAGTGAGCTGAGAGGTGGAGACGAGATAGATTTGGGTGTCATCAGCATAGAAATTATATTGAAAGCCAATCAGCTGAACCAGGGAGGAGATGTAAATTGAGAATAGGAGAGGTCCAAGAACAGAATCTCGGGGGACCCCAATGGAGAAAGGAAGAAGAAAGAAGGAAGTAGAATTTTAAGTGACACTGAAGGTGCGGTGGGATAGGTAGGATGAGAGCCAGCGAAGACCACAGTCACGGAGACCAAAGGTGTGGAGTTTTTTTGAGGAGGAGGGGTGGTCAACTGTATCAAAGGCAGCCGAAAGGTCGAGAAGTTGCTATAGGTAGGTCATTTGTGGGTTTTAAAAGAGCAGTTTCTGTGGAGTGTTGAGGGTGAAATCTAGACTGAAGGGGATCAAGAATGTTATTGTTAATGAGGTGGTCCCTTGGTTGGTTGTAGACCAGGCGTTCAAGGAGTTTGTAGGCAAAGAGGAGCAAGGAGATGGGGTGTAGGTTGTTAAGATTGGTAGGGTCCAAGGCAAGCTTTTAAGTATGGGGGCGACTAGTGCATGTTTTAGAGAGTTGGGGAAGATGCCAGCAGAGAGGGAGAGATTGATGAGGTGGATTATAGAGTGTAGGAGAGAGTCAGTAGTATTGGAGAGGGAACTGGGTCCAGGGGACAAGTGGTTAGGTGGACATTAGAAATAAGTTTAGCAACCTCGTCTACAGTAGCAGGGTTGAATAAGGGGAGTGTTGATTGTACCTGCCATTGTACGTGTGAACATGGGGGGAATACCTGTAGAGTGAAGATTTCATCACAAATTGAATCCATCTTATTTTTGAAGTGATTGGCGATCTCCTGGGTACTGAGCAGTGGCGGTTAGTGCTCAATATTTTGGGGGGTGGCAAATAAACATGCCCCCCCCGCACGGGAGACAGGCGGCGGCAATCAGTGCCCCACCCCCACCCCTGCGCTGGAGACGGATGGCGGCGCTCAATGGCCTTACCTTAGCAGGCTGATGCTTCTCTTTGTTCCAGCTTGCCGAGGAAAGAGCTGAGGCCATTACTTCTCCTCCCGGCCAAGCAGGCATTGCTTCTCCTCCCGGCCAAGCAGGCATCGCTTCTCCTCCCGGCCAAGCAGGCATTGCTTCTCCTCCCGGCCAAACAGGCATTGCTTCTCCTCCTGGCCAAGCAGGCATTGCTTCTCCTCCTGGCCAAGCAGGCATTGCTTCTCCTCCTGGCCAAGCAGGCATTGCCTCTCCTCCTGGCCAAGCAGGCATTGCTTCTCCTCCCGGTCGAACAGCAAGTGGGTGCTGAGACTCGATTGGCCGGGAGTCCTAAGACTCCCTGGCCAATCAAGTCTCAGGGCCCACTTCCTGATTGGCCGAGAGGAAAAGCAGGAAGACATTGGCGAATATTAATTTGCTAATGTCACACAACTGGGTGGGCTCAGGACCCTTTTTTCAAGCCAATTAGAGCCTCAGGATATAATCATGTGCTTCAAAATAAAAACATTGGGATCCATGCGTCCAGTGCCCCCCATGTAGATTAGGGGTCAGGAGCATGGATTAGGGGGCCACACCCCTGTGCCCATAATGGGCGGGCCACCGCTGCTAGTGAATCAGTTAGTGGGTGGAGGCTGTGGAGGACGAAGTAGAGAGTTAAAGGCAGAGAAGAGTTAACGGGAACTGGATGGGAAGGTGTTAATGAGAGTGATAAAATGGGTCTGCTTGGCAGTGTGCAGGCAAGAACTGTAAGATATTTCCTGTTACCATTTATATCTCACAAAGTGTGGCCCCTAATGAAGGTGTGACAGCCTTTGTGGCCCCTTCTTGGACCTAAATTTGACATGTCTGCACTTAAGTCTGCTGCTTGGCCAGTCTAGGTGCAAATAACACTTTTCAAAGTTTGGCTTTAATAACCAGATCCAGTCTGATCTGCAGAAAACTCATAGAATACCATGGTGAGTAATGGGAGGAATATGATGCAAGTAGCTTTTGACCTGTTTCACGGGCCGGGCACAGTGACATAATCTTCAATCAAATCTAAAAATAGTATCCATCAAGGTAATTTCATTAGAACTTGGGCACAGATATTTTCGTTGAAATATTTATTTATTTGTACAGAAGGAAGCTTCTTGCTCGGTCTTTTTTTCCATCCATGATGAGTCTAAAGTTCCCTTAGACAAATAAAAAAGGAGGTAAAGGCTTCTTCAACCTAAAGCCTAAATACAGGAAAAGTCTTCAATCAAATTATCTCTCTTAATTATTTACCAAAGGGGAGGCGACTGAATAATTAACCTAAGTAGCTACAGAATCATTAGGATTTCCTAAGGATTGTATCCCTTGGAAAGGAGAGGTGGAATTGGGTGGGGGAATCAAGGACTGTGTTGGTTTTTCCCTCCATGGAAAGAAAAACGGCAGTCATTCGAGCGAAAGACCAATTTGCAAAAATATTCCCGGTGCCAGCTTAAGTTTCGTCTAGCGTTAAAAATGAGTTACGCTCTTGTCCGTCCTGAAGAGCATGCTGGAGCCTGCAGGGACTGTGGTCCATCGCCTGTCATTCTTGACTGTCGGGTCTTCTACAAGTTCATGTTTATTCGTCTCTGGAATACAACCAGACCGACTTTTCTCTGTGATGGTCGGATTGTGGTTAGGAATCCCATGGTTCCTTAAGGTCTACCACTAGGTTCATATTTGCTGCTCCCTGGTTGATAATATTCTCAGAATAAAATTCTAAATTATAATCACGCTCTTTCAGAGTCCTTCATGGTGCTGCCTCATCCAATATCTCCATCCTTAATGCCACCCACTTCCCCAACCCAACCATACCATTTGATAACTTCCATCATCCAATATCTCCATCCTTAATGCCACCCACTTCCCCAACCATACCTTTTGATAACTTCCATCATCCAATATCTCCATCCTTAATGCCACCCACTTCCCCAACCATACCTTTTGATAACTTCCATCATGCTGCCTCACTTCTTTGAAACTTACTCAGGGCAGATGCTTTACTAAAGCTATTGAGCAAGAACAGGGATACATGAGTATGGTGAGCTATAAGAGATCTAGAAACCCCATCTGTGGTCCAATCGGCAGAGGCATCTGTTGTGATATGTCTAAGGATAGGTCGGAGTCATCTTGGCTTCTGCAGACTCTGCACCATAGTGTCAGGACCTGGATCACCTGCTGGTGGCACTGTGCTTCCCAGAGCAGAAGGTTGTAGTTCTGGTGTCCACCAGCAGGTGTCTGCTAGCAGCCAGCAGATCCCAGTAATCAGTTTCCACCTGATGCTGGCTACTGGGAGCAGGGGAGGGCTGGGCCAGGGGGCAGGGTGGCAATTGCCCCCCAGGCCACCCTAACTTACAATCAAAATGGCCAACGACAGCTCACACTTTTTTCTTCTTGTGGAGGAAGGAAGTAGGGGCCAGGGGCGCAGCCACCAACTAACTGCAGGCAAGGGGGGGGGGGCACTGGTGAGGCTGCCTTGATGGGCACAGGTGAGGCTATATTGATGGGCACTGCTGAGGCTGCATTGATGGACACTGGTGAGGCTGCATTGGTGGGCACTGGTGAGGCTGCATTGTTGGGCACTGGTGAGGCTGCATTGATGGGCACTGGTGAGGCTGCATTGGTGGGTGGTGAGGCTGCATTGATGGGCACTGGTCAGGCTGCATTGGTGTGTGGTGAGGCTGCATTGATGGGCACTGGTGAGGCTGCATTGGTGGGTGGTGAGGCTGCATTGATGGGCACTGGTGAGGCTGCATTGATGGGCACTGGTGAGACTGCATTGATGGGCACTGGTGAGGCTGCACTGATGGGCACTGGTGAGGCTGCATTGGTGGGTACTGGTGAGGCTGCATTGATGAGCACTGGTGAGACTGCATTGATGGGTGGTGAGGCTGCATTGATGCATTCTTTTTGTTAAAGCTCCTTTGTTGCTATTAAAATTACATCATGTTACCACATTGTATCATATTTGTCTTGCTTCATAACACCAATATCCGTTATAATTAGTTCAATGGGCCACTTGACTGGACTTGCCCCCCAGGCCTAAGGCTGCCAGCCCTCCTGGGAGGGTACTTAGGTCCTCCCCTACTAGTTGCTTCAGTGTTCTGCCAGATACTGCTAACCCTTATCCTGTTCTTGCTCTTTGCCTTGTACTTATACCCTGAACCCTGCTGTCTTGTTCCTATTTCCCCTTGTTCCTGATCCCAGTTTTGTTTCCCCTTCCTATATATTCCCTGCACCTCCAGTCAGGGCCGTCTTTAATATTGATTGGACCCTGGGCAAATATTTTCTTGGGCCCCCCCCCATGCAATTTCACTCTCCACCTGCTCTGAGACATACAATAAATAGCAACTAGACTCAAAATCGGTTTACTGAATCAGATCAGCAGTGATTTTGATTGGTTGCCAGAGGTTACAGCATATCATTGCTGCTTACTGTCTGGTTGCTAGAGGTTACAGCACACATTACGGCTCACTGCTTAGTTGCTAGAGGTTACAGCACATGCTTTCTGCTTGTTTGGTTGCTAGAGATTACTGTACATCAATACTGCTCACTGATTGGTTGCTAGAGGTTACTGCACATCATTACTGCCCTCAGGTTGGTTGCTAGAGATTACAGCACATCATCTCCTCACTGCCTGCACACCATGGACTGGGGAGCGCAAAGTCGATTTCCTGACAGCACAAAATGTGCTGCCCTTTAGCAGATACACAGCAGTGGCATCAATTATTAATGACACCCTCACGCATCTGCTGACGTGCTGTGGGATTTCAAGCATGCCTTTGTCTCCCCAGTGGGCAGCATTCAGTATAGGTGATTGTGAATATGACCTCAGGGGGGGCATGATATACATATGAATGCCACCTTTGTTTACATATCAGCACAGCTGACCGCCGCTATTTACATATGAATGCCACCGCTATTTACATATCAATGCCGGTTATTTACATGTAAACATAGGGTCTGCAGGTGAGTCATCTGTACACAACAATAGGGCAGAGCTGGGCAGCTTTAGTAGCAGCACTTAGATATCGGGACACAGCACAGGTCTAAAAGTTCAAGGGACAAGGGAATTTAAACCAGGATAGTTGGCAAGTATGAGGCAGCTGCTTTGGGCCCCACAACAATGACAGGGCCCAGGGCAGCTGCCCCTTTTGCCCTGCCTTAAAGATGGCCCTGCCTCCAGTTTACCCTGCTTTTCTGTGTTCCCCTTTTGTAAATATTGTATATGGTTAGTTGTTATTTAGGTTTTCTGTTTGTTAGGTTGATTAGTAAGGTATTCTGTCACTGGGTTTTTGGTTCACTTATATCTTTATGTTTGCCGTGTGCTGGTGTTTGGATGGATTTTGTTTCACTGTAAATAAATCTCACTTGACCACTTAAGGACCGGAAAGATTTCCTCCTTAATGACCAGGCCATTTTTTGCAAGACGGCATTGCACCACTTTAACTGCGCGGTCGTGCAACGTTGTACCCAAACAATATATATGTCCTTTTTTCCCCACAAATAAAGCTTTCTTTTGGTGGTATTTAATCAGCTCTTATTTTTTGTGCTGTAAACAAAAAAGAGCAACAAATTTGAAAGAAAAATATATATTTTTTAGTTTTTGCTATAATAAATATCCAAAAAAAAAAGGAAAAAAAACGAATTTCTTCATCAGTTTAGGCCAATATGTATTCTTCTACATTTTGCTTGGTAAAAAAATTGCAATAAGCGTATATTGATTGATTTGTGCAAAAGTTATAGCGTCTACAAAATAGGGAATAGATTTATGGCATTTTTATTTATTTATTTTTTTTTACTAGTAATGGCGGCGATCAGCGATTTTTAGCGAGACTGCGACATTGCGGCGGACAGATCGGACACCTAACTGACATTTTTGACACTTTATTTGGGAACCAGTGACATTATTACAGTGATCAGTGTTAAAAATATGCACTGTCACTGTACTAATGACACTGGCAGGGAAGGGGTTAACATCAGGGGCGATCAAGGGGATAAATGTGTTCCCTGAGCCCCGGTTCACATAGGTGCGATACGGGAAACCTGCGAATCCGCACTGCCCTATGCAAACTGCCAATACATTGTTAACGACACCCCCTTTTCAGCATATCTGCAAACTCGCACAGGAATCGGATCGCATGGGTACGAACACCCATGAGATCCGATTCTGGTGCGGACTAAAAAAAAAGGGTCCTGTGCGAGTTCGGTCCGAATTCAATGCGATATCAGCCATACAATTTGTATGGCTGAAATCGCACAGACATCGCATATGATTTGCACTGCAGTGCAGTGCGAATCATATGCGACCTCGCAGAGCGCATTGGTGTGAACCAGAGGTCAGTGTGTTTCTAACTGTATGGGGGATGGGCTGCCTGGGGAAACGCACAAATCCGTCTTCCTGCATAGCAGATCTGTGTGATCTCCCCGGTCAGAACGCAGATCTGCCTTCTTTACACAGGCAAACCCCATTCTGTCACTGCGGGGAACGATCGCGGGTGGCTGGCAGACATCGCCACACTCACTGATTGGCTCCCCTGCTGGCCATTGGGAGCACGTGCGCTCCTCCGGCGGTGCTCCGTGCACCCACAAAACCCGTTGTACAGCTACGGCAATTCATGGGAATGTGCCAGCCTGCCGTCGTGAAATTACGGCGGCTGGTCGGCAAGTGGGTAAAGCATACGCAGTCTGGTCCCAGTTTCCTGAGTGTAGCTACGCAAATTTGGCCATCCCTGCTGCTGATTTCTGACACAGCACTGGAGGCAGAGGCACTGGTAGGGGTGGACGTAAATACCCTCCCAGCAGCCAGCATCAGGTGGAAACTGATTACTGGGCTCTTCTGGCTGCTGGGGGACACCTGCTGGTGGACACTGGAAATACAACCTTCCGATCTGTGAATCACAGTGCCACCAGCAGGTGATCCAGGTCCTGACTACCATTGCCCCCTGAATATACCAAACATCAAAACTGAGAGACAGCTGACGGGCTTTTCTTTAGACCTCACCTATTTTAAACACCTGCCTGAGAACCCCACAGAGATCCCTGTGGCATTGAGAGTGCCCATTTTTATCCTGCATGGAGACAGGGTTTTCTCCACCCACACAAATGGAAGGTTTCGTGTCTCCATCCCATAGGGTGACCGCAGTCTCAACAAACGTAAATTACTCTCCATATTTTTTTTTCTCCTATTGAAGAACCTTTTGAGATATTAATCATCTCTGAACTAACTACCCTACAAGGGCTCCTCCTGCTCCCTCTTCTCTTTTTCGGTGGATGCCCCAAGCTGCCACAGAAACCTTTGGCCAATCCCATGGAGAACAAACCCCTCTGAGCTTTGTGAACCACCACATCCGAAATGAGTATGGGGTAAACTTGCATGATGGGCCCATGGATATCCAAACACTTAGCTGTCACAATTTGCGAACCTTTCTGATTTTTAATGGGTACCACGTGCATTGAACTCACAAAAAATGATGCTCTTGTGTTCCCCCTTTTCCTATTAGGTGGACTGCCGAATGAGCACATCAACATTTTTGCATATTAATTAAAATATAAATGAAACCAGCTTTCTAATGAAACGTGCATGCATTGAGGATGTTGGAAGACCCATATGTCATGCGGTCATAGCAAAGGGTGAGTTCTGGGAATTAGGCAGATGGCATGGATCCTGGAGCTAGAAGTAGGCTTGAGTGTAAATTGCCAACATGCCATGCTAGTATGATCTCCGTGAAGCATTTGATTGGCACAGGCTTGGGGGCTACCAACATAACCCTGGGGTATGTAGGCAAAATCTGGTGATTGAAGTGCCACATCATTAGGCTTGTGCAATTTGTTTCGTTCTGAATTACGTTTTTACCGAATGCCGAATTCCGAATTTTCAATTTCCAAATTTTTGTTTTTCCGAATCACGGTAAATCGGCAATTGCGTTAATTTGGAAATTCGCGGTAATTCGGCAATTGCGATAATTCGGAAATTCGCTGTAATTTGGCAATTTTGGAAATTCGGAAATTTGCGGTAATTCGGAAATTCGGCAATCGGAACAGCCAAAAATCCGAAATTCAGAAATCCGAAAATTAGAAATAAGCTAAGAATATTTGAAATAATAACTAACTAATAACTATTAAATTATAGGTATTGGAATTGGAGTTTGGCTATTGGTGAACTTAAATATGAAATTTATCACTAATAGCCATACTTTCAAGAAAATTCCAATACCTATAATTTAATAGTTATTTATTATTATTTCAAATATTCTTTCTTATTTCCGAATTTTGGAAATTCGGAAATAAGGAAGAACATTTGAAACAATAAGTTATTAATTTATTATTTTAACTTATTATAAAATATAAGAAGCTATTATTATTTCAAATGTTCTTCCTTATTTCCAACTTTTGCAGTGTGTGACTGTATATATGCATACTGTATGTATATTGTATGTATATTGTATGTATGTGTGTGTATATTGGATGTATATTGTATGTATATTGGATGTATACTGTGTGTATATTGGATGTATATTGGATGTATACTGTGTGTATATTGGATGTATATTGGATGTATACTGTGTGTATACTGTGTGTATATTGTATGTATATTGTATGTATACTGGGTGAGTATATACTGTGTGTATATTGTATGTATATTGTATGTATATTGTATGTATGTGTGTGTATATTGTATGTATACTGTGTGTATATTGTATGTATACTGTGTGTATATTGTATGTATACTGTGTGTATATTGGATGTATACTGTGTGTATATTGGATGTATACTGTGTGTATATTGTATGTATACTGTGTGTATATTGGATGTATACTGTGTGTATATTGGATGTATATTGTATGTATACTGTGTGTATATTGTATGTATACTGTGTGTGTATTGGATGTATACTGCGTGTATATTGTATGTATATTGGATGTATACTGTGTGTGTATTGGATGTATACTGTGTGTATATTGGATGTATACTGTGTGTATATTGTATGTATACTGTGTGTATATTGGATGTATACTGTGTGTATATTGGATGTATACTGTGTGTATATTGGGTTATATGTGTGTCATATGTAGGTTAT
>BLSH010302272.1:397434-417327 GCA_018402905.1 Glandirana rugosa | reverse complement strand
CCCCCCCCCCCCAAAAAAAAAAAGAGTTTGAAAGACCGTTTACTACATACTATGTGACATAAAATATTGCAACGATCACCATTTTATTCTCTAGGGTCTCTGCTATATATCCCTCAGCCAGCCCAGCCCCCATACAGAGAGAACACACTGAGGGAACACAGTTAACCTTTAGAGCGCCCCCTCCAGGTTACCCTCCTCACTACCAATGGCATTTACACAGTAATAAGTGCATTTTCATAGCACTGATCGCTGTATAAATGCCAATGGTCCCAAAAAAGTGTCAAAGGTATCTGACATGTCTGCCGCAATATCGCAGTACCGCTAAAAATTGCAGATCGCCACAATTACTAGTAAAAATAAATAAAAACCCCATAAATGAATTCTCATCATTTGTAAACGCGGCAACTTTTGCGCAAACCAATCAATGAACACCAATTGTGATTTTTTTTTTTTTTAACAAAAATATTAGGAAGAATATAAATCGGCCAAAACCGATGGAAAAAAATGTTTATATATATATATTTTTTTTGGATTTGTATTTTAGCAAAAAGTAAAAAAAAAATGTTTTTTTTTCCCGCAAAATTGTTGCACTTTTTTGTTTATAGCGGTGATCAGAAATGATTCAGAGGTGATCAAATACCACCAAAAGAAAGCTCTATTTGTGTGGGAAAAAAGGACGCAAATTTTGTTTGGATACAACGTCGCACGACTGCGCAATTGTCAGTTAAAGCGACACAGTGCTGAATCGCAAAAAGTGCTCTGGTCCTAAAAGGGGAAATCCTTCCGGGCCTGAAGTGGTTAAACTAACTTAATTTACAGACCGAAGTTAATTCCTTTGATCTAATACAACAAAACATTACAATGTTTATAGTTAGCTCATGACTGAGGAATGTTTTGAAACCTGGTAGACTGCCTGTTTTTTTTTTTTGACAGCTCTGAGCGGCTCTGCACTCGTCACATAGAATTGAGGAAATGTCAGGTTGAGATTGTGAGGGGGGCTGAATCGAAATCGCAATATTTTAACAATTAATTGTGCATGTGCAGCTCTACTGTATTTGTATGCAGAGCGCCACAATGTACCTGTATGATGCAGGGTGGATTTGATTTAAATCAAGTTGATTTAAATTACTACTAAAAAGGCTTGATTTAAATCAACTTGATGTAAATCACAATTTTTAAAGGGCAACTGTCATCTCTGTCCTGCATCAGCTCCTCCTCTGACCCGCTGTTGACTCACTGACAGTCCCATTCACTTTAATGGGACGGCTGGTGATGTGGCAGAGACACAACAAGGTGAGGGACATGGCTGCAACAGGTGAGTGGATGCCCGCTAACAAGCGCTGCCATGATGGATCTGAAATAACAGGTGCTCTTTAAATGTAAGGAATTATTCTTGCTGGTAGTTAGAATCTTTAATATTTGCAAACAAAATAAAGGTTTTCTATTTAGAATAATAATCTTAGTAAAACAGCGATATCAGAACCGATTCAATCATACAGTTTGTAGTGTACATAGATTTGCAAAACAATGGGATAAAAGAATATTCCTGAACTTTGTTTTATCTCATTTACTGTGAAATTGCGTGAATGCATCAATGCAGTGCATGTTATCTTAGCTTGCAGAGCTTGGATTCATTGAATGAGTTTACCAAAAATGTAAATATTGCAGAATATACAGCCTCATGCTACATAACTAAAACTGACCTTCAGTCATTTTTTTCAACTTTCCATCAAATAAATCCTCTGCCCTTGTTTTAACTTTGGATAGTAAAACATTTTTTTCTGCCAGTAATTACCTTATACAGGCCACTTCATGTTTCTTGTATAGTCATTAGCTTGCACAGCTCTCTATCTCACTCTTGTGAGAGTTTGCCAGGAAGGGGGGGGGGGGGATAAGTCCTAAGAGGGCCAATGAAAGCTGTAGAGCTGGAGGTGTGTCTGTGTAAATTCAGGAAGTGAACAGGCAGCAGCTTTGGCTACCCACAGTTAAAATGGCTGCAGCCAGACTTAGTGAAGGGAGGTTTCTGCTGCATATTTGGCAAGTACAGTATATGTAAAATAATATGCAAAGTGGTTGGAGGGAAGCTTCAGTATGGCAAAGATGTTTTTATTACAAATTATGTGAGCAGACTGCAGTTCCTCTTAAGCTCCATTTCATGCTGAATAAACTAAAATTATTAACCACTTAAGGACCCAAAGGATTTCCCACTGTAGGACCAGAGCACTTTTTGCGATTGAGCACTGCGCCGCTTTAACTGACAATTGTGCAGTTGTGCGACGTTGTACCCCAACGAACTTGACGCCCTTTTTTTCCCATAAACAGAGCTTTCTTTTGGTGGTATTTGATCACCTCTGCGTCACTTCTGATCACTGCTATAAACAAAAAAATGCGACAATTTTGAAAAAAAAAAACAATATTTTTTACTTTTTGCTACAATACATATCCAAAAAAATATATAAAAATACATGTATTCATCAGTTTTGGCCTATTATATATTCTTCCTCATATTTGTGGTAAAAAAAAAAAATCGTGATCGGCGTTTACTGATTGGTTTGTGCAAAAGTTGCTGCATTTACAAACCACGAGAATTCATTTATGGCGTTTTTTACTATAATTTTTTTTGTATTTTTTTGTAATGGAGGCGATCTGCGATTTTTTTTTTATTTATCGGGACTGTGATATTGCAGCGGACATGTCGGACATTTATACAGCGATCAGATATTTAAATATCCACTGATTTACTGTGTGAATGTCATTGGCAGTGAAGGGGTTAACCTGCAGGCTGTTAACTAGGATATAGGGGTTAACTGTGTTCCCTAGGCGTGTTCTAACTGTGAGGGGGCAGGGCTGTCAGGGGCATAAGAGATCTAACAGATCCCAGTGACAGGGATCAGTAGATCTCTTATATGCCACCTGTCAGAATGGGGAACCGCCATGTTTACTTCGCCGGTTCCCCGTTTTTCTTCTTTCTTCAGGCAATCGCGAGTAGCTGGCGGACATGGAGTCCACCGGATCCGTGGCCATACTACGGCAGAGTGCGGCGGGCAGTTTATAGACGGCGATTTGCGCTACAGCGCCACTCTGCAGCAGTAAATGTACGGGAGCCGGTCCGGAACTGGTTAATGTATCCTAAATGGAAAACTATCTTTACTCCAAAAGCATTTTATTCAAATAAATTTGATAAAAATAAAAAAAATCAGATTTAAATAAAAAAAATCATTGGATTTTATCCACCCTAGTATGGTGTGAACTGGGCACATAGAAAACCATTGATGTCCCTTGCATTGAGCTTGGATTGATGTATGCAGGTCATTACCACTAAGTGGGCATTGTGTAAAAGACGGGAGGGGGAGAGAGGCGCCAAGAGCCCAAATGGTGTAGTATGCCAATTTAATGTGAATGCACTCACATGCTGCAGGGATACACAGGTATGTCCAAATGGTGTCAGATTGCCATGCCTGTGTATCCCTGCAGCATGTGAGTGCATTCACAGTAAATTGGCATACTACACCATTTGGGCTCTTGGCGCCTCTCTCCCCTTCCACTCTATCAATTGCAGATATCAGTTCCCCCAGGCCAGTACAGAGTAGGCAGCCTGATACCCCATGGTATTTGTGTATGGACACATTTAGACATTATGTCTACACTCCAGGACTTGGACTAATACAATGTGTGGGCATTACTTTGATTTGCCCTTAAGGCCTCATACACATGGGCGTTTTTTGACGCCACGTTTTTAGCGTTTTTTTGCAGTTCTCCATGTTATTCAATGGCCCCATTAAAACGCCAACGTTTTTGAGCTGTAGATGGCGTCGGCGTTATTAAGCTGTAAATCGAACGTGGGACCCACGCGTTCCGAGGCTGTAACGTTTTAGCGTTTTTGATGCTGAGCCAGCAAAACGCTCACTAACGCGCATTAACGCGGACACAACGTTAACTGGCGTTTATGACGATGGCGTTTTCAAGGTTCCAAAATAGCAGCGGAATGTTTTTTTTTTTTTTTTAAAAACCCCTATTGACGCCGATGCTCACTAACGCCGATGCAAAATGCCGACAAAAACGCAGATTACTCTTACGTTCACTGACAGACGCAGTTCTTCTTAAGACACATGGGTTATGCTCATATCACTAGGAGTAGACTAGGCAAAAATAAAACAAAAGCATAGGTTGGCCCCTCCCAGGGGGCCGTCCTCACCTTAGCATATAATCCCCCTGCTCTGCATAGCACATCAGTTTTTATTGCCTAGTGCAAGGAGTAGACCTGGTTCCCTAATGGGATCTACGGTCTCCTGAAGGTTTTTCTGTTGAAGACTGCTATCAAGAAGCCGACTGGCGGTATAGAGGATATCTAGAATCCAAAAACTTTCCCCAGTCTGGCCATCATCTATGCGAGCTACCCTTAGCGGGGGCACGCCGCATAACGCCCGTTCCGTGCGGGCGGCCAGTGTCTAATCCCACTAGAGCCCAGTGACTGCTTCTGTTCCTGTCCAGGGGCCTGGCCAGCAGCATGCCTCTCCGTGGGGAGGTAAGTCTGCTCCGGGTGGCTACCTGCTGCGCCTGTCGGATCCATTCGGAGACTGCATTTGGTGGTTCGCCGCCATTCGGTGTGGATCACCATTCGTGGCTGATTGGTGGGGTAGAGGTGGTGGTCACCCAGTGGGGGTGCCGGAAGTCTGGGATGTCAGAGGCCGGCAGTGCTATGGCAGGGGTACCTGCGGAGCAACAATCCACCCGAGAACCTTGGTGTCCTTGGAACAGCTGAGGGTGGTATTTGGGGAGTTCTTTCCCCGGGCGGGGGGCCCCAAAAAACGCCCGCCCCCCCGTCATTCTTCGGGAGAGGATTCGGAACCAGAGAGCGCCATGGTGGTCACTGGAACCCCCGTGGACCTGTCAGAGGGTGAACTGATACCCTCAGACGGCGAAGGTGATCAGGAGGCTCCATTTTCGCGCGACAAAGCGATAGTGGCCGCTTTGATCACTGATATCCGCGACTCCATGCAACTTGACCAAGCAGGGGAGTCGCTTGAGTCCACATATATTTGTGGATTGTTTAAGCCCTCTAGGTCCCCTAGGGCCTACCCTTATGATCAGGTGTTTGAACAGGCGGTGTTCAAGGAATGGCTACGGCCGCAAAATTCCTTTGCTTTACCCAAAAGCTTTGCTGTTCGCTACCCCTTTGAGGATAGCTTTACTAAGAGATGGGCTTCCCCAGCAGTGGACCCACCGGTGGCCCGTCTGAATAAGGCATTGACCATTCCCATGGAGGGGTCTCCGTCTTTTAAAGAGGCGGACGATCTCCTCACGGAAGCAGTGTCTAAGGCACTGTTCTTGTTGGCTGGGTCAGCCATGCGGCCAGCTCTGGCGGCTGCTATGGCGGCGCATTCTCTTCACGAGCACGCTGCCACACTACACACCGGTTTAACTTGTGAGTGTGCACAGGCTGAGGTGCAACGTGCACAACACTTGGAGGAAGGTCTCCGCTACATATGCGATGCGGCCTTGGACCTGCTTCCCATACTGTCAAAAATGTCTGTTTTTGCAATTGTTATCAGGCGGGTGCTGTGGCTCCGCTCTTGGTCGGGTGACCAGGCTTCGAAGAAAGCTCTTACAGATCTTCCCTTTCAGGGAGGGCGTCTGTTTGGCCCACAGTTGGATGAAATCATTAAAGATTTCACGGGAGGGAAGAGTACTTTCCTTCCAGAGCCAAAACGGCAGGATTTTCGCCGTAGGCAGGGCCCTGTTTCTTCAGGTCAGAAGAAGTTTTTTTCGTGCACCTGGCTCAGCGGGTAAGGGCTTCAAGTCTGTTAAGGCTTCCGCTGGGTCCAGTAAAAGGCCCTGGCAACATAAGTCCAAAAAACGAAGGATAACTCAACCTCTGCATGATGGGGTGCCCCCGCCCGACTCACGGGTGGGGGGCTGGTTGCTGGGGTTTGCAGACAGATGGGCTGCCCGCATCACTGATCGGTGGGTGCTGGAGGGGGTGTCCTCCGGGTACAGGATAGAGTTCATCTCTCTACCCCCAGAAAGGTTCTTCCCTTCGAACTTAAAACTCCCTCAGGGGCGTCTGGAGGCGCTTGCCGAACAGGGGGTGATTGTATCGGTACCCACGGTGGAAAGATTTCACGGGTTTTACTCAAACCTCTTTGTGGTGCCCAAGAAGGATGGTGTCAGGCCAGTTCTGGACCTGAAGGCACTAAACTGCTTTGTAAAGACAAAGAGATTCAGGATGGAGTCCATCCGCTCGGTCGTGGCCGCCCTGCACCAAGGGGAACTCAGGGAATTGTGTATCTTCACGTTCCAGTTTGTCACAGGCACCAGCGTTTTCTACGCTTCACAGTGGGAGATCTGCATTACCAGTTTGTGGCACTTCCCTTCGGGGTGGCTTAGTCTCCCCGAGTGTTCACCAAGGTGGTGGCCCCGATGCTGGCACTGTTGAGAAAGAGAGGTATCGCGGTGGTGGCGTACCTCGACGATTTACTCCTGAGAGCAGAGTCAGCTGCGGCTCTGGAGGAGAACGTGATAATCACGGTGTCCACGTTTAAAATAATTTGGTTGGCTGATCAACCTGCAGAAGTCATCATTGACTCCATCCTACCGGCTGGAATACCTGGGTCTGATTCTGGACACGGTGCAGGCAAGGGTGTTTTTACCGCCGAACAAGCTCCTGACATTACAGGCAGCAGTGCGAACCCTGTTATCACCCCAGTGGTCCTTCTTACAGTTCTGTATGCGAGTGTTGGGGCTCATGGTGTCGGCTTTCGAAGCGATACCTTACGCCCAGAGTCACACTCGGCTCCTGAGGAAGGCGATCTTGTCGCAATGGGACAAATCTCCCCTATCCCTAGACAGACTGATCAGGTTGGATCATCAGTCCAGAGGATCCTTGATTTGGTAGATTCGGGCTCCAGCACTGAAATTGGGAAAATGTTTTCTCCCCCCTCAATTGGTCGATAGTAATGATGGATGCCAGCCTGTCGGGCTGGGGAGTGGTCCTGGGGCAGTTCTCTGCAGAGGGTCGTTGGTCAATTCAGGAAGCTTGCCTTCTGATAAATGTACCGGAACTGAGAGCGATCAGGCTTTGTCTGTCCCGTTGGTCAGCGAGGCTGCGAGGCCTCCCTGTCCAGGTTCAGTCGGACAATGCCACGGCTGTGGCATATGTGAACCATCAGGGCGGAATGAGAAGCTCGGCAGCAGCCGCAGAGGTGGCTCTGATCCTTCGGTGGGCAGAACTTCACGTGCCAGCTTTCTCTGCAATCTACATTCCAGGCGTGGAAAACTGGTAGGTGGACTTTCTCAGCCGCCGGACCCTGGATCGGGGGGGGTGGTCCCTACATCCAGAAGTGTTCCGCCAGATTTGCCTGAAGTGGGGCACACCAGAGGTGGACCTCATGGCCTCCAGGTTCAATCACAAGGTACAGACCTTTGTGTGAAGAACAAGAGATCCGTTGGCGGTCGCCTCGGACACACTGGTAGCACCCTGGGGTTGGTATCGGCTACTGTACATCTTTCCTCCCCTAAAGCTTCTACCGCGGGTTCTGCACAGGATAGAAGCAGAGGGAATCCCGACAATCCTGGTAGCTCCGGATAGGCCTCGGCGTCCTTGGTACGCCGACGTGGTGCGGATGGTGACAGATGTTCCGTGGCGTCTTCCGCTTTGCGGAGATCTGCTGTCTCAGGGGCCCATCTTGCACCCTGCTTTACCCTCGCTGGCTTTGACGGCTTGGCTATTGAGTCACAGGTGTTGAGGGATAGGGGTGTCTCGGACTCCGTGATCCCTACTGTGAGTGAAGCACGTAAGGGTACTTCACGTAAGATTTATCATAGGACCTGGAAGGCCTATATTGCCTGGTGCGAGACAAGGGGTTGTAACCCCCGCTCTTATACAGTGTCCAGAGTATTGACTTTTTTGCAGCAGGAACTGGACAAGAACCTGGCGTTAAGTACACTCAGATTTTGGCCCTGACGGCTCTTTTTCAACGGCCCTTGGCGTCACATTCGTGGTCCGTACATTTGTACAGGGTGTATGTCATGTGGCCCCGCGGATACGGTCGCCTCTGGCACCGTGGGATTTGAATCTGGTGCTTTCTGTGCTGCAGAAGCCACCATATGAAAAGATCAGGGACATCCCCTTGCGACTGTTGTCGCAGAAAGTGGCCTTTCTGGTGGCTGTTATATCCGCTAGGCGGGTGTCTGAGTTAGCAGCATTATCCTGCAAGTCACCTTACTTGGTCCTTCATAAGGACAAGGCGGTTTTGCGACCTTCCCCTTCGTTTCTTCGGAAGGTGGTTTCTTCTTTTCATTTGAATGAGGATATTGTTCTTCCCTCATTGTGCCCGCACCCGTCGCATCCCAAAGAAGTTGAACTGCATTCTTTGGATGTAGTGAGGGCTTTGCGGGTGTATTTGATTTCTACAGCTTCTTTTCGGAAGTCTGGTTCCTTATTTATGCTGATGGAAGGGTCGCGCAAAGGCATGGCGGCCTCGTCGGCTACCATTTCTCGTTGGATCAGGAAGACTGTGACTCATGCATATGAGGTTCGGGGCAAGGTTCCCCAGTTTCCAGTCATGGCTCATTCCACCAGGGCAGTTAGTACTTCCTGGGCGTTTAGACACCAGGCCTCGGTGTCTCAGGTGTGCAAAGTGGCTACTTGGGCCTCAGTGCACACGTTTACTAAGTTTTACAAGATTGATGTTTCAGCATCTTCGGATACTGCCTTTGGCCGCAAAGTATTACAAGCGGCAGTTTAGGCGTGGATGGCGCCGCCTGAGAGGGCTTTTTTGTTGGGTACTGTTGTTATAGTTTGCCCACCCCTCTTGATTGGCACAGCTTTGGGACATCCCCATGTGTCATAAGAAGAGCTGCGTCTGTCAGTGAACGTAAGAGTAAAAGGGATTTTATTATATCTTACCGTAAAATTATTTTCTCTGAGTTCACTGACAGACGCAGCACCCACCCCTCTGTGGAGTTTGTACGGCTTGTTACGAACTGATGTGCTATGCAGAGCAGGGGGATTATATGCTAAGGTGAGGACGGCCCCCTGGGAGGGGCCAACCTATGCTTTTGTTTTATTTTTGCCTAGTCTACTCCTAGTAATATGAGCATAACCCATGTGTCATAAGAAGAGCTGCATCTGTCAGTGAACTCAGAGAAAAGGATTTTATGGTAAGTTATAATAAAATCCCTTTTTTGGCCTGATGTTGGACCTGCCGTTTTGCTAATACACCGGTGTGTATGAGGCCTTACTGTTTCTTTTGTTTCCCTTTTGTTATTAAAAAAAATAAATAAATAAAATAAAATGTTTCCTGTTATCAACGTTTCTTTTTTATATAATCCTTTATATCTACCTATTTCCCTTCGCCTAGGTTCACACTGATGCAGCTTTGAAAACGTGCTGAGCTCGCACAATTTCAAACCGCAGTCCAACTTCGGGGGCGATCTCAGAGACATCTATGGTCAACAAAAGTAGTACAGGAACTACTTTCGGGAATCGGTGCAGCGCCACAAAGTCGGCGTTGCACCGATTTGCCCGGTAATAGCCGCCAATTTGACATGTCACATCAGCCCAATGTAAACATGGACTAAATGTTATTTTGGAAATGTGTAAAGGCCCGTACATGTGGTCCGATTATCGGTCAACAACGGTCATCCAACAGCCTGTTGGAAAATCCGATCGTGTGTACGCACGATTCTACAGCCGATTTCCAATTGTTGTGCAACAGAAGTTGGACGACGAGACTAGAAAACTTGTGTTGGCCAACAAGGAGTTGGCCGATTGTTGGCTCGTGTGTTCAGAGGTTGACCAACCAAAAGTTGGAAGTACAAACACGCGTGCTCGGAATCCAGGAAGTGCTCGGTTGTGTAAACCGGTGTTCCTAATTCACAAATCACATTCACCTGAACTTCCTCGTTATACGCTCTTAACACGTCACTACGTTCGGCTTTGTTGGTTGATTACTTAATTCACGTTAGTACGCTAGACAAAACCGCCGTCGCCCAATTTGCACAAAAGTTGGATGTTTGTTGACCAACAATCAGCTCGTGTGTACGAGGCTTTAATCCACAACAATTAAGGATTCCTATGTGTTTGCCTCTACAAATGAGGGAGCCATTCTATCTTTTTAATTGTCTTTCTGATCTCACGGCTGTGAGCCAGCTACACACCATACAATTTGGATTGGAATTGAGTGCCTAGGGCAAACCTCTTTTTGTTTTGTTTTTTACATTGTGTGAATGAGCCCTTTTTCTTTTAGTAAAGGTTTAATATCTGACTTATCCAGGTGCCTTGCATGTATCCTATGTGCACCCTGAGGGACCCCAAACCCCAGGAGCTCTGATACGCAAATATCAGCTTCTTCTAGGACCTAGGTTTGTCCTGCCTCCTTGTACCACCCATAGTATGGTGGCACCTTTAGTAGCAAATAGTAAGGCATGGTGTGGGTGAATGTTCTGCCTTGCTGATGGAAGTTGATATTTGTACATCAGATTGTCCCTGGTCTGGAAGCTCCCAGGGCTCCATGAAGATAAAGATCCCTGTTAGCCCTGTAGGTGCCCACCTATTGCAATGCTATTTCACAGTTAGGCTTCATTCAAACGGCAGTAAAAATGTTACTGATGTTATGAAACATGTTTCTAGTAGAAAAGTTCCTGTCTAATATTCCGTAAAATACTGGCGTATAAATGCGTATGTGTACATAACTTGTTCTTCTGATAATTTATCCGGCGTGCGCGGCGATATGTAACATGTGTATCGCAATCTCTGTTTTCAGGCATAGGTGCCCCGTCTTGTGCGTTTACGTTTTTATGGGTGTATATGCGGGGTTGGGGATTTTATGTGCTTGGATGTAACTTGAATTTTTTTACAATTAAAAAAATATATATTATTTTACTCAGGGGAGGTCCAGGCTGGGTGAAAACAATTAAAAGTCAGCAGCTACAAATACTAAATACTAAAAAAAATTTTTAATATTAGGGTACTAACCTGTCCAGGGAGCCCGCGATGATGGCACCCCAGCTGATCTTTGGATTGCATCCCAGCAATTCCTAGCTGGTTCCCTACTGCGCATGCACAAAGCACAATGCACTTTATTATGGGCAAGAAGGAGGGGGGTCGAACTTCCGAGGGATGGGCCATGGCCCTGTCTCCCGGAAGTGGGGAATGGACCTGCCAAAAAAAGGTCCCCATTCCCCCCCCCCTCCCCCCTGAAAGGTGTCAAATGTGACACCGTGGGTGGGTGGGGGGGCATATAAGCGGAAGTTCCACTTTTGGGTGGAACTCCGCTTTAATTTTTTTTCCCATCACATAGAGGACAAAAAGTATCCCGTGTGATGATTTTTTTTGGTGACAGGTTCTCTTTAACCACTTGCCGACCGCCCGCCGCAGCGTGACGGCGGCAAGATGGCTCATTATCGCGAAACACCGCCATCTGACAGCGGCAACGATAACTAGCATTGTGAGCGCGCGCCGCCAGAGGCG
Source organism: Glandirana rugosa (assembly GCA_018402905.1). NCBI lineage: Eukaryota > Metazoa > Chordata > Amphibia > Anura > Ranidae > Glandirana > Glandirana rugosa. The sequence continues at coordinate 405,854 of BLSH010302272.1, read as the reverse complement.
TGATTGTGCGCTCACTGTGTCCAGGGGGAGGGCAGGGAGTGGGTAGGGCAGACTTGATTGCTGCCAGCTACCCGCGATGGCTCCCGCAGTGAAAGAACAGAGGTCCGTGTATGTAAACACGGATCTCCGTTCTGACAGAGGGGGAAGGGATGTGATCACAGGCTTCCTGTATATGGGAGCCGTGATCACTCCTCTCCCCCTGCCAGCCCAGCCCACATACAGTTAGAACACAGTTAACCCTTAGAGTGCCCCCTGCAGGTTAACCCCTTCACTGCCAATGACATTTACACAATAATCATCAGTGCATTTTTATAGCACTGATCGCTGTATAAATGCCAATGGTCCCAAAAAAGTGTCAAAATGGTCCGACATGTCCGCTGCAATGTCGCAGTACCGCTAAAAATCACAGATCGCCGCCATTACTAGTAAAAAAAAATAACTAAAAACCCCAGAAATTAATTCTCATCATCCGTAAACATGGCAACTTTTGCGCAAACCAATCAATAAACACAGATTGGGTTTTTTTTTTTAACCAAAAATATGAGGAAGAATATAAATCGGCCAAAACCGATGAAAAAAAAGTTTTTTTATATTTTTATTTCTGGATTTGTATTTTAGCAAAAAGTAAGAAGCCCCCCTTTTATTTACCTGATCCCGTTCGTTCCATCGGCTGCTACGAGCAATCCGCTCCCGCCAGTGTCACGGGTCCTTATTGGCTGGATTGATAGCAGGGGAACCATTGGCTCCCGCTGCTGTCAATCAAGTCCAGTGACGTGAGGGGCGGGGCTGAGTCCCGCTGTTTGTGTGAATACACGCAAACCGCAGGATACGGGAGCGCGCCCGCACGTGTGCCCCAGGGAAGCTTTCCCTGACGGCTTACTCGATGCAGAGGAGGGCCTAAGAGCGCCGCTGGAGGACCCCAGAAGACTAGGTTTGGGGCCACTCTGTGCAAAACCACTTCACAGAGCAAGGTAAGTATGACATGTTTGTTATTTAAAAAAAAAAAAAAATTAACCTTTACATTCGCTTTAAGGCATTTTGTACAACAAAGTTCAATCATGCATAAATGCACATGCATATGTAAACGGTAATCGCACCACACATGTGAGGTATCACCATGAAAGTCAGAGAGAGAGCAATAATTCTAGCACCAGCCCTCCTGCGTAACTCAAAACTGGTAACCTATAAAGGCTTTAAAGCATCGCCTATGGAGATTTTCAGGTACTGTTGTTTGTCACCGTTCCATGGTTGTGTGGCATGTTAGGTATCTATTTACTTGGTTCTAAGTAATTTTCTACCAAAAAAATTCTGTGATTTTTACATGCATGAGAAAAATGTCAGAATAGGCCCGGACTGGAAGTGTTTAAAGAAAAAAATGGAATGATTTTTTTGTTGCAGCATCTGCTTTCTATATATTTATTTTGTATATTGCTAAACAGGGCTGACATTTCTGATGAGCTGAGTATGCTGAATAGCTCAGTGTGATCTCCTGGTATCGGGGGAAATCTTTCTCTGGGGGATTTATAATGTGTGGTTCACTGAGTAGCCATCAGATAATTGGCTCATTGGAACGCACACTAAGCTATGACCGTATACTGTAAAGTCATGAGTCTGACAAAACACAGTAGAGGAAAAGACGTGCTCTGTTTATGTAGGACTTCCATTGACATTGTTGCAGTGATGGCAGCTTTCCTTGGAAAGTGACGAAACTGGGTGTCATAATGAAAACAATAATGATTTGTTATGTCAGGGCCAGGTATGGGAAGGCTCGGGTCTGGGAGCATTGCTCCGGGGAGTTTGTGTTGCAATAATGGCATAGAGTTTCAAAGCAGTGGGAGTTGATTGTAGTCTTATTAGTGCACTAAGAATCCTGACTTCTATTCATGTCATTCGGTATCCCTTATTTTGTGTATTAAAGAAAAAAAAATTGGAGTTGTCTTTTACATGATAAGGTGAATTAAAATGTGCGTCCTAAAAAAACAACTTCTTTCTAATGTAAATAAAATACACTAAGATATGCATGACATAAACTCAGTTATTATCGTTAAAGCCCAACTCCAGGAATGACTTTTTGTTTTGGGAAAAAAAAAGTAAATATGGAGAAAAATTGGGGCTCATACATATATGGCAACTAGTACGCAGGATGTTGCTGCCCACAGGACCCTGCGTAAAAAGTGGCCAATGGTTTACATGTATACCGCATTACTATGTAAATGGCGCTCAAGGAAACTGCCTAGCATCCGCCTTTGCTACACCTAGCACCCCCACTGATGGGACACAGGTGGCTTCCTAAGGAAGCCAACTAGCATCCTCCATTGCCAGCACACCTAGCATCCTCAATTGATAGGATGCAGGTGGCTTTCCAAGGAAGACATCTAGTGCCCTTCATAGCTAGAACACCTAGAATCTTTCACTGATGGGATGCATGTGGCTTCCCAAGGAAGCCACCTTGCATCCTCTTTTGCTAGAACACAAGCATCCTCTACTGTTAGGGCACAGGTGGCTTCCCAAGGAAGCCACTTTGCGTCTCTCTTTGCTAGGACACCACAGATCTCTCACTGATAGGACGGAGGTGGCTTTTCAAGAAAGCCACCTTGCGTCCTCCTTTGCTAGGACACCAAGCATTCTGCACTGATAAGATTCAGGTGGCTTCCCAAGGCAGCCACCTTGAATCCTACTTTGCTAGGACACCAAGGATCCTCCACTGATAGGACACAGGTGGCTTCCTTGGGCAGCCGCCTTGCATTCTCATTTGCTTGGACACCACAACCCCCCCTCCCCCCACTGATAGGATGCAGGTGGTTTCCTTGAAAAGCCACCTTGCGTCCCCCTTTGCTCGGACACCAAGCATCTGCCACTGATAGGACACAGGTGGCTTCCCAAGGAAGTCACCAAGCGTCCTCCTTTGCTAGGACAGGTAGCATCCTCCACTGACTCCCTCCTTAAAGCGGGGTTCCATCCAAAAGTGGAACTTCCGCTTTAAAGGAAGGTGACCCCCTGACATGCCACAATTGGCATGTCCTTTTTTTGGGGTGGACCAGTGCTTTGTTTTCACAGGGTCCCAGGTCCACTTCCTCCCCTGGAGACGCGGCTCCGTAACAAAGTTCACCCCCCCCGGCGATCTTCTGGGACACGTCACAGATGCACCAGCCATTCACAAGGCTCATCGTGACTTACGCCAAAGCCGGACGAGCCCTTGAGCAACCACATCGCTGGACCGTGGGATAGGTGAGTATCCGATTAAAAGTCAGCAGCTACACTTTTTGTAGCTACTGACTTTTAACTGGGTGGAACTTTGCTTTAAGAAGCCACCTTGCACCCTCCTTTGCTAGGACACCAAGCATCTTCTACTGATAGAACTAAGGGGGGCTTCCCAAGGAAGCCACCTAGCATCCTCCATTGCTAGGACACAGGCAGCCTGTGCCGCCTAGCATCGTACCAGTGCTAGGATTCACTGAATCCACCAGAGCAGTCTTTGTCAACCTTTTAAACAAAGAGGAACCCTTGAAATAACTTCAGTCTCAGGGAACCCCTGCTAAAAATGACTAGATCTACAACTCATGATACATTAGTGTGAAGAATGGGAAGAATGCTCCTTATACTTGTGTACATTGGGAAGAATTACACCCTTACAGATAGCTAAAAATATCAATGATGTCCTTGGGAATTTATCTGAGAGGGAGAAATTGACCATTGCTCAAGGAACACCTAGCAACCTCTGGAGGCACCCTAGGGTTCCATGAAACCCTGGTTGAGAAACCCTGGTCTAAATATTCAGCATAAAATGATCATACATGTATGGGCTCACCTAGGAAACATTTATATTTGCTCATTATTTTTCTCTGAAGATGATTGTAGGCCCTGGGAGTTAGATCAGTGGTGTCAGTGGGAATGTATCTGAAAGGCATAAATTGATCATTGCTCAAGGAACCCCTAGCACCCTCTAGATCAGGGATCCTCAAACTATGGCCCTCCAGCTGTTGTGGAACTACACATCCCATGAGACATTGTAAAACTCTGACATTCACAGCATGACTAGGCATGATGGGAATTGTAGTTCCTGAACAACTGGAGGGCCATAGTTTGAGGACCCTTGCTCTAGAGGAACCCTAGGTTGAGAAACCCTGCACTAGAGTGTATTTGTGCAAGCACAGACATTTACGTGCATACATTATAAAATACGGTCCATATACAGGACCTCAGACTCTGATTTCCTTTTTTTTTTTTCCAACGGATCTGAATTCAGTACACATTTACCAATCTTTAGGGAGCTGTGTGCATAAGCCCTTAGACCCCTTTCAGGTTTTACATTTGGGGTATACACATGAATTCTTGTTCTGGTTACACTTTCTGTCAAAGGCTGGGAATACAAATCTCCCCAACGAGGGCGCGAACAGCAAAAATAAAAATAAAAAAAAACAATTAAAGAGGTATGCAAAATGAAAACATTGAGCTTTAAATGATAACAATGCATTAAAAGTACTATTTTAATATACTAATGGTTACCAGGCAACTTTATAGATTTAGCCTCATACCTCTTGCCTCCATGTGCTTTGATAGCCAGGTCCAGTGTAAACCTTCCTTTGTTTACATTCAGCTTGTTTGCAGCACAGTAACTGCATGGGGATGAAAACAGGGAGACTTCTGTAGTTCATATTTATATAGCACGTTTGATGATTTTCATTTAGTGTCTTCTAAACAGAAGGCAGGGGGTCGTTTGCAGGTGAAAAACCCTTCCAAGCACTATAAGACTGGCCATTTCATATCCATTCTAGTTACTTGTACAACCCTTCTATCTCAAGCTGTGCTTGGCGTTTCATATTTATGTATTTTAATATAAAAATATTAATATCTTTTGTATTTTTCTGTATTTTGTTTACCTAGTTTCAAAGAAACCCGACAAGATGACATCTGGCTTGTTGATGTAAGTATTTTCCTGTACCGCTTGATCCAATGAACACTTGGATTACCTGCATTGAACGTGTTATCAGTATGTCCACATGGCCGCAAGAGGACCATAGAGTGGATATGCAGGCTTAACTCTCAGCTCAGGAGTCACAGGTGCTGCGTACAGCCCGCTGCCAGGAATCCTGTCAAAATCACGGACAGGCTGAACTATGCTGCGACTAAACGCAGATATACACACATCCGAGCAGTACTTGGGTACAGGGACGTATGCGCTGTGCATATAGATAATGCGTGGTTGTGTGTATATCTGCGTACATTCAAAGAGTTTTGTAGCCTGTCATTGATTTTGATAAGAGTGACTCCTGAATGTGCGATGTATGGCCCTCTTGAGGCCGTGTGCATGAGCCCTAAAAGAATCCCTCACTGGGAAAAATTCACAAGCTTTCTCTGCTTTTGAAAATGCTGGTTACCGGGCTGGTTTTCCTGACCCGTTTTTTTTTTTTTTTTTTTTTTTTTTTTTTTTTTTTAGGACTCATTCACAATTTTAAAGATTGGATGCCAACTTACAAAACATGATCTATTTTTTTTTTTGTCATCACCCTATACCGCATTATATGTGTCTTGTGACGAGCTGCTCTGCGTTGGGGTGTCATTCACAATGATTGGCACTATAATGCACGACACGCAGAGCTGTATATTGGCAACCACAGCACTTAGGTGTGAATAGGTCCTATGGCTTTTCAGTGTGCAGATCAGGGATGCAGACTTTACTTGTTCTAGGGACAGTGGCTCAGAAATGATTGAGGTGATCAGTGTGTCAGCCAGGCGCCTAGCATTTTCAGAAGAATGGCCACTTGCAGGTCTCTAACCCAGGCTTCCTTTAAAGTGTCACTAGACACTCATTCTAAGAATAACATTGATTTATTATAATTTGCACATAGTTTTTTGAGTTTCTAAATGTTCTCCCCTCGTGCCCCCACCTCAGCAGCACTGCTCTCCCAAGCTACAAATTTCAATTAACGCGGCCACTGATACTACAGCGCATGTCCATTTTCAGATACGCAGGTTGGTACGTGTGGGCAGTGATTTATCAGTAGTTTTTTTTTTTTTTTTTGTTCTACGTGTCTGCGCACTGTAGTCCTTCTTGGGAGGGCATCAAGGAGGGTGGTTACATTCCCACGTACAGTGGGACCATTTGGGGTGAACATAGCCACCCTTACTACATTAGACGAAGCAGAGTAACTTTTAAAGGCTTAAATCGGAGTTCCACCCAAAAGTGGATCTTCCGCTTTAAAGGAAGGCGACCCCCTGACATGCCACAATTGGCATGTCATTTTTTTGGAGGGGGGGGGGCGGGGACCCTGTTTTCACAGGGGCTCAGATCCACTTCCTCGCCTCCTAGACCCGCGACTTCAAAAGGAAGTTCACACCCCCCCCCACCCCCACCCCGACGGTCTTCTGGGACACATCACAGGTCCCCGAAGATAAGCCGGCCATTCACAAGACATAACGCGACTCGCGCATGCACAGTGTGCGCCCGGCTTTTAAGCCGGGTGCCCACACTTGTGATGCCGGCACTGCCGAGGGGAGGGGGAGAAGAGCAAGCCCTCGGGCGACCACATCGCTGGACCCTGGGACAGGTGAGTGTCCGATTTGTTAAAAGTCAGCAGCTACACTTTTTGTAGCTGCTGACTTTTAACTGGGTGGAACTCCGCTTTAAGCTGGCCATACATTATACAAGTTTCTTGTTCAATTTCCTTTAGATTTACCTTCAACTATGTAGTGCAATACCTGCCTGATTGCATACAAATTGAAAGTGTTTAGGTGTGACCTTTATATTATATGGTTTTGATAAATCTAAAGGAAAATTGTACAAGAAAATAGTGTAATGTATGGCCAGCATAAGTGCACCTTTTATACCATGGTATTTCCCATATGTTTGGTGTAACGTGCTGCCAAGCTGCCTTCACCCCCAATCTGCCCTCCTCTTGCAGAGTCTGGGGGTTCTTCTTCCCAGCAGCTGCTGTCACTTTTACTTGACTGTGCATGACTCTGCCCATACAGCCGCATCATTCCTTCGCAGAGATCTGATTACTGTTCTCGTAGTCCATTGATATTTCCTCCAGCTCCAGTTGGAGGAAGAGTCTGCAGGAGCAGTGATTGCAGTTGCAATGTTTTGCAGGCTCATATGCAGAAAAATAATAAATGTACAATCTTTGGTTCTGCATATGTGGGTGAATTTTTTGCAAAATGCGGACTTGAAATGCACTGCCCGACGCTGTCATTACAAGAGGCATATATGGCTAAAAATGAGGGTATTTAGCCCTTTAAGAGGTTTCAGATGCCGGGAGGTGGATGTTCAGGTCATGTGACTGCTGTGATTGGCTCTCACAGCGGTCACATGGTCAGAAAGCTCCCAATCATACATCAGGAGCTTACCGATCCCTGCTGGGAGCGTGCACGGAGCACGCTCTCAGCACAGTAGGTAGTTTACAACAGGGTCCCATATATGTGGCCGCTCGGCATTAGGGCAGACACGCCAAGAGGCCACGTATATGTATTCTGTTGGCACCAAGGAGTTAAAGTATATAATGTAAACTTTCACCTTTTTAAAATAATACATTTAGTTTAAAATAGAAATTAAAGGCAAAACAGTTTATACATATATAAAACCAATACCCTCTGTTCTCAGCCGCATAAGGAGCACAGAGAGTTGGGGTAGGAGAAACCGCAGCACAGCACTGGTTTTCCTGGTAAATGGCTGTACAGGAAAGGGGGGAGGGGCGTGCCAGCACAAGTCTGATCACTAGAGGAAAGAAGACAGTGTTCTCAGCACAGCCAGAAAACTGACCCTGCTGTGCTCTCATGCCTAGTGTGGTCAGTTTTTAATAGGAAAGCAAGGGGACTAGCAAAAACGCCAGGAATTTCACACAAAGGAAGCAATACAAAGAGAAAAGGATACTTTTTCATACAAGTACATGGTACAGCAGGCACATATCAGGAATTTGAAATGCTGGGGTAACATATTCTCTAACCCCTACCTACCCAGCCCCAGCTTTCCATTAATAAGATTTGTACGCCCAGGAGACGGGAAGGATTGGCAATCATGTGGCCACTGTGGTTGGCTGTCACAGTGGTCACATGATTGGGAACTGGTCTCATCAGCTACCTATCTTTAGTAGGGACCAATCCAAAGCTACCTTTGACAGCTCAGTCTCTTTGCTGGGAGCACACAGTGAAATCATGCTCAGCACAGAAACATTGCCCACCTAGTGATGCATATGTGTGTCATGTGGGCATTAACCACTTCCCGCCCAAGGTACGCCATATGACGGCATGGATTTTGAATGGGGAAATCTGGATGATGCCTGCAGCTACAGGCATCATCCAGACATCTGTTTTTTTTCAGCCGGCGATTCCCCGCCCAATAAAAACAGTCATAGCGGCAGTTCAGCTGCCTGATCGCTCTTACAGGTGGCAACTCTATCCACCCAACCCCCCCCCCCCCCCCC
>BLSH010302272.1:374692-389276 GCA_018402905.1 Glandirana rugosa | reverse complement strand
GCCCCCCCCCCCCCCCTATTTTCTGTCTTGGTGCCAATGGTTACCAGGAACAAAAGAGAGAGTGATTCTCCCCAGAATGGACACAGACACCAATAGAAATAAAAGGTGAAGGTCCAACACCTCACCCTTTATTTAAATAATAATTGAAAAAAATAAAAAAATTGTAAATTTCCAAAAAACCTTTAGTATCTGTATTAACTAAAGAAGTATCATTGCGTTTGATCTACAAAGTGGCCTTTTTTGTCCCAGATGGCCTCAGAACATGTGCTAGAAATTTCTAAGATATATTACAAATCATTTTTTTTCGCTACTTTGCTCCAACCTTATATTTAAAGCCCAACTCTGGGAAAATGTAAAACTATCCCTTGCAGCGGGGCTGCTTTTGCACTTTAAGGGTCAATTGCTTGTTTTGTCTAGAGTAGAGGAGAACCGCATTTACTTACCTGATTCTCTGCTCCCCAGCAGATGGTGCTCCTCCGTGCTCTTGCGGTGGACTGTCCCTTGACATCAACTCGTCCAAGGCAGGGATATGGACTCTGCATTGGACTTGATGATGCCAGGGTCCTAGACAACTGGTCATGGGGGAGAAGAAGCTGTAGGGGCCGGTTTTGCAGAGGATCGGGAAAGTAAATCTTCTTTTATTGTTCACTTAGCCCAAGGGTCTCCAAACTTTCTAAACAAAAAGAAAAGGGCTAGTTTATTGCCCTTCAGACTTTAGAAGGGCCAGACTTGTCCCAGTGGGAGCATACATTTTCCTGGCATCAATGGGAATGAGCATCACCACATTTGATATTAGGGGGAATAGTATTGGGAGACATGGTGCCCCATTGTTGGTACCATAGGGAGACATGATGCCGCATTGTTGGCACCATAGGAAGACATAGTGCCCCATTGTTGGTACCATAGGAAGACATGGTGCCCCATTGTTGGTACCATAGGAAGACACAGTGCCCCATTGTTGGAACCATAGGAAGGCACGGTGCCCCATTGTTGGTACCATAGGAAGACACGGTGCCCCATTGTTGGTACCATAGGAAGACCTGGTGCCCCATTGTTGGTACCATAGGAACACATGGTGCCCCATTGGTGGTACATTAGGAACACATGGTGCCCCATTGGTGGTACCATAGGAACACATGGTGCCCCATTGGTGGTACCATAGGAAGACATGGTGCCCCATTGTTGGTAACTTAGGAAGACATGGTGCCCCATTGTTGCTACCATAGGAAGACATGGTGCCCCATTGTTGGTACCATAGGAAGACATGGTGCCCCATTGTTGGTACCATAGGAAGACATGGTGCCCCATTGGTGGTACCATAGGGAGACATGGTGCCCCATTGTTGGTGTCAGATTCCAAATGTTTTGAATCATTGGGAGGAATAGTGCCCCAAGGGCAGGATAAAGGCAAGAAAAGGGCCACATCCGGCCCCGGGCCACAGTTTGGAGACCACTGACCTACCCCTAAACAAGCAAATAACCCTTGCAGCACGGGAACAACCCCACTGCCAGAGAGAATTTTTTTTTTGGATGCTGAAGTTGGACTTTAAACTCACTTTCACCTTGACCATACAGGACATAGTGACAGTGCCTTTGCAAATGCCCCCGCCATCACCACCTTACAAGTACTCTTGCCTCTGTTGCATCCAACACTAAGAGTCAATGTGTCAACTGGTGTTGGATGCTAATGGGGAACAATAACATTACTCTCCTGGTCATGTGACCGTGCTCAAGTATAGTGATTGGATGCTGGACCCAAGTGCTGTCACGTGGAAGGAGGTCTAATTCTCTCTCATACCTGGAAGCATTGGATATTATTGTCAGCTGATGGAGGCAGGTGTGGCGAGAGAACATTGGTAAGATGGGTATTACTGAGGTGGGGCTTTTAAAATGCAATGTCTCTTTGTGTTGAATGGCCTAGGTGACCGTTTCTCTTAAAAGCAAAGCTGTATTGAGGGATTGTGGAGATTACCTATTGTTTATCCTTTTTTTCTGAACATGCCACGTTCCTGGCTGCCTTGCCAATCAAGCGGCTTCAGTCCTGTTTGGTTTCCTGCCCTGGAACAAGAAGACAGATTAGAGATTCTGACTTATCATATCTGTATGATCACTTGATGATGTATTGATTCTAAGGATGGGCTCGGGCTTGTTCCGACCGAACGTACCTGAGCCCGCCAGGAAGTGAACCCTGCCCTGCGCTAATCACAGGCATTGAGACATTTCCCCAATAGGTGCAGCCGCGCATCGGGGGAATGTCTCGCTGCCTGTGCTTAGTGCAGGGCAGGGTTCACTTCCTGGCGGGCTTGGGCATGCTTGGTCTGAACAAGCCCGTGCCCATCCTTGATTGATAATGGCGACAACCTGACTGCTAGCATTTTCAGACGGCAGTTGACAAAGCTGTTTCTGTATAGGTTGCCTGTGATAAGAACTTGCTGTGGTCTACCAAGTAATCTGTAGAGTTTATGTAATCTCTTTGTGTTTGTCCCTATAGAAAACTGCCATTCCTTGTAAAGCTATAAGCTTGCTGCAAATGCCACCATCTGCTATTGTTTTTCTGCATCTATTGTACATTTTACACTGAGAAAGTTGGTAAAGGCAAATCCTTAAAATGTAAACCAATCTGCCAGAACATATCACTATGTTTAACTGTAGCCTGCAATTAGCGCACCCTGCATTTACATATATTATTGCTTTGTTAAGTAACAGCCGGTTAACCCTATAGATATTTACCAGAAATACTCTGCTATTCGTAGGGCTCCAGTTACAAGGTGAGACTTTACTACAAATGTGTTCGCTCTCAGTTCATAAGGCCTTTTTTTAAATATCTTTAACGCTTTAAAAATGAGTATTACCTCCTGGAGTTTTATACATTTTCACTTCCATCATAAACCCAAAAAGCAAGTTTATTTTTCATTTTGTTAGTTACACAGATTTTTTTAAAACCACCAAATGTAAGAGGCGTTATCACCATAAAAAAGGGCCATGAGCGTGCGGGCTCCGGGCATGCTATTAACCACTTGACCTCTGGAAGATTTAACCCCCTTCATGACCAGGCTATTTTTTTTGCGATACGGCACTGTTACTTTAACCACTTCAGCCCAGGAAGGTTTTACCCCCTTCCTGACCAGGCCATTTTTTGCGATACGGCACTGCGTTGCTTTAATTGACAATTGCACGGTCGTGCGACGTTGTACCCAAATATAATTGATGTCCTTTTTTTCCCCCACAAATAGAGCATTCTTTTGGTGATATTTGATCACCTCTGCTGTTTTTATTTTTTGCGCTATAAACAAAAAAAGACCCTCAATTTTGAATAAAAGACAATATTTTTTTTACTTTCTGCTATAAAACATTCCCAATAAAAAAATGTAAAATGTAAAAAATCTAATTTGATCAGTTTAAGCCAATATGTATTCTACATATTTTGTAGAATAACCGTATATTAATTGGTTTGCGCAAAAGTTATAACGTCCAAAAACTATGGGATAAATTTAGTGACTTTTTATTTTTTTCATTGTTTTTACTAGTAATGACAGCGATTAGCGATTTTTAGAGGGACTGCAAAATTGCGGCGGGCAAATCTGACACTAAAGCTGGGTTCACACTATCCGACATAAAAACGGTCAGACTTTTGATCCTACTTTGCCCTGCAACATCGGTCCTACTTCTGTCCTACTTTGGTCCTACTTCCATCCGACTTGAATAAAGATAAGATTTTGCTCCGACTTTGAGATAGTGACTTGTCCTTTGACCAATCAAAATAATGCTAGTGTGAGATAAATTCCTTTTTACTGCTGCTGTAATCACCCAAGTCGGATGTGACAAGTTGGATGGTTAGAACAAGGATGCGACTTTGATCCTACTTCAATAATATTGAATGGGCTGAAATAGGACCAAAGTCGGACCAAAGTAGTACAGGAACCTTTTTCAAAGTCGGACGGACTTGTGACGGACCAGTTAAGACGGCTCTCATAGGGAAACATTGATTTTGTGACGTAATGCGACTTGTGCTCACAATGTCGGTCTGTTTGTCAGACAAGTGTGAACCCAGGCTAAGGGGTTGATGTACAAAAACTGGAGAATGCAAAATCTGGTGCTGCTGTGCATGGTAGCCAATCAGCTTCTAACTTCAGCTTATTCAATTAGGCTTTGACAAGAAAACCTGGAAGCTGATTGGTTTCTTTGCAGAGCTGCATCAGATTTTGCACTCCCCAGTTTTAGTAAATCAACCACTAAGTGACACTTTTTGGGGACCAGTGACACCATTACACTGATCAGTGCTAAAAAAATGCACTGGTAGGCTACTTTCACACTGAGGCGGGTGGTAGCGGTAAATCGCTGCTAGTTTCAGTGGCGATTTACCGATGTTATAGCGGCGCTATGGCTCCGCTATGCAAGCGGGAGCGTGGCGCTTTTAACCCCCCGCAAGGGGTTAAAAAGGGGTTAAAAGTGCCGTTGCGCAGCTCTTCCGAGGCGGCAAGTAGCTTTACTGTATAAATGACACTGGCAGGGAAGGGGTTAACACCAGGGGCAATCAAGGGGTTAAGTGTGTGCTTGGGAGGTGCTTTATAACTGTGTGGGGGTGGATACACTGGAGGAAAAGAGATCATATTTCAGCTTAGCTGAAACACAAGGGGGTTGATTTACTAAAGCTTGAAAGTGCAGCTCCACACAGAAACCAATCAGCTTCAAGGTTTTCTTGTTAAAGCTTGATTGACCAAGCTGAGGTTAGAAGCTGATTGGCTAGCATGCAAAGCTGCACCAGTTTTTGCACTCTCCAGCGTTAGTAAATCAACCCCAAGATCTCTCCTTTGCTCCCTGACAGATCAGCGGTTTGCCTTGTTTACACAGCGCAGCTCCATCTCTCCACGAATGATTGGCGGGTCGCGGTGGCCATAGCGGCCGCCAGACCCGCTGATTGGTTGCCCCTGTGTCCAATCACAGTGGGAGTAGCACTCTGGCAGTGCATATGTGCCCCCTAAACTGCGTGCACAAAATCACGTACTGCTACGTGATTTTGCGCAGCCAGGCTGCCCTGCCACAGTATATATACGGTGGGCGGTCCGGAAGCAGTTAACTGAAAATTGTGTGTGCGATGCCTTGTCCAAATAAAATTTACGCAATTTTTTTCCCACAAATAGAGCTTTCTTTTGGTGGTATTTGATCACCTCTGCATTTTTTATTTGTTGCGCTATAAACAAAAAAATTACATAATTACACAGTTATGAATGCTGAAATTTAAATTCCCCTTTCGTGTGTTTCTAATTGTTCCTTAAATTGGCAGGATTTAGGACGAGATAAGAAGCATGGTTCCCATGCTTTAAAGGAGTTGTAAAGGCAGAAGGTTTTTTTTTGGATTAAGAAAAAAAAACTTTCTGTGTGTAGCAGCCTCCCCAGCACCCCCCTAATACTTACCTAAGCCCCTATTCTCTCCAGCGATGTCCACAAATATCTTAGCCGTCCAGGCCTCTCCTCCTGTTTGGCTGAGACACAGCAGTGGTGCCATTGGCTCCCACGGCTGTCAATCAAAGTCAGTCAGCCAATCAGGAGAGAGAGGGGCGGGGCGGGTCGGGGTTTTATGTCTGAATGGATACACGGAGCTCTGACTCGGCTCGGGTGCCCCCATAGAAAGCTGCTTGCTTGGGGGCACTCGATAGGAAGGAGGGACCAGGAGCAGCAAAGAGGGACCCAAGAAGAGGAGGATCCGGGCTGCTCTGTGCAAAACCAACTGCATAGGGGAGATAAGTATGACATGTTTGTAATTAAAAAACAAAAAACAAAAAAAAAAAAAGCCTTTACAATCACTTTATACTGATTATAATCTTTATATTGATATTGGGGTTCCTTCACCTTCCCCTACACCTTTAATTGCAGCACTCTTATTGGCCACAAATGTGCTCTGATTAGACAGGGTAGCAGGGAAAGGCTTACCTCTAAAATTGGGGAAGTGGCCTCCAGATAGAAAATTAAACAATGAAGGAGGCTTTCTTGACTTAGCAGGACTTGTGCTTTCAAAGGTTTAAAATAGCTGTCCAGGGTCACTTTAGGCTGCGATAAATAAGAATACATTTTGTCCTGTACAATGAAATTGTAACCTTTTGTCAGTTCTCGAGGCAGTAACATGGCACCCTGTAGACACGGCAATTTATTCCTGCCTGCGCAAATGATTTCCCATCATGTGGTCTACCGGGTCCACCAGGTCATGCTTCTTTATATTTTTCTGATTTTTTTTTTTTACTTTTGTACTGCAAATATTTCTTCCAACGTTCTGGTCTGTACAGTAATAACATTAGAAACATTTAAAATGACAATCACAATGCAAGGTTCTAGATAGGAAATAAATAGTCAATGCTAAGGTAACTATTGTCGTTTTACGTAGCTATCATGGCATAAATGTAACATTTCATCTAATGATAAGCTGACTTCTCTGTTCCTCTGCATTTAATCCCTGGTTCACACGTACACGATTTGACATGTCAAATCGCATGCCAAATCGGCGGCAATACCCAGCAATGGCACCGTCTTAATCGGTGCGACGCTGCACCGATTTCAAAAGGTAGTTCTTGTACTACTTTTTCCAATTTACAAGTGTGATATCCAAAGGGAACCGGTACAGAAACCCGCACAGATGCCTGTGAAATCGGCGCTGAAATCGGGACTGAAATGCAGAATGAAATGGTGCAAGTGTGAACCTGGGCTTAGAGTCATCTTTTCATTCAATTCACACCTGAGCGTTTTCAGATTGTAAAACGCTCATGTAAGCTCCTTGGGGCAGAGACTGATGTGAATGTACAATGTATATGTAAAGCGCTGCATAAATTGATGGCGCTATATAAGTACCTGAAATAAATAAGTCTCAAAAGTTCCAAAACGCCTGAAGCTCATACATGGTTATCTTTTTGGGCAGATTACAAACGTTTTTGACCCCATAGACTTCAATGGAAACGCTTGATTTGAGCAGAAATATGCTCATAAAACGCCCGTAAAAACGCTCAAATAGCATCTCTCCACCCCTAATTTCCTCTCCCTCTCCTCCCCTTAGTGCTTTAAATTGGCTAAACAGAAACGCCTGAAACTGTAAAGCGCTTTTAATATACTTCTAAAACGCTTTAAAAAAAGCTTGTAAAAAAAAAGCTGCAAAAAAAGCTTAAAAAAACACCCGAAAAATGCCTGAAAATGATAGGCAAGGTGTGAGTACAGCCTAAACTGTTAGGCAGAGCACAGTTTGATAGGCTAACTCCTTATTTTTATTGTACCCTCTGAAAAGCGCATTAGACCTTTTTTGAGAATTTTTATTGTATAGTACTCTGTAAAAAGCAAGTGGACATTTTTTGAGTTTTTTTGTTGTTTTTGTTCATACCCTCTAAAAAGTGCACTGGGCCTTTTTGAGCCTTTATTTTTATTGTACTCTCTAAAAAGCTCAGTGGATCTGAGCTTTTGGATCTTTATTTTATTTTTTGTTCTCTCTTAGGCCCTTTCACAAGGACGTTCCGTTCAGGTCCGCTTGTCAGTTTTTTCAGGTGGACCTGAACGGAGCCCCCATGCAGCCCTATGTCCTCTGACACCCATCGCTCTCCGCTTTCGTAAAGTCTGACGGAGGAAAATCCTATTTTTCCATCCGTCTTCGGATCGGATTACAACAGACAAACAGATCCGTTGTCATCCTATTTCCCATAGGGGAGAGCGGGGGCTCTGGCGGATCCGTCTCAGCTTCGCTGATCCCCGTGAGCAAAACGGACCCCGCAAACGGACACGTCCGTGTGAAAGGGGCCTAAAGAGCGCAGTGGACCATATTGAGTCTTTATTTTTATTGTGCGCTCTAAAATGCAGGGGGACCTTTTTTGAACTTTTATTTTTTTTTATACTCTGTAAAAAACGCAGTTGACCTTTTTGAGTCTTTCTTTTTATTGTACGCCCTAAGAAGCAGGTGGACCTTTTTTGAAATGTATTTATTTTTTTTGTACTTTCTAAAAAGCACAGTGGATTTTTTTTGGCTCTTTATTTTTTATTGTACTCTCTAAAAAGCACAATTGACATTTTTTGAGTTTGTAGCTCATGAGAGTTAAGATTCTCCTGTTTAAACTTTAATGAGTCTCAGACAGAGGAGGGGAATTGTCATGATGTAAGAGTGACAGATGTTAGGTGAGGATAAATATTTCTTATGGGATTAGTCTAGTCTATGAAATCCTGATATAACATTGAGAAGGATTAGCATAGCTATAATGCATTGACAAAGAGCTCTGACTTATGAGCTGTGGGAGCTGCTATTATAGTGCAGCTCCCACAGGGTTGACATAATAATTTCATGTTTTTTTTAGATCTTTCAACATCAGAGGCAAATCTGACTACCTGCATAAAACCACGATTTATAGTAGAACTCCAATTAGGATGAAAAATATCCAGTAGGTGAAAGGTGCCCACACACATTTAAATTTGATGGCTGGGTAATCCAATGGCTTCCCTATTTTGACTGTATTTGTGACATAATCACAAGTATGGATGGCTTGTGACATGCATAGATCATCAAAAAATGCACGGAGCAGCGGCTCGGCTTGGGTGCCCCCATTGCAATCTGCTTGTTGTGGGGGCACTCGGCAGGAGGGAGGGGCCAGAAACACCTGCAAGGGACCCGAGAAGAGTAGGATCTGGGCTGCTCTGTGCAAAACCACTGCACAGGGCAGGTAAGTATAACATTTTTGTTATTTTTAAATGAAAAAAAAACTTTAGTATCACTTTAACCTCCCTGGCAGTTATCCCAAATGTGGCTCTGTGTTAATTTTCAGTACCAAAAGCGTTAACCCCGAGCCACACTCTGGATTACACTGTAGTGTAACTTACCTTATCTCTGCGATCCCCTGATCTCCCAATGTGTTCTCCGGCTGAAGACGACATTCCGTCTTCCGGGTTCCCTTCTCTGCGAGCGCCACGACACAGGGGAGTGGAACCGGTGGCAAATTCAAAAAAGTAAACAAAACATGACATACACACAATACATTATAATTTGTTAGGATTACATTAGTGTATAAAACCATTTCAACTCAGTTTTGTACAGTGCCCTGCCTGCACTTTTACTGTTCTTTCTGCCTGGAAACTTAAGAATGTCTATGGCATCTAAAAAGTGTCCCTTTAGGTCAAAAGCAATTTTGGACCAGCGATAGTGAATTAGAATCACTTGCAGAATTGAGCTATAGTGATTCATGGGGAAATTCGTCACCAGACACTTAAAGTGACGATGGCGACGATTCTGCGACTGAGCTCAGTGATGTGCGAGCTTGGTGCTCTATTGGCTATGGTATGGATCAGGTAGCGCCCCCAAGATTCCCATTTACTGCAGCATCTGGTACGAATGTAGACATTGAACACAACAACCCCTTGGCATACTTACAATTATTTCTGACTGATGAGGTTATTTCAAAAATAGTTACTGAGACAAACCGGTACCAAGAGCAACAATTAGCTACTTACTACGCATCAGAAGTTTCCAAGAAGCAGAAAGTTGGAACCAGTGACCAAAGATGACTTTTGGAAATGACTGGGCCTAATAATACTTCAGTGAGTGGTGGGGAAAACCCTGCAGAAGTGATATTGGACAACTAATAAATTACTTGCCACCCCATTCTTTGGCGCGGTCATGTCAGAGTACAGATTTTCCCTGATCATGAAATTTTTACACTTCGAAAACAACAAAGAATTTGATGAAACTACTCATCCTGCACTAAAACTAAAGAACATTTGGGAAGTATCTCAAATGATTCTGAAGAATTTCCAACAGAGCTATGTGCCAGAAAGAGATATCAGCATAGATGAAAGTCTAATGGCCTACAAGGGAAGGCTTAGCTGGGCACAATACATTGTATCAAAGAGAGCACGATTTGGCATAAAAACCTTCATGCTATGCGAATCATCAACTGGCTACATTTTGGAATTCAGTCATATACACTGGAAAAGGAACAAAATTCAATCCAAAATACAGCAACTATGGAATGGCAACATCTTCCGTTCTTTCACTCATTGAGCCATTGCTAAATCGAGGCTATTGCGTAACAACTGACAACTTTTATACGTCTCCTAAACTTTGAGTTTCTTCTGCAAAACAAAACAGATGCTTATGGAGCCGTTAGGGCTAACTGGCACGACATGCTGCCAATGGTTGGCAATGAGAAGCTGAAGACTGGAGAAATGGTCACCTGGCAGAAAGGCAAAATGATGGCACTGCGGTGGCGTAACAAGAAAGATGTGTGCCTAATGAGTACAGTTCATAATACCTCAACTGTTATGGTACGCACGAAAGGTGGGAAAGAAATCATGAAGCCACAAGTAGTGATTGACCATGGGAGGTGTCGACAGAGCCGACTAAGCAATGCCATTCTACCGAGCAATGAGGAAACCGCAAAGAAGTACTACAAGAAGTTCTTCAGGCATCTTCTCCAGCAATGCTTGTGGAATGCCTACATTCTGCTAAAAAAAGTGACAAGCCTGTGATTCATTCTGACTTAATTTGGAAAGTTGCCGGACGTATCTTTGTGAACAAAAGTTCATATAAAGTTCATATATAAATCGGTTGGAGAAGGAGAGATCCCCACACCGGACTTGTGTGCATACAGGATGAAAGGTTCACACCACACCACCGTGCCTTTGCAGGTCTGCGTACCAGAGACAGATGAAATAACAGCATATAAGCATAGGTGTAACACCAATATCCTCCAATAACATCAGACAAGCCAAATCATTCCCTTGATAAGGGGGTGCACATAGGAGCACTCTCCATTAAGCATATATTGGTATATGTTCAGTAAACCAATGTTGCTGACTTCCACTCATAAAGGTATCCTTTCCACCGAAGCTCTCACCGGTATCATAAGATGACAAGAAGGAAAACCAATAGTGAAGCCCGCCAGGATTAAAAGTAAGATTTATTAAGTCATTGTAAGTAGTTTTTTAATAAATCTTACTTTTAATCCTGGCGGGCTTCACTATTGGTTTTCCTTCTTGTCATCTTATGATACCGGTGAGAGCTTCGGTGGAAAGGATACCTTTATGAGTGGAAGTCAGCAACATTGGTTTACTGAAAATATACCAATATATGCTTAATGGAGAGTGCTCCTATGTGCACCCCCTTATCAAGGGGATGATTCGGCTTGTCTGATGTTATTGGAGGATATTGGTGTTACACCTATGCTTATATGCTGTTATTTCATCTGTCTCTGGTAAGCAGACCTGCAAAGGCACGGTGGTGTGGTGTGAACCTTTCACCCTGTATGCACACAAGTCCGGTGTGGGGATCTCTCCTTCAACTGATTTATATATGAACTTTATATGAACTTTTGATTAACAGATTGATAAGCGCTGCAATTTCATTTTATATTTATATTAATTTAATGTTGATCGAGCATTTTTTGCTAGCTGCTGATTTTTTTTTTGCTTTAAGCATGGATATTGCAACCTTTTCTGTATCTTTGTGAACCACCAAACACCATCAATGGCTGTAAATAGAGTTGGACGTCATGCTGTTGGCGTCGTCAACCCGGAACACCTGACTGGTCGTCACTGCATGGACTACATCCCACCAACCGAGAAAAAGTCAGCACCTACAAGGATGTGCGCGGTTTGTTGCTCGAAGCGAGATGACCGTAGAAAGAAAATCCAAAAGGAAAACGGGTTCCATTGTCCTGAATGTGACGTTGGACTTTGTGCAGTCCCATGTTTCAATATTTTTCATACCCTGGATGTTTACGAAACCAATATGCAGTGACTAGTAATATTGCACGCTTGTTTGGACAAATGTCATTGTTTTTGGATTGATTATATTATTGAATCAAATGTATTATTCTATTATTTTTTTTAAATAATTATTTATTATATTATAATTTATGCTTTCGTGTTTCAAACTTTATCATACCCGGGATGTCTACTAGACTCTTGTTTGGACAGATTTAAGTGAGTTATTAGTAAGAATTACAGGCCTACAATATAAACCATCAAATTTCCATGCAAAACAATGTACTGCTTTGACATTCAAAAATACTGACCTAATCAGACCACCAGGCAGGTTAATCAGCACAGATTAAAAACTGAGGTCCCCAGCAGGAACAAGGCAGTTTATACCCTGGAAGCTGTGGGGGGCTGGAACCCCTAAACAGAGAAGCAGGTGGAAGAGCAAAGACAAGATGACAAGGGGGCCATGTAAACAAGCCAAGAAATCCATATAGAGTAGTTGAACCTTGTTATACTGCCTTGAAAAAGTATTCATACCCCTTGACATTTTTCACATTTTGTCATGTTACAACCAAAAACGTAAGTGGTTTTTATTGAGATTTTATGTGATATACCAACACAAAGTGGCATATAATTGTGAAGTGGAGGGAAAATGATAAATCATTTTCAAAATGTTTTACAAATGTGTGAATAGTGTGGCGTGCATTTGTATTCAGCCCCCCCGAGTCAATACTTTGTAGAACCACCTTTTGCTGCGATTTACAACTGCAAGTCTTTTTTTGGGTATGTCTCTAGCAGCTTTGCACATCTATAGTGAAGTTTTTGCCCGTTCTTTGCAAAATAGCTCAAGCTCTGTCTGATTGGATGGAGAGCGTCTGTGAACAGCAATTTTCAAGTCTTGCCATAGATTCTCAATTGGATTTAGGTCTGGACTTTTACTGGAATTTTCTAACTCATGAATATGCTTTGATCTAAACCATTCCATTGTACCTCTGGCTGTATGTTTAGGGTTGTTGTCCTGCTAAAAGGTGAACCTCCGTCCCAGTCTCAAGTATTTTGCAGACTCTAGGTTTTCTTCTGAGATTGCCTTGTGTTTGGATCCATCCATCTTCCCATCAACTCTGATCAGCTTCCATGTCCCTGTTGAAGAAAAGCATCCCCCCAACATGATGCTGCCACCACCAAGTTTCACGGTGGGAGTGGTGTGGTCAGGGTGATGTACAGTGTTCGTTTTGCTTTTAGGCCAGAATGTCCAATTTTGGTCTCATCTGGCCAGAGCACCTTCTTCCACATGTTTGCTGTGTCCTCCACATGGCTTCTTACAAACTGCAAATGGGATTTCTCATGACTTTCTTTCAACAATGGCTTCTTGCCACTCTCCCATAAAGGCCAGATTTGTGGAGTGCATGACTAATAGTTGTCCTGTGGACAGATTCTCCCACTTGAGCTGTGGATCTCTGTAGCTCCTCCAGAGTTATCATGGGCCTTTTGGCTGCTTCTCTGATTAATGCTCTCCTTGCCCAGCCTGTCAGTTTAGGTGGACGGCCATGTCTTGGTTATGTTTGCAGTTGGGCCTTACTCTTTCCATTTTCAGATGGTGGATTGAACAGTGCTCTGTGAGATGTTCAAAGCTTTTTTTCTCCTACGTTCACTGACAGACGCAGCTCTTCATGACTTTGTGGGTTTTATGTTCGTCTTACCAGGAGTTAACTAGGCAGGGAAAAGAAATCAGCTGGCCCCTCCCCTGGGGGCCGTCCTCTTTTCCTACATTAAAACCCCCCTCCCAGAGGAGCTCTCCAGTTTCAATGCCTAGTTTGCAAGGAGTTGACCTGGCTTCCCTATAGGGAACTGCGGTCCTATTGTGACCATTTTCTTTCTTTTCTGCAATCAAGATGATCTGCTATCAAGAAGCCGGTCGGGGCATCGAGAGTCTTAGTGCTCTGTACTTTCCCCAACCTGGCCAACATGATGCGAAGCCGGCCCCAACACAGGGACCCGCCGCATCTTACCCGTTCCGTGCTGGTGGCCCGGGGCGAGATCCCCCATATTGGTCCCCTTCCCGATTCGTTCGGCAGGGTGACTCTGAGCCTGCAGCGACCCCCCCCGCCGAGGGTGGAAAGTCTGCATCCGGGTGGCTACCGTGGCGTCGGACTGGTAAGTGAGCGCCCTGCCTTCCTCCCCACATGGGGAGTGAAGAGGGCCCGACGTCCAAAAATGCGATTTTTTTTTTTTTTTTTCACTGCTCCTGTAGCTGTCCGGGGTAGCCACCGGGTGGGAATCAGCCTCTCATCTTGCCCCCTGTCACCCCCCGCCCTCACCCCCCCTCCCCAGCGCTGTACCTTCGTTCAGCCTTCTCGTCCAGCATCGCCATGCGGTCTTCGGCCGCCATTTTGCGGCGCACCGCCGCCATTTTGCCGTAGCCGCGGACATTTTCAGTCTATGGGGCTTTCCCTCTAGCGCTCGGAGCGGCCATAATTGGTACTGCATTGTTGCCTGAGAGGTGTGCACACCCTCTAGTGCTTCCTGGCGGCCATCTTCACTGCATGCTCTGCATTCTACACGTGGCTGCAGCTTCTTCTTCTCACTGAAAACGGCGGCTGACAGAGGCAGTTCTTCTGAGCGATCGGCGCTATCAGGCAGCAAAACAGCAAGTATAGCTGGGCTCCCTCTGGGCTGGTGGCGGTGGGGTGCTGTCCTCTGGACCTGTGGGTGTGTGGCTGTGTGCGGGGCGTCCCTTCCTTCCATCCATCCATCCATCCATCCATCCATCCCTGTAATGGCTGATCTCCCTGCTGAACCTACTGAGGTGGCTTCAGCAACCACACAGTCTGACCAAGGGGCTTTTTTCTCTCCCAGCTGCGGGATTGAGT
>BLSH010302272.1:352370-372725 GCA_018402905.1 Glandirana rugosa | reverse complement strand
CTTGTGGGCCCCGCTACAGGATAGAGTTCATCTCTCTACCCCAGACAGGTTCTTCCCATCAAAATTTAAGACTCCCGCTGGAGCGCAAACAGGCCCTCTTCAGGGCGGTGCAGGCTCTCTCAGATGAGGGAGTGATCGTACCGGTCCCCCAAGGGGAGAGGTTTCGAGGCCTTTACTCGAATCTTTTTGTGGTGCCCAAAAAGGGGGACGATTTTCGGCCCATCCTGGATCTGAAGGCCCAAAACAAATTTGTCAGGGCACGGACAGGCCGGATGGAGTCCGTTCGGTCGGTTGTGGCCGTCCTGCACCAGGGGGAATTCCTGGCATCATCGGACATAAAGGATGCATACCTTCATGTACCCATCCATCCGTGACATCAGCGATTCCTGTGGTTCGCTGTTGGGGATCGCCATTTTTCATTTGTAGCTCTTCCCTTCCGGCTGACCTCCGCGCCCCGGGTGTTCACGAAGTTACTGGCCCCGGTGTTGGCGTTGCTGCGGTAGAGGGGCATTGCCATAGTGGCTTACCTGGACGATCTGCTCCTGCGAGCGGACTCTGTCTCTGCCCTGGAGGAGAATGTGAACATCGCAATGGTTTCATTGCGGGACTTCGGATGGTTACTCAACCTGCAGAAGTCGTCAGTGTCTCCTTCCTGCCGTTCCGGAGTACTTGGGTCTCATTCTGGTCACGAACCAAGCTTACAGTCGGCCGTGCGCACCCTACTATCACGCCGCCAGTCTTCTTTGCGGTTCTGTATGAGGGTGCTGGGGCTCATGGTCTCGTCGTTTGAGGCGATACCTTTTGCCCAGTGTCACACTCGTTTGCTCCAACGAGCAATTCTGGTTCAATGGGACAAGCCGCACTGGTTCGTGGATCCTCTGATCCGGCTGGGCCCTCATACCAGGGCGTCCCTCACTTGGTGGTTGTGGGACTCGGCCCTCACTCGAGGGAAGCCGTTGCTTCCCATCCAATGGATGATCACCACGGACGCCAGTCTGACGGGTTGGGGCGGAGTCCTGGAGCAGTTATCAGCTCAGGGTCGTTGGTCGGCCCAGGAGGCCTGTTTACCAATCAATGTGCTGGAGCTGAGAACGATCAGACTGTGTCTTTCTCATTGGATGAGGAGATTGCAAGGCCGACCGATTCGGATTCAGTCGGACAATGCCACGGCAGTGGCGTATGTGAGTCAGCTGCGGAGGCAGCCCTGATTCTGCATGGAGCGGATCTCCATGTTCCGGCAATCTCTGCGGTTTACATCCCAGGCAAGGATCCGTTGGCAGTGGCCACGGATGCCCTGGTGGCTCCCTGGAGCCGTTATCGCTTCCAGTACGCTTTTCCTCCCATACGTCTGCTCCCGAGGTTGGTGCGCAGAATAGCGATGGAAGGAATTCCGACCATTCTGGTGGCCCCCGGATTGGCCTCGGCGCACTTGGTACGCCGACGTGGTGCAAAGGGTGGCAGACGCCCCCTGGCGGCTTCCGATGCGAGACGATCTCCTGTCTGAAGGACCCATCTTGCACCCTGTTTTACCCTCGCTGGCTTTGACGGCTTGGCTATTGAGTTCCAGGTGCTGAGGGATAGAGGAGTGGCCGACTCCGTGATCCCCACCTTGTTAAAATCTCGCAAGTGCACCTCTCGCAAGAATTATCACCGTACCTGGAAGGCTTATTTTGCCTGGTGCGAGGCGGAGGGCTACAACCCTCGCGCGTTTGTAGTCTCCAGGGTGCTGACTTTTCTTCAGTAGGGTCTGATTAAGCAGTTGGCTTTGAGTACTCTTATGGGCCAGATCTCGGCCTTAGCCATACTTTTTCAGAGACCTTTGGCTTCGCACTCTCTGATTCGTACCTTTGTACAAGGTGTGCGACATGTGGCGCCTAGGGTGAGATCCCCGAAGGCCCCATGGGTTCTGAATCTGGTGTTTTTCTGTTTTTCAAAAACCACCTTATGAAAGAATCAGGGAGATACCCTTACAACTTCTGTCGCAGAAGGTGGCCTTTTTTGGTTGCCATCACTTCTGCCAGACGAGTGTCGGAATTGGCTGCCCTATCGTGCAGTCTCCTTATTTGGTGATACATAAGGATAAGGCGGTCTTGCGACCCCTTCCTTCTTTTCTTCCAAAGGTAGTCTCTTCTTTTCATATCAATGAAGATATTGTTCTACCTCATTGTGCCCTCGTCCATCGCACCCGAAGGAATTCGAGTTGCATGCCTTGGACGTAGTTAGGGCCTTACGGGTGTACTTGGCTGCTACAGCTTATTTTCCAAAAGCTGACGCCTTGTTTGTTCTGCCAGAGGGCCCACGCAAAGATTTGGCGGCCTCTTCGGCTACGAATTCTCAGTGCATTAGAAAAACCGTGACCCATGTGTATTCTGTTCGGGGCAAGGTTCCCCCTTTTCCGGTCACGGCTCATTCTACCCGGGCGGTTAGTACTTCCTGGGCCTTCAGACACCAGGCTTCGGTGTCGCAGGTGTGCAAGGCGGCCACTTGGGCCTCGGTTCACACTTTTCTCTATGTTTTTAAAAAGTTGATGTGTTTGCATCTTTGGATGCTGCTTTTGGCAGCAAAAGTTCTGCAGGCGGCAGTGTAGGCGCATTTGGCGCCTCCTCAGAGGTTCAGTTGGGTACAGTTGTTTGCGTTTACCCACCCCTCTTTTTGACACAGCTTGGGGACGTCCCCACAAAGTCATGAAGAGCTGCGTCTGTCAGTGAACGTAGGAGAAAAAGGGATTTTATTAAAACTTACCGTAAAATCCTTTTCTCAGAGTTCACTGACAGACGCAGCACCCACCCCTCTGGGCTCTGTTTTGGTACGGCTTGTGTACAAACTGGAGAGCTCCTCTGGGAGGGGGGTTTTAATGTAGGAAAAGAGGACGGCCCCCAGGGGAGGGGCCAGCTGATTTCTTTTCCCTGCCTAGTTAACTCCTGGTAAGACGAACATAAAACCCACAAAGTCATGAAGAGCTGCGTCTGTCAGTGAACTCGGAGAAAAGGATTTTACGGTAAGTTTTAATAAAATCCCTTTTTTATGACCTAACCCTACTTTAAACTTCTCCAACTTTATCCCTGACCTGTCTTGTGTGTCCGTTGGCCTTCATGATGCTGTTTGTTCACTAAAGTTCTCTAACAAACCTATGCTGGCTTCACAGAACAGCTGTATTTATACTGATATTAAATTACACACAGGTGGACTCTACTAATTAGGTGACTTCTGAAGGCAATTGGTTCCATTAGATTTTAGTTGGGAATATCAGAGTAAAGGGGGCTGAATACAAATGCATGCTACACTTTTCAGATATTTATTTGTAAAAAAATTTGAAAACCATTTATTGTTTTCCTTCCACTTCACAATTATGTGCCACTTTGTGTTGGTCTATCACATATAATCCCAATAAAATACATTTACTTTTTTGGTTGTAACATGACAAAATGTAGAAAATTTCAAGGCGTATTAATACTTTTTCAAGGCACTGTAAATGGCTGTTCCAAGGGCTCCTGTGGTCCTATTCCAAGTTTTGGGTATGCATACCATACTCCTAAGGGCTCATACACATGGGCGTATGTTTAAAAATATGCAAAACGTCGGGCCCGACATCAGGGAAAAAAATCTGCGTTTTTTTTTTTTTTTGGCTTTTGCATCGGTGTTCGAGAGCCTTAATGAGCGTTTTTGAGCGTCTGTGTCAATCTGCGTTTTTTAAAAAAAAAAAACATTCCTCTGCTATATTTTAACCTAAAAACGTCGGCGTCAAAAAAACGCCTGTTAATGCCGGTACGGCGTTAGTGAGCGTTTTGTGGCGTCAAAAAATTCCAAAACGTTACAGCTCGGCAACGCGCTGGCCGTGGGTTCTACTTTCAGCTCACTAATGCCGACGCCCTCTACAGCTCAAAAACATCAGCGTTTTTATAACCCCATTGAATAACATGAAGAGCTGCAAAAACCGCCGGCGTCAAAAAACGCCCGTGTGTATGAGCCCTAAAAGGCAGATTTTAGGGATGTTGGTACATCACTTTATCTACCAGTTCACAAAAAATATTGTATTTAGATTTAGATATATTCTGGTGTGATGCAAATCAATTTCCAGTATGTTTTGTGTTTTCTTGGAAGAATGGATGTTTCAAAATGAATCAATTAATCCTTTTTACTCTTTGCAGGTATTGCTTCAGAATTCGGGGTCCGTGGATTTCCAACAATAAAACTGTAAGTCCTATATAAACTGAAAGCACTGTTATAAAAAAAAACAAAAAAAAAAGTGGTATTTTATATTTCCTGTAAAAAGTGAAACCTCATTCAATTCTTCCCAATAGTAAAATTGTGACAAAAAATGGGCTTATTTATTTACCTTGTACCTACACGTTTGGTCCAATGATTATACATCAATATTTCTTGAATTCCGAAAGGGTAAGGAAACTTATCCCACAAACGCTCTCCCCAAATCGCTATATTTGTCTAGATCTCACTCTGAGATAAAACAAAAAAACACATTGCATTGTTTCTATTAAAAGAAAACCAAAAGCCTTGAAGTCTAGAACATGATAAAAACCTGAAATACTTGTCTAGATCTCATTCTGAGGCACGCCTCTTAGCTTACATCCTTCTGCCAGTTTTGGTGATCCGCTCATATCCGTTGACTATGATACTCTGTATATGGCTTGTTTGTAGCTTAACAGCTTGCTTAGAGGACTGTCTGATATAAAAATCAGCAACAAATAAGCGGTTTGAAAACCAGTTAAGGTAGCTGACTGGCTGTTCAGAGAAATTCTCAAGAAATTTTACCCATTATCTTTTTATGGATGAGGAGTTCAGTGACTAGAGGGGGAAAACAAAAAATATGTACACAGAATGCTGTCGCAAAAACATTGATTTCCTTTTACAATGCAATTTTTTAAATTATTGTCAATTTCCAGCCCCAGTCTTTCTCCTACCCACCCCATGGAGCTCCATTTATTTGGAGGAAGCATTTATAGAATTACATTTCTATTATTATTATTATACAGGATTTATATAGCGACGGCAGTTTGCGCAGCGCTTTACAATATTAGGGTAGACAGTACGATTTCAATACAGGAGGAATCAGAGGGCCCTGCTCGTTAGATCTTACAATCTAGGAGGGAGGGTTAAATGATACCAAAGGTCAATAACTGTGGGGGATGAGCTGACTGAGGAAATAAGAAGTGTAGTTGTTAGGTGGTGGCAGGATAGGCTTCCCTGAAGAGAAAAGTTTTCAGGGATTGATAGATTTGGGGACAGTCTGACAGATTGGGATAGGGAGTTCCAGAGGATTGGAGAGGCTTGGGAGAAGTCTTGGAGGTGAGTTTGAGAGGAGGTGATGAGGGAGCTGGAGAGCAGGTCTTGGGAGGAGCGAAGAGGACGATTAGGTTGGTATATTGACCTTCCATGTCTTCTGGTGTATAGTCCTTTTCCTTGTCACCATATCCCCAGGGCTGGGTTAGAGCAATACTGACTTGGTGGCATAAGCACCAGTCTCTGAAACCATGTACTGTGAGCTTAGGGTAGCCTAATGATCGACCATGTAGCCCCTGGAGAAGTGTGTGAATGACACTGAGAGTCAGTCACCTAACAGAGGACCAGCACTGCAACACATAGGGGAGTCTTGGGCACCTTTCACATGGGCTGCCCAATCCGGTCCTCCTGTCAGTTTTTAGGCAGACCTTGCAGTCTCCCCTATGGAGCAGCGGATGTCAGCAGTGACATATCTGCTGACATCTGCCGCGATCTGATCCGATCCTGCCCGCAAAATCCGGACGGATGGTGGTCCTATTTTCCATCCGTCTGACGGATCAGATATGATCGGATGACAGGTGGTCTGTTTCCACCCGATTTCCCCATAGAGGAGAGCGGGACTGTGTCTGCTCTGCACAGTGAGCCGAGATGGTCCTGTCATCCGCCTGCTGAGCAAGCGGATTCCACAAAATGGAGGTGCCTGTGTGAAAGGGGCCTAAAGAGACCAGGTGAGTATTTAATGGTTTTATTATGTTCCACTTTTTAAAGTGGAAAAAGTGGAACTTCCGCTTTAAGGCTTCCTCCCCAGCTCCTGATGGTGAAACGGAGCTTTTGGGGAGGAGGGGGGTGCGGGTACCCGATTTTGACAGGTACCCGCAGCCACTTCCATTCCCCCTCCCTCCCGAAGTCTTCTGGGACACAGGACAGGTCCTAGAAGACTTCAGGACCAATCACCGAGCGCAGCACCGCTCATGCCTGCACAGTGCACGCCCGGCCGTGAATCCGCTAGCTGTCACGGTCTGCTGCCCACAGTTGCAATGACGGCCCACATAAAGGGGAGAAGAGAGAGGCTTCGGGCGACTGCATTGCTGGAGCGTGGGACAGGTGAGTGTCTGTTTATTAAAAGTCAGCAGCTAAACTTTTTGTAGCTGCTGACTTTTAGTAAACTTTTACAAAACAGTGGAACTCCGCTTTAAGGCCTTTGATTTCTTTTAGTAGAAAAAATGCATTTTTTTTTTTTAATTATGGTATTTGGACAAGATAGTTCTAGTCAGTATTGGTGCTGACTGGTCTGTACTGGTTTGTAACCTTTCCCTTTATATTGGCACACATGCAGATCTTGTATTTACGTAGTATCTATGCGTACATGCACTGGTTTATTTTAACATTTATGTCTCTTTAAGATTAAAAGGTGATATGGCATACAACTATAGAGGCCAGAGAACAAAAGAGGACATTGTTGAATTTGCAAACCGAGTTGCTGGGTAAGTAGGTGTTCTAAAATGATGCATGGTAAGCAAAGCCCTACCTCTGTGTGAATCTAATTAGCAGAACTGGAGCAGAAGGTGGCCTATGCAAGAGCCTAGGGGCTGGTAGATATCAAGGAGGCCTAGTTACTACTTTCATACTCCTTCATTAAATAAGGGGGATGACCTAGTCTGTCATAGCTTTCTACCTACCTGTCAACGGGAGGATACACTTGTAGACAGTTGGTGTCTAATGGGGTTGGCATTGCAACTACAGACAATGCAAATGGAGTAAATATTTTATGAATGGTCACCACACAGCAAAATGGGACTTTAAAGGGGAGGATGAAAAAAAGAGGAGGATGCATGCACTTGTAGGCAGTTGGTGTCCAGTGGGGTTGGCAATGCAAGTACAAACAATACAAATGGAGTAACTATTTAACTAATTGTTATTGCGCAGCAAAATGCCAATTTGCTAATTATATTACGCTAGCACATGCTGTGAATACATGATAAACACAAAATATATTTAAAAACTGCACAGCACTCATAAACCAATCTTATCTCAACCTTATCGCTAATATAAAAATCTTGCAAAAAATCATCATACTTAAACCTTATATATTATTATGTTATATTCAAATAGTGAAAGTGTAAAACATCAATACACAAACGTGTGCATATAACCTCAGCAATAATAACGTCCCATGTCTATAATCTATAACTATTGTGTGCCAGTCCAATGGACAAGTGAAGAAAATAAATACAATCCTGTGAATATTCTTCTGAGATAGCACACTTTGTAGATCTGGGATGTCCAAACTTTTTTTCAAAGAGGGCCAGATTTGATGTAGTGAACATGCGTGAGGGCCGACCATTTTGCCTGACATTCATTAAAATTAAATGCAAAAAAAAATAAAAATAAATGCAAATTAACTATTTTATGCCAACTTTTCATTTCGTCACATGGATTACAAATCTGGACAGGTGTTAAATCACTCTGCCTTTCATATCTGAAGGCCAGATGAAAAAAAATCCAGGAAGCTAAAAAAATATGCCAGGAACAGTGTAAAGTACATTACATATTATTGGTAATAAAGGTCGTCTGTCAACTTTTAAAAAAAATATGAACAGGAACATAACACCAAGTATACATGTTGTGTCAAAATAATATTAATAACTGATTTAGACCAACTGACATTAACTGAGATTTTACAATGTATTTATCTGAATTGAAAAAAATTTTGCCTGCACTAATGTGAATGGCGGGCCACAAGAAGTGTCAGGAGGCGTAGTGGATAACTTGTCTGTAGTGTAGAGATGATACTAACTTCCTCTCCAGGCCAGTCTGATGATCCGAGCCCAGTAACGGCGCCTCTGAGGGACTAAGGAACCCAGCTGCAGCAAGCCGAACGGCTCTACAAGCCGCGCATGTTCTGCGCCCTTGTAGCTGTGTGTGGTGGAGACACAGCGCAGGTGCCGCAAGGAGAACGAATGCACCAAATCCTGCGACGTCAGAAAGACACAGATTACGGACGTGCAGTTCCGCAATCCCAGGGATCCGAGCGCTCGGGGGGCCACAACACATAGATTTTGTCACCGTACCTGTGGGGCCATATAAGACTGGAACATGGGCCGCAATTGGCCCACGAGCCGGACTTTGGACATGCCTGATGTAGATGAAAACCTCTACATGTATCACTGCCAGACAGTGCTCTCCTATATAGCTGCTCACTTTGGTGTACACCTTTTAAAGCGGTAGTAAAACGCGGAATAAAAAAGAAATAAAAAAAGAAACCTGCAAGACAATGGCATAATGTGCTAGTATGCAATGTATACTAGCACATTATGAAATACCTTAGAACGAGGCCCCCGTAGCCCAACCCGGTCAGTGCTGAGGAGGCTGACATGTTGCCTCGCCGTCTCTTCTGGGGTCGCGGGCTCCGGCGCTGTGGGTGGCCGGAGCCATGATGCCGTCACTCCAGCACATGCGTGTGGGAGTCCTCCGTTCCGGCAAGTTCCAGCAGGATAAGCCGGACCTTCGCCGGAACGTCACTGCACATGCGCCACTGATGTCAGCGGCTGCATGCAGGCTGAATATCTCCTAAACCATGCAGGTTTAGGAGATATTCTTTTTACCTACAGGTAAGCCTTATAGGCTCATCTGTAGGTAAAAATTAGAAAAATGGGGATACAGCTGCTTTAAATTGTAGGAGGTCTATACAAGCTCAGTGGGGATAATTGTGGCAGATGGCACCCCCAGATCCAGAGTTCATATAATCCAGATGATTCTCCCCATTTACATAATGTCTCCCTCCACCTGATTATCTCCATTGAGCTTGTATAGATCTCCTATAACTTAGAGGTTTATACCGAGGTTAGCAGATATATAGGAGAGCACTGTCTGGCAGGCAGCAATCAGTACCAGCCTTTTTTCTTGTATAAAATGTTGGCAAGAATCTCCTGTTTCTTTTCGGGTAATAGCTCTGATTTCTCCTATGTTAAAAAAAATCTTGAAGACTAGTAGTCTCCAAGACATGGGAATGCAGTCTATACGCTTATAATGTTAGTCTTTGTACAAAGACAGACACATGACATCCACCTCCCTATTCTTTTGTTGTCATGTTCCTTGGGCCAAGAAAATACACGTTCTGTCATCCTGTTGTACACATGGGCACCAATAGCAGTAAGGATTCAACATGCTTTGAGTTCTTTTATTGTATCCTAATATACATGGACATGTTGTTGCATAAATGCTGTACAGTAATGTTAAACATTCTCAAGTTTAGCTCATGTTAATACTGTAGACCAGGGATATGCAATTTGCGGACCTGCTGCTGTTGCAAAACTACAAGTCCCATCATTCCTCTGCCTCTGGGTGTCATGCTTGTGGCTGTAACAGTGTTGCTAAGCCTCATGGGACTTGTAGTTCTGCAACAGCTGGAGGTCTGCTAATTGCATATCCCTGCTGTAGACCTTGCCTGAAGCACATTTCAAGATATGAATAAAACTGTTGTCATGTGATCACGACTAGATAATCCAGTTCTCACATGTTCAAACCTCTACTCCACCTAGATTCTGTATTTGGCCAGGCTCATCATTAATAAATAATGATACATAATGAAACTGGGCGCGAGATGTAGTAGCTGTAGTTAAGACTGCTACATGACCAGTATATTATCTGTTTGAGTGGTAAAGGTTCTTACAGAGTCTTGGCATATAAATACATTTTCATACATGCAGTATATTTACTGGCCTCATCTTCCTTATGAAAGCTCTCATTGTCCTTTCATTTAAAAAAAAAAATGTAGTCTGTCTACATGGAAAGGGTGCTTGTTTTACACCCAGTGAGTATGCAATGAAAAATTAGCATGCAGTGAAAGATGTAATTTCAATATGTGTAATGACACTGGGTCTAGGAATAGGAAGAGCTCTGCCTTAGAGATACTATGAAGTGGATGAAAATGAAAGTCAAGGTCAAAGAACAGCTGCAATATGCTCACTGTAAGGGCTCCCTTACACTTGCTTCAAAAAAGGGCTTCGGACATGCTTTTTAAAAGCTCTCTGAATGCCAGTCAAAGCTCCTGTCACTAAATATAATGCTTAGTTTATAGTCCTGTTTACATCTTGCGTTTGCTGTGCTTCAAAAATTATACCCCATGTCACTTTAGTGGTGCTTCGAAGCGCCTTCAAAGCTCCATAGAAGTCTATGACCAAGCTTGCTTGACGCACCTGAAGCTTTTTGAGTTAGGCTTTTATTCAGCTTTAGCTTCACCCTGTTTTGGAGAAATTGCAGATATGAGATATTAACACACACACACACATTGCATCTGCCATGCTTTATTAAAGCTTAAAAAAAACACGACTGAAACATCATCGATGCACCTCCAAAGCATGTTGAAGCGGTAGGTACTTTAATGTGTGTTGAAGTCAAAGCAAATGTAAATTATCCCTAAGAGCTTGTTTACACTTGCTTCAAAATGTGGCATACTATTTTTAAAGCGTTCTGAATGCCAGTCAAAGCACCTGTCACTAAATAAAAGTTGCTCTTGCTTTTCTTCAAATATTATACGTGTCACGTTCTTGGTGCTTCAAAGCTTCTCCAAAGCCTCCATAGAAGTCTCGCAAAGCTTGCTAACAGCACCTGCAGCTTTCAAGGGGCTCTTATTCAGCATTAGCTTAGCATTTTGTTTTGGAGGTATTGCAGGTATGAGATCTCCCAGGATGCACTGGGAAACCAACAAGTCAACTGGAAAGACGTCATCATCAGTCATTTCCAGTTCATGTGTATATATTCTGGAAGTGGCTAGTGCAGATGTCGCATCTGGTGTGCAGCGCGGAACAGCAAGAAGGTGAGCGGGGTCCGGACTAGCAAGCGGCGCTCAACATCGGAATGCTATAGTGGAGGACGAGGCGGGACCAGAGAGTGAAGACTGAAAGGCATAGGATCAGCAGAGCTGTGGGACTGGAGCATGAGAAACTAGCAGATGTCACACATTTAGTGCAGCATGGTGGCCATATAGCAGGAGGGTGAGTGGGGACTGGAGAAAGAGAAGGATCAGCAAACCAGAGGATCCTCTAGAGCTTGGGGTTACTACTGAGCAGTGAACCAGCAGAGTTTGGGGGTTACCACTGAGTGGGGAATCAGCAGAGCTGGGGGTTACTACTGAGTGGAGAATCAGCAGAGCTGGTAGTTACTACTGAGCTGGGAATTGGCAGAGCTGAGGGCTACTACTGAGTAGGGGATCAGCAGGGCTTGGGGTACTGCTGAGTAGGGCATCAGCAAATCTGGGGGTACTCCTGAGCAGGGGATCTGCTGAACAAGGGTACTAATATTCTGGGGATCTCCTGAGTGAGGGTACCAATGAGCTGGGGATCTGCTGAACAGTGGTACTAATGAGCTGGGAATCTGCTGATTGGGGGTACTACTGAGCTGGCCTTCTACTGGCCCTTTAAAAACAAATAGAAAATTAACACAGGGCATTTGCTAAGCTTCATTAAAGCTTCAAAAAAGCATCACAGAAGCATCAAAAACACACATAAATAAAAGCATGTTGAAGCGGTAGGCCCTTTGTGTGTTAAGGTTGAAGCAAGTGAGCCCTAAGCATTTTATTATTCACAACTGACATGGCTCATACTGTTTAAAGGCCAACCTTGCCTGAATCTAGGTCTACTAAGAGAACATTGTTACTAAGTTCTCTGGTTTCTAATTTAAAATCTGTTTTGGAGTGAAAGCCACCCACCCATCTGTCCCTCTATGCAGTTTTTTCCAATATTGGTAGTGTTATTAAACAGGGAAGTGGTGGGTAATTGGCTTTTCTCGGAAGTTAGAGAAGGCAAGCCCTTTTTTTGTGTTTGTTATATTTAAAGGATACGTTCTCCTTTCATAATATGTTACACCCATTTTCAGGGTGTAACATGCTATGAAAGGACTGGCCCCCGCTTTAACAGCTAGCGGGTAATCTTTTTCCCCAGCTAGCCGTCACAATTTAAAAAAAAAAAAAATCCTACCCGGCCACGTCACACATTCACAGCGTTCTGTAATTGGAAAACGACAAAGTCCAAGCAGCCACAGCAACTGTCGGCTTGTAGTTCTCAATGACCTACCACAGCACTGGGTACGAAGTACGAGCAAGCAGACAGATCTGCAGGAGACCTGCATGACATCAGTGATCTGCTGATCACTGGTGCAATGCTTTACAGGCTCCTGCGGCAAAAAATAATAAATGCACATTTTTTTACCTGCAAAAAATGTGTATTTATTATTTTTTGTCAAAAGGTGAACTTATTATTTAAATCTTCCAGTTCTGTCTAATCCCTGATGAAAGGGGACCATTTGAAACGCGTTGTTGGTTACTGAATGTAACTTCCAATAAAATGTAACTTCTGGACTTGTCTCGTGCTTTCCTCACTATACACCAGTCTTCATGAAATATGTGCCACCCTATGGCTCTCACTAACAGGAAATCTCTTCATTCTCCAGGTCTGAACTCTTTCTAATAAAGGGAAATGGTGGTGAAAGAGACACATTTCTTAATAGCATGGACAACCTTTGTTTCTAAAATTTTTATAATAGCTGGCTATTTCATTTTAATTTTGAATATATTTGACTCTTTGATGTTTGCTTTCTATTGTAGGCCTCTTATACGACAGCTTCCTAGCCAGCAGATGTTCGAACATGTGCAGAAGCGTCACCGAGTACTGTTTGTATATGTTGGTGTTGAATCTACTCTAAAGGTGAAAAGATAAACTTCTTAGTTTTTATAAATTTTACAAAATGTTATT
This sequence comes from Glandirana rugosa, assembly GCA_018402905.1. NCBI lineage: Eukaryota > Metazoa > Chordata > Amphibia > Anura > Ranidae > Glandirana > Glandirana rugosa. Next base: position 359,736 of record BLSH010302272.1, on the reverse strand, counting down.
GTATGGAGACTCATATCGCATTACATGTGAAGAAATACAATTTAAAATTAGTTTTGCTATGATTGATAATTAGGCTAGCAAGACATTATACATATTGACTTTATTCAGAAAGAATAGGTTTTTTTTTTTGACATTTGCATTGTCTATGTGCTTTTACCCATAAGTAGGTGTTGCTAGACCTCCCAGGCCCAGTCACGGAATGTTAGCCCCAGTACCAGACAAAACATAAACAGTGAAATTGCACTAAGACTACAAAGCTGCTGGCACAACCATAGATATAAATGGTGAAGAGCAACAAGATCCTCAAACCGTGCCATGCTACAAATATACAAGAAAATAGTAAACAATAAATAATCATATGAAAGAAAGAAACAAAAATCCAAATGATTGTATAAATAACAATAATAGTCTTAAAGGCTCAGTTCACACTACAGTGACTTGGGATCCGACTTGTGTCGCTTGACATAAGAAATCCCTTTGAAGTGAATGGGAGCCGTCTTAATGTACACTACTGAAGTCGATCCAACTTCATAAAAGGTTCCTGCACGACTTCAAGGTGACTTCTATCCGGCTTGTACCCATAGAATTCAATGGAAGTCGCCTCCAAGTCGGATCCTCATCTATATTGAAGCGACTTTACAGGAAAAAGAAAAGAATTTACCAAGGTACTCCCCAGGCAACCCCCTCCCTCCTACAGAGCTGATTCTCTGATTGACCACAGGCAAAGTCACCTGTCATGGAGGTCTCTTTAAGTCAAGTTGTGCAAAGTCACCCTGAAGTTGCGTTAAAATCCGGAAGACGGATCACCCCTGTGTGAACCGAGCCAAATAGTGCAAATAACACTGGATCAAAATGAAAAGTGCTACAGTGTTGATAGTAGTTAAAGGTATCTACAGCTCATGTGTTCCACCACCAATGATAAGGTAAAGCCTAGTACACACGGGCCAAATGTCGGGCAGCATTGGCTGGTTCAGTAGAAACCGGCCAACATTCGGCCCGTGTGTATGGCAGCTGGTCCAACAGGAGGGTCATGAAAGCAAAAGGTCTGCTGCTGGGTGAAACGGAAAAAAAACTAGTAGTGTGTACGAGGCTTAAGACTCATACCACAGCAAGTGAACTCTATGACAAAAGAGTCAAATGCGTTGAGTATGTAAAGCTGGTCTCCTACTCCAGGATATGGAAGGCTCAACCGGATCCCACTGCAACCTCATGCATGTGAGCAACACAGTGGGCTCATGGGAGAAAAAGGCCAGGAAAGCCACATAGTGTAAAACCGCATTATAATAGTTCTATTAAAATGAACAAGTGAGCACTCACAAAGGATAAAATATAAGCGCGCTCATCAATGGAAAAGACTGGTCCCAGATATCAGGTAAAGTGAAAAGCGCGGTGACGTCATGAGCGATGACTCCCTGTGTCGATACCTTTAACTACTAGCACTGTGGCACTTTTCATTTTGATCCAGTGTTATTTACACTATTTGGGACAATTTTTGTTATTTATACATTAATTTTGGATTTTTGATTTTTTTTTTTTTTCTTTTATTCATGTGATTATTTATTGTTCACTATTTACTTGTATATTTGTAGCATGGCACTAATTGAGGATTTTATTGCTTTTCAAATAGCAGACAACTCACAGTAATTTTCACTGGGATCATTTGAACAATGTTTTTAAAGAGGAGCTTCAGTCTGTGCAAAAAAAAATAAAAGTCAGCAGCTACAAATACTGTTGCTGCTGACTTTTAATATAAGGACACTTGCCTGTCTAGGGATCCAGCGATGCCGGCACCCGAGCCGATCCTTCAGTCTGTGATACATATGTGACACGGGTGTGTAGAATGTATGTGTGAAGGATGATTGACACTCAATTGCCATAATTTTAGTAGAATACTCAGTGGAGAGGTAACTAGAGTTCAAACTAACAAGCCAAGACCATGGTTAAGACTAGATCTATGACTCATAGTCACAAAATGTGCATTCCATCAAGACAAGCAACTGCGCATGACAGTAGATAACAATGTTGCAAATTATGTATATAAAGAAGGGGGATTTTGGGACTTACTGAAGATGCGGCAGACATGCCTTTTGCGGTGATTTGCCGGATTCCCCTTGCTGATTGCTGAAGTCCCCCAATCGTTGGGCAATGGGTGATGCTACAATATCTGGAGATGTATTGATGCTTTCTTCTTGCTATAATACGATTTAAATATGATTTGCAATTCTGACAAATCTTATGTTATACTAACAGAACTCATTTAGTAAATCATGTTTTGCTTTAATACTTATTAAGCCTAATCTGTGTATTAGTGAGCGATTGTAGTAGTGTTAATAACACTGATTTGAGGCAAAACAGGCTCTGGGTGCAGGCGTCGGCATTTTCACTAAGGGAAACCTCTCCGGCTTCACTGCTGGTTTCCTATTGCGTTGCACCTTGTGAATGGTCCCGCAGTTTTCTGGGACCTGGGGGGGACTGGGGCGACCGGCTTTGTAGAGCGCCCAGAAGTGGGTGCGGGTACCTGTCAAACCAGGCTACCCGCCCCCCCCCCCCAAAACAAAGTGTCAAATGTAGCAGTGGAGGGGAGGTGGGTGCAAACAATTGGAGTTTTGGGTAGGGCTCCGCTTTAAGAACATTTTAGATCTTTGGCGAGAATTATGGATACAACCCTTGATTGAAAAAAGGAAAGTAGTATATGGGGTTCAGCTTTTTGGTATGACATTCACTTCTAATCACAGAACCCATAATGACAAGGTTTTTTCCACCCCTTTTTCAACAATCTTTGCATCCGTATCTTAGTACAACGCTTTCCTCCCAGTTACATGTTAAACAAAGGTTATCATGTGTAGAAGAAATGTTAATCCCGTTTTGTAGATTCCCTTGAGGTCAAGCACAGGAAGTCCATATACAGGCGGTCCCCTAGTTACAAACGACTCCTACTTACAAACGGAGGGAGACAACAGAAAGTGAGGGGAAATCTCCCCCTAGGAAGGGAAATTCACTCCTGTAAGAGTTATTATGGGAAAAAGGGGTCTCCATTGATGCTTTATCACCAAGGTTTGTTTCCACAACAACCCAAAATTTTCAAAATCCAATTATCATTGGGACAGGAAGTGAGGTGACATCTTCTGAACAGAAACATAGACAGCAAAACAAACAGTACAGGGATGTTAACCCTTCTCTATGTTATCCAAAAAGCTTAAAAACAGTTTTTTTGGCTGAAGCTACATTTTAAAAATGTACCTGTTCCCACTTACAAACAAATTCAATTTAACAAACCTACAGGCCCCATCTTGTTTGTAACCCGGGGACCGACTGTACTGTACATACCTATTAAAATACTCACTACATATTTTTACATATATTTATCTATTATTCCTAATTCATCAAAACTCAGGTTATACCACTACACCCATAAATCATAGCCTTACTTTTGTAAATGGGTTAGGGGAATACTGAGCTACCTAGTGGTGTGTATGGAAGCAGCTGACACGACAACAGACAAGGTTGTAAAGAATGGGGAACAGAGAGTGCAGCGCTAGGTCAGAAGTATTCTTAAGATAAACCAAACATGAGTATACAATTAAATATACACCAATAGCAAGTGCTCGCTTTCAATGACCATACATTAGTGTTCTTTAGAATGCTTGCTTTCAATGACCATATAGTAATGTCCTTTTAAAGTTCATGTGTAAATATATACGGTAACTGCGGTAGATACACAGGAAAGTAAAGTTGATGCAGTGTACTGTTCCAGATTGAACTTGGGTAACCAGTGACAAGTGACTTGATAATCAGGTGCTAGAGGTGGTGATGATCCAAAAAAGGTGAGTGAATGTACTTACCAGAAGCTGGTAAAGTACCAGCAAAGACGATGCCAAATCGGATGATCCAGGGGCGATAAAGTGACGTCACGGTGCTCAGTGCTCAAGTGAGTGCTCAAAAATTTGTGACCATCTCATAGTATGTGTGTGTGCTTACCAGAAATCAGTGGTATGAAAGCGGGAAGTACAATGGTTTCCTATGGATGACTCCCTTCTTGGTCTGCGATGGTACCGGGGTTCCTCCAGAGGGTTCCTATGCCTCTTCAGTATGCGGTGAAATCGCTCCCATGCGGTTTGGTTAAAATGAGAACAAGGAAAAACTCCATAGCGTAATTCAATTTCTCACAGAAATTTATTAAATACAGATTAAGAACACTTACATTTAATAAATAAAGATGAGCTCATCAGTAAAAAATGCGAGCAGCAGTGTGTCAGGGGACAGGACCCAACGCGTTTCGTTTGCTAAAAACGTCTTCAGGGGTGTTTACTTTTGTAAATACCAGTGCCAAATGACAGTATTCATCATTCTCTAGTGACATAATCATGGCACTGAAGACCAAAAATAGTTGGACACTCCTAAGAAGAAACAAAAAAATACCGTATGCAGGAAGAGAACTTTTTTTTTGTGGCGATTGTATTGCAGTCTTATAAATAAGTTTTTATGCCCATGTATAATTTTTTTAATCAACTTCTCATATATCATTTCCCAGTAGTGTTTCATCTGTTTTTATTACACTGGTTTTGTTACACCCAGCATTATAAATAATGATTGATAGCCTATGAGAATTAAAAGCGATGCGTATGTTTTTACCTACCTTACCTATTGCTGGTTTAAATATTTTAGGTTGTGATCTTAAATTCTTCCTAGCTCGTGTTAACACAGATTATTACCTTTTTTGCTAGTTTACAGTTTATATTTTTATGAATGACTCAGAGCATGAGGGACATTACCAAAAATGTTGCCATTTTTGCAGGTAACAAAAAGTTTTTTTTTTTTTAAATAATTTGTCTTGACTATAGCTAGTTTTGCAGTCCACACAAGTTAAATACATTCTTTCTGATAGTACAGATTCTAATATTGTTATGTAACTAGTCCCTGACAAGTTGCTGCATAGAACCATTAACCACTTGTCAACCAGTGACGTACCCATACGTCGCTGGATTCAGGTGGTTATACCAGAAAGAAGCCTGCAGGCATCATCTGGTAGCGTTTTTTAGAGCTGGCAGTCAGCTCTCTTTTAAAAGCAATTCTAGCAGCTGGATTGCTCTTACAAGCAGTGGTAGGGGACACCCCACAGCTTTATGGGGATCCCTTCCCACTAGTAGTCCCAATCGACCAGCTGGCACTTTTGCTGGCTGATCATAGAGCCTAGCAAAACCGGATCTTCTTTGCTGGGCTGTATGATATAGTAACCCGGAAGCAATGTCACATCACTTCAGGGTTACCCAGATGTAAATGGCACCATTTTCAAAAATCAAAAGCATTTGATCTCACTGATCTTTGTATGATCAAATGCTTTTAAGTGCAGGGTACCTGTCACATGCCTATTGCTGTCGTAAGGGATGTTAGCAAAAAATTTAAAGCAACAGTGTAAGAATAAAAATTGCAAAAAATATTTTTAGGTACCCCGCCCACTCCCCCCCCCCCCGTGTTCACGCACAAAGGAGGATGTGCGCATCTGTCGCGTACGTAAACAGCTATTGTCCCACACTTGAGGTATCACCGCTAACGTCAGATCATGGGCTGTAATTCTAGCACCAGACCTGCTGTGTAAATCTGAAGCGGTAACCTGTAAAGGCTTCGCCTATGTAAGATGCACATCATTTGTCGCCGTTGCGCGGGCGTGCACAATTTTTAAAGAGTAACATGTTTGGTATCTATTTACTCAGCATAACATCATCTTTATAAATTAAAAAAAAAAATGTGTTGTGTATTCTGTTTTTTGTTTAATTAAAATTCAAAAAAAGTGTATTGTTTCCAAAAAATTGTGTTTGAAAAACCTCTGCGCAAATACTGTGTGATATAAAAAATTGCAAAACCCAGCAATTTATTTTCTAGGGTCTCTGCTTTAAAGTGGTTGTAAACCCCATTCATGAAGTTTGAACTAAGCACATATATCTGTAGTGTTTACTTGTCTCTCTCCAAAGCTCTAAGTGCCCTTTCTCTCTGGTGCTTCATTCCTCTGTTATCAGCATGAGTCACTTCTGACAAGTTCTCCGACACATAAGATAATAGGAGCTAAAAATTTGTGTTAGAGAGGGCGATAAGCAGGGAGCTTGCCTATTCAGAATGCAGCTCTGCATGTTCCTCTTCGTTCCTCTGCCTTTACAAGTAAAACTTATGTAGGAGGATTTGTTTAATCTCTATGTATCATCTGAAGGTATTCACTTCACTGGGTATATGTGAGGGTTTACAACCACTTTAAAAAATATATATTGCTTGGGGGTTCTAAGAAAAAATACTGATTGTTACATGTAAACAAAAATGCCCGGAGGTCAAGTGGTTAAGACAAAAATTACAAATCTGTTTAGCAGATTAAGGCCCCTTTCACACTTGTGCAACTTGAAAGTCGCACGTTTTTACTGCGATTTTGCTGCAATTTTGATGCGTCTATGGACTATGGACTTCAAGTCGCATCAAAGTCAGACCAAAGTAGTGCAGGGATTACTTTAAAGTCGCTGCGACTTGAAGTCGCACATATATGAACAGTACTCATTGAAAATCATGGGGTATTGCTTGTGATGCGACTTTACAGTCCCAAGTCGCACAAGTGTGAAAGGGACCAAAACATTACGATAATTGGTTGATAAATTTTGGTGAATACCTAGGGATAGATACAGTTGTGCCTTCCATAAAATGTATCATTTGTTTTAACAGGAAAAATTCATTGAAGTTGCATCAGAACTTATTGTGTACACATACTTCTTTTCTGCTTCAGAAGATGTCTTGCCTGAGGTAATAATGCTATTTTTATAATATGTTGAGATGCATAGACCTTATGCTTATTTTCAATTGTTTGTTTTTTCCTCAATAAATAACACCTGCATAGTGCTAACACCAGGGCAGGCACTCCATTAGCGGCACAGGGGCACTGTCCCCCTAATCCATATGCCCGGCCCCTAATCTAAATGCCGGGCGCATGGATTTCAATGGGTTTTTTTTTTTTTTTTTTTGAAGCACATGATTAATTAGAGACTGAAGCTCTAATTGGCATCAAAAAAGGGTGGGCTCGGGTGCAGAGCACTGTGCCCTGAGCCCACCCAGTTGTGGGACAATAGCAAATTAATATTCTCTGTTATCTTCCTGCTTCTCCTCGTGGCCAATCAGGAAGCGGGTGTTTAAGACCCAATTGGCCGAGAGGAGAGGTGACCATATTGGCCAGGAGCAGGGTGGGAAGCGCTGAGGAGGAGACGCAGGGGGAAGCTGCCCGCGGCCTGGGTGGGGTGAATGTGGGGCTGATGAACGGGTGTGGGGGAGGGGGTTGGTTTGACCGATCGGTGGGGCGGGGGATTTGACCTAACGAATGGGGGGGGGGGGGGGGGGG
>BLSH010302272.1:326321-341256 GCA_018402905.1 Glandirana rugosa | reverse complement strand
ACCCTAACCCCCCCCCCCCCCAATACAGTAAGACTGCACATTTTAGAGTGGCTTTTTATTGTGGCCAGCCTAAGGCACACCTGGGCAATAATCATGCTATTTAATCGGCATCTTGTTATGCCACACCTGTGAGGTGGATGGATTATCTCAGCAGAGGAGAAGTGCTTCCTAACACAGATTTGTGAACAATATTTGAGAGAAATAGGCCTTTTATGTACATAGAAAAAGTTGTAAATCTTTGCGTTCAGCTCATGATAAATAGGGGCAAACACAAAAGTGTTGCATTTTATAATTTTGCTCAGTGTAGGAGTGGCTCAAGAAGAAGCACATTAAGGTCCTGGAGTGGCCTAGCCAGTCTCCAGACCTTAATCCCATAGAAAATATGTGGAGGGAGCTGAAGGTTCGAGTTACCAAACATCAGCCTCAAAACCTTAATGACTTGGAGAGGATTTGCAAAGAGGAGTGGGACAAAATCCCCCCTGAGATGAGTGCAAACCTGGTGGCCAACTCAAAGAAACTCATGTTTTTCGAAGGGGTCAAATACTTATTTCACTCATTGAAATGCAAACCAATTTATAACTTTTTTGAAATGCATTTTTCTGAATATTTTTGTTGTTGCTCTGTCTCTCACTGTTAAAATAAACCTACCATTAAAGTTATAGACTGATTATATCTTTGTCAGTGGGCAAATGTACAAAATCAAATACTTTTTCCCCCTCACTGTATGTTTCTGTATTTCAACCTTACATAAACATTTTGTTTATGTACGATGTACAACTGTCAGATTGACTTAACATCTCAAACTAAGTTTTAGTTTTTATTTGGGCATGGATATATATAATGTTTCTACAGAGCCTTTTGCTTTGTAGCTTTTCTTGTTAAAGCAGAGTTCCAGTCGCCAAAATACTTGTTTTTTTTAAACACTCCTCCGTACTTGTTTAAACATACAGCAGCATTTAGAATATGTCATATGTGTAGTCCCTGTAGTTTGTATTACAATATTTGAAGTCTAAGCAGATCTTGGAAGCAGGCAGGTTCCATGTCATCTGTGGGCATCTGAAGCCCTCTTCTTCTTATATCCGTGATTCGTGCAGCTGGCATGCACCTCCCGATCTCATGCCTGCACGGCGCTCTCTCGTCCTGACAGGTTGACATAGCAATAGCGGTGTCGGCAGATGTTCCTGCCCCATTGCTATAGCAACCTGTCAATCAGGACATCCCGGTCCTCCCGTTTGTGTCCTTTCCGTTCTGCAAATAACGCCAGATTTCATCACTAGGTGATTTGCGTGGACTCCTGGGATACATGGCGCTGCTATCCCAGGAGTCCTTGCGAATCACCTAGTGATGACATCACCTAGGTGGCCACAGCTGGAAGTGCTGCTGAAAATATGAGAAAAAAGGTATTTACTTGGGAAAAAAAAAATGCCATTGCAAAGAGCATTCACTATGGCCATAAGGTACATTGCACATGTAAGATATTGGTGGAACTTGGCTTTAAGGACAAGATAAAGCATATTTTACATTAGCACTTTTTATTACAGAATAAAGAGGAACATTTTCTACACTACAGAAAATCATTTGCTCATTCTTTTATTGTCCACATGACTTTTTGATGCAGACAAGCACATAACAATACATGGCATACTAGAATACAAATTTTCTTAAATAACTGGAGAAGTGACCAACCATTCAACAATAATTTACCAATTATAAAAATAGAGAATATATTCTAGTAAATAGATAAAACGCATCAATTATATAATAAATATTCACTGACAACAAACTGCAATAAATACTTATAAATATATACCATATATATTTATTTAGTAATCGTATGTAAACAAATTGTTCCATTTGTTAGGCTGCAACCAACCTGCGTGCCATATCCATCCTTATTTTTAGCCTCGTGACTTGTGATTTTTTTTTTTTGTTTTAATAGCTGCACATAACGGTTATGGCAAAGTGATTGTAATAAATTAGTGACTAAGCCTGTTTGGATCAATCACCAATATTGAAATCCTTCATTTGTCAATTGCAAAGTGCTATTCAGTTCTCTAAATAAACTTGACCAATTTGGTTGCAGTAGGCTGCTAATATGCATATTAGACTGTTTCCTACACTGAAATATTTGCTATGCTTTGGTGATACTGGTGTTTCCTGCACTAACTATTGCGTAATCATTGCACATAAAACAAGGAGCTTCTACTTTTTTTTTTTGTTCCTGACTGAAACCTTTGTAGTTATTGCATGTAGAGGGGAAGGAGTGACTACATACGGTTCTAGATTGTCCATGTGTGCAGTACTAGATCCTGATAAACTCTGTGAACAGTTGCTTTTCTGAAATTGTGGGGCTATAGGCTGTGTGGTTACCTTGGAGAAGGCATAAAAACTCAAATCAAACATTAGATGGAATTAAGTGAAATAATTGGAGCCACATTAAGTGTTCAAAGCTGAATGTCAATTAGTTTCTAAAAATGTTAAAATGCCCTTTTAGTAGCTCCCCCTCCGCTGTATAGTAAGGCTCTAATACTCATTGAGTCTAAGGAGTATAATTGAGAAACGCCTTGTCCCTCGCCTCCTAGGCAGCAGACACTCTCCTGTGCTCTCATTCCTGTAATGTGAGAAGATCCTCAATGTCCTCAGGCATAGTGCAGGACCAATGGTTCTGCATTGAACATGATGATATAGAAGAGTGGGATGCCGCAAAACCCACAAATACAAGTGCATATGCAGGATCGGTCACCCAATGCAGGAGAAGCCAAGGGGTGCATGGAATAAGGTAAGTACCTTTGTTTACTGGTGCAAATCATGCTGTTCAGTTTCTGGAAACGTACTTGTGGACAAGGTGTGTGAGTACTCCTGGGGAAGTGGGAATTGTCTAAGGGCCAGGAAGATAGAAAGTTTAGGCCTCAGGCTGCCATCTGTGCATGGGACAGTAATGGTTTGTGCTGTTTGACCTGTGTCGCCCTGCAACCTGTATGTAGAGGCTGGCACCCAGTTGATGGTGAAGGCCATGTGGAAGCGGGCCAGGCACTGCCTTGCACATCAATTTATCCTAAAAAATTGGCCATAAAATGTGTCCTGAAGTCAGCGCCAATGCTACCACTAGGTAAACTAGGCAGCCGCCTAGAGCGCACTGCTGCCTAGGGGCGCCCAGCTGCTGGTTCCCCTCCGCTTCTGCAGCGGCTGCAGCATCTAACTAACTCAGTTTGAGGCAGCTACTCCATCTGACCGGTAGTGTAATTAGAGGCGCAGCACTGGAGCCAGCACTAGAGGGAGCAGAGCTGATGCTTCCTGTATAGCGCCGCCTCCTGTCACATGGGCAGGGCAAAGGGGGTGGGGTCAGGGGTGGAGCCAATGGGGGCGGCAGCAAAATGAGGTTTCGCCAAGGGTGTCAAAAATTCTTGCACCAGTATTATTGCAAAAATATGTAAGAATGTGTTGCCTTCATCAGCCAGAGAACAGCTTGGGCTTTGTTCAATAAAAAATTGCAAACTAACTGTAGTGCACAAAGAAGAGGTAAGAGGGCCACATCTGGCTAAAAAAAATCAGTTTGACGTTCCCAGTCTGTAATAGGAACATTTTACAAGCAACTGGTACAAGTATAATCATATAATTATAAAGAAAATACAATTCCACACTAAGGCCTATGTAGTGATGAGTAAAGCAGCTAGAACAATACTCTGATACAAAGTATAGACATATGGGAACTCAAATGTGCAGTGCTAATAAATACTCATTAACGTGAAGTGTAAAAATTCAATGTGTATGAATCACCAGCGACTGTAAGGCCTCATACACACGGGTGTATGTAAAACAAAAATAAGCAAAACGTTGGGTCCGACGTCAGGGAAAAATTGGCGTTTCTTTCCGCGTTTTGCATCAGCGTTAATGAGCGTTAGTGAGCGTCGGCTTCAATAGGCGTTTTTTTTAAAAAAAACAGTCCTCTGCTATTTTTTAACCTGAAAACGCTGGCGTCAAAAACTCGGGTTAAGGCTGTACGGCATTAGTGAGCGTTTTGCCGGCTTAGCGTCAAAAACGCCAAAATCCTACAGCCTCGGAACACGCTGGTCCCACGTTTTATTTACAGCTCACCAACACTGATGCCCTCTACAGCTCAAAAACGTCAGCGTTTTTATGGGGCCATTGAATAACATGGAGAGCTGCACAAAATGTGGTGTCAAAAAAAAAAAATGCCCGTGTGTATGAGGGCTAAATAACAAATAAATACATAAACAATGAAAAAAAAAACTTAAATATAACTGAATACCGTATATACTCGGGTATAAGCTGAGTTTTTCAGCACATTTTTTGTGCTGAAAAAGACCCCCCTCGGCTTATACCCGAGTCAGTGTCTGTGGGTGATCAGTAGTTTCACATTAAACAGAGCCGTGCTGCTTCTAAGAGCCGTTCTGTGCTTGTAACTGTGACTAATCACATTGGAATGTAGAGAATGCTGAGAGAGGTGTCAGATTTTCAGCTTGATGTTGGCAGGTGGGCGGGACAAGCTGATGTTAGCTGTTCAGTCCAGCCCACCTCCTGATCTCAGTGAAGAGCTGCAGCTCTCTCTCTGCATTCTCTACATTCCAATGTGATTAGTCACAGTTACAAGCACAGAACAGCTCTTAGAAGCAGCACAGCTCTGTTTAATGTGAAACTACCTTACTCATCCCTTATGTGTTCTGGCTAATGTCCCTGTGTCGTGGCTAAAATCCCTGTGTCCTGGCTAAAATCCCTGTGTCCTGGCTAAAATCCCTGTGTCCTGGCTAAAATCCCTGTGTCCTGGCTAATATCCCTGTGTCCTGGCTAAAATCCCTGTGTTCTGGCTGCTGCATTTCCCACCCTAGGCTTATACGCGGGTAAATACGTTTTCCCATATTTTTTGGGCAAAAGTAGGGGGTCGGCTTATACACGGGTCGACTTATACACAAGTATATATGGTATATCTGAACAAAAAGGTAAACCAATGTAATTAGGTACAGTTCACGGAGAAAGAAAATCTTTCAATGTGCATGTATCAGCAGGGATAGTTCAAAACCTTCCAGAGGTCCAAAATAGAAAAAACGCCACTCTGTGTGAGAGTTGGGGGCTTGCCAGAAAATAAGACCACTAAATGGTCAAACCCGCATCGGATGATTAGGGAATCCTGCAAGATCCTCCAAGCCCAGGGCTTCAATGTGTATGTCACAGAGTTTTATGAGATCTTGCCAAATGAATGGGTCTTCTACAAGCTCCTTTCACCCAGGTTCTGCCCAAAACAAGATCTCGTCAAAAGGATGGTGATCTCACCCTCTGCAGTACCCAAAACCATGCTTGTGCTTTGTAAATATGAAGACTCCCTGTGGCAACGCATTGCTGAAAACGGAAAAGGGTTTGAATATTTTTCAAGTTTAAAAAAAAAAGTCACCCGTGACTTTTTAAACGTCTTTACAGTTTTAAAGGTACCATTAGATAGGAGGAGGCATTTGGAGGATCCAAGCTCCCAACAATTGCTTTAGGGACAGTGGCATAAACTTGTTCTTTGATCAGTGGTCGTGAATGCCTTGTTATGCAGTTTGTAGGCCTAAATTTGTTTGATCAGATGTGTCCTCAGAGTTGTCAGATTAGTCCATAACCATTTCATGTGTATGGACCTGGTCAGTCATGCAGGCCAGTAGAAGAGGGGGCGAATCTGAGAAGTATACCTCTGGGTGTCTCTTTCCCATTGTTGAGATTAGAAACTTCTTGGTAATGCACAGATATTCCTGTTACTAGGATAGATGGGAGGCAGTCAAGGAGTACAACCAGTCATATCCTCTATCCGTTTGCACTGACCGCGACCTCTTCAAATAAATACATTTCATTTAGACTTAAGTAAACCATCCAAGCATTTGTTTTCTGCAAAACAACATTAAAGGAGTCACTTAGTGTGACGGGTTGTGAAGGTGACAATCCAAATTTTTCATAAATCTTTAACAAAATTTGATTGAAGATCTTTTTAATAACATCTGAATCATATGGTTGTATTTCTGGTACTGATATAATATAGGAAAGTTTTATTCTGTCGTTTATGGTGGTTTCACGTTGTGTGTAGTTTCCCGGCAAAATGAATTTAAGTGTCTTGATGGTCTCGATTAAATCCTCGCTAGAGCTTTTGACTTCTATTTTTAGGTATTGACGCATGGGGTGGTTTTCCATATGGACATACATAATTTCTTTGCAGGTCAACTGTGAGCTAAAATGTAAAATGTTACAGCAAGTATTAAATAAACATCTTGTGTATGTCAGTTTAGCCACAATAATCCTATAATACTGGAGGCTTATTTTTTTTTGGCTAAATACGACCTGTAAGCCATCTTGAACCTCACATAAAGCACAGCACTCCCTACCGTTACTGTGATCACTGATAATAACCCTAGCATTGGGGAAAGGGGAATTCCTGCTCTGTGAATAGTTGATGTATCTATGTCATCATCCATGAATCATGTTACACGTCAGCTATCGGCCTGCTAAATAACTTTGTCGCTACTCACAATAACTGACTCATTGTCTTTTTTTTTTTTCTATTGTGTACTGAAAATTGTTTTATGTTCCTTTATATATTGCTTGTAAAAATTATGCAAAAAAGGTCTATTCTTTCCAAATTGGCAAAAAAAACAACAACAGTTTTTAGTTTAAAAGGTAAACATTGCATCCTATGACCTTTCCATCAGTAATAAAACACTAAAATAGTATTTTAGGATCCATTCATGCTGGTGCGTTGCATTAACTTGCATGAATTATGCTGTGCACTTCATTAAAGAGGAGTTCCACCCAAAATTGGAACTTCCGCTGATTGGATTCCTCCCCTCCTCAGGTGTCACATTTGGCACCTATCGGGGGGGAGGGGGAAGAGGACATCTGTCTTTAGACAGGGGTCCTTTTCCACACATCCATGAGCACGGGCCGGCGGCCGTGGCAGCTGACGTCAGCAGCCCAGCTTCTTCCTCCATCCTCGCTCTGCTACTGGCTACCTGGCCAATAGAGTGATCCAAAGATCGGTGACAGGTGCCGACATCGCTGGACTCCAGGACAGGTAAGTGTCCTATTATTAAAAGTCAGCAGCTACAGTATGTGTAGCTGCTGACTTTTATATTTTTTGCTTCAGATGGACATACACTTTAAAGAGTAAGTAAACCCAGATGGGGTTTAGTTCCTCTGTATTCCCCTGTAAAGTAGATGCGTAATGGGCTACTATGCATCGCATAGTAGCCCATTATGTGTCACTTACATGGAAACAAAGCCTGCGATGTCCAGCGCTGTCCCCTGTGCTGGCGGTGTCCATTTTCAGTACCTCTTCTTTCCGGGGCCGTGACTCCGGCTCTCTGACTGGCCGGAGTCATGCGACGTCACTCCCGCGCATGCGCGCAGGAGCCGCCAGTCACGGCACAATCTCCGGAGGCAATTTCTTCACTGTGCATGTGCCGAAATTACATCGGCACATTTAGTACACTGTAGTACAGTACTGTAGTACATTGAACCGTGCAGGTTTGGGAGATATGCAGGGCACCTACAGGTAAGCCTTATTATAGGCTTACCTGTAGGTTAAATTGGTTGTCACGAGTTGACAACCACTTTAAGGTAGTCCGTTTTATTTGGGCTACCAAAACCCGGAAAATTGACCTGCATCTTTTTTTTGTGAGGTGGTACACCACAACACACAGTAGCGGTTTACTATGTTCTGTAGTATACTGCAATGCAGGTGCGTTGGCAAGGAGGGTTGGTTTACCAGTAAAAATGCATGGCACTGCATTGCACCAAGAAGCATTTCTGCACTACACTAGTATAAATGGACCCCTAGAGTTTGCTGCAGCCAACATTGTGATTAAAGGACAAGTCTCATGCAAGTTTCAACAGAATACAATGTAACAATATTGTTGGCAAAATTTATTGCTTTTAAGTGATATTAAAGGCAAAATTTCCCCGCCGGAGCCCCTGACCCCTCCCTCCTATCAGGTGTCCTGAGAGCAAGCAGCTTGCAATGGGGGCTCCCGAACCACTACTCTGCGTGTCCATTCAGAAATGGAGCTGTGGTTTGGTCCCACTCTCTCTCTCCTCATTGGCTCACTGGCTACGATTGACTGTCTCGGCCAATGAGGAGGGAGAACCCAGGAGAGCCGATGCTCTTGTGCACATTGCTGGGTCAAGAGGTAGCTGAGGTAAGTATTACGGGGGGGGCTTGGGGGCTGCTGCACACAGAAGGCTTTTTTTTATCTTCCTGTATATAATGCAGGAATGTAAAAAACAAAAAAGCCACTTAAAAGAGGCAGCAGATAATCTTTAAGTAATTTGAATTGTTGACCTGGAACTGGCATGCAGCAGATAAGCAAGAAATCCTGTATAATTCAGGATCCAGAGAGAGTGACTCAGGCTGTTGAGGTCAAAGAGACCTGAATGACAACCAGAAATCTAGCATTTTCCAAAGGAGGTCAGCGGTGGTAACTTTCTTTTCTTATACAGTATATCTTTCAACACAGTTCCTTTTATAATTAAATTCTTAATCTAGCTGGCAACCAGTCAAAGGGTGTGGAGGTTTAGAGTAGTGTTTGATGATATTTAGTGTGCAATAATCCATAACTACTAGCCACATTTCATTACTCAGCAGATTAGAGATGCTAGAAGAATGAAAGATTTTTTTTCTGTTACTGTACTTTGATAATTGTTTTCGCTTAATCTGCCAGAAAACATGGATTTTGAGTTGAGTTACAGGATGGTGAGTTAAATCGACCACCATTTTTTTTGTTTGTTCCTTTTTAATGGGTTTGGGATGCAAGTGTTTCTTCTGCATGAAGACTTTGGCATCTCAGTCCTCCCTTGGTTTATTATCTATAGTATATACTAAATGAAGAATCCAGCAGAGTAAGGCCCCTTTCACACTTATGCGACCCGATTTTACTGCAATTTTTTTACATGATTTTGACGCGATTTGTAATCAGTAGGACTTTGGTCCGACTTTGTTGCAACTTTGGCTCAATGAAACCCTATTACAAAGTTGTACAGAAGTAGTACAGAAATCACTTCTATATTATTCAGGTGCGATTTGCATGAGACTTTTGAGGGTTTAACATTGATATCTGCGGACCTCAAGTTGCATCAAAGTTGGACCAAAGTAATTCAGGGACTACTTTTGAAGTAGGCACGACTTCAAAGTCGTACAGATATGAATGTTACTCATTGGAAATCATGGGGAATGACTTGTCATGCGACTTTGCAGTCCCAAATCGCAGGACAACTCGCACGAGTGTGAAAGGGGTATGCCCTCAAACTTACTATACCTGGTGAGCGCTGGGTAATGCCGTACAGTGGACATCTGTGAAAACCTGAAGATTCTGTTTTAATGTAAAGACCAAAAAACCCAGCAGTTTAGGGTTATGGTTGGGTATTGTATGAAAGCACATTTATTGGTACTTTTATTACAGAATCCCTTTCTATTTAAAAATGGGACCTGTCATGATTGTGCTTATGCAACAGTCTAGATCAGCCTTTCTCAGCCTTTTCAACACAGAGGAACCCTGGAAATAATTCTCCGGTCTCGGGGAACCCCTGCTAAAAATGAAAAATCTACAACTCATGATGCATTAGTGTGATGGTCAATGGGAAGAATGCTCCCTACACTTGTGGTCATTGGGAAGAATTACCCCCATACAGATGGCTAAAAATATCAATGATGTCATTGGGAATTTATCTGAGAGGGAGAAATTGACCATTGCTCAAGGAACCCCTAGCAACCTCTGGAGGAACCCCGGTTGAGAAACCCTGGTCTAAATATTCAGCATAAAATGATCATACATGTACGGGCTCACCTAGGGAACATTTAAATTTGCTCCTTATTTCTCTCTGAGGATGATTGTAGGCCCTGGGAGTTAAAGTGAGAGATCATCCCATAATAGGAGTATCACATAACAGAGCCCCATAGTTAAAGCCCAAATGAGGGCTAGGCACTACTCTCATGAAGATCCCCCAAAGCTTCAAAATGCAGTTAGTGAGTCAAAATGTGTCTACAAATGCATGTGAAGTATAAAAAAATTAAATGGCTAAAAGGTCCACTATGCTATACATTTAGATGATTATATAGGCTAAGGAGATTCTACACTAGTTTCATAACACAGGGTCAACTGCAATTAATAGATGCATGTCATCAAATATTTTCTTTGCCAACTTAAGTGAGCCAAGATTTGTCAGTACAGAATTTGCACACTGCCCATGGGCATGGAGATAGTTGCATCTTAAAATATTTAGGTACCTAATTTATAAATAATATTTTACTTTAAATTGAAATCTAATAATGTCGTATTGGCTTCTTGCACATAAGCAATGCTGTTTTACTTGACTGTTTGCCTTGTAGATATTACTGTGTATATGCAAAATCTGATAGATCATTTCTCCCTACATTTTACTTCCATTTACAACAAGTAGTATCAATTCTGATTTACATTTACTTACTACAGCAACTTCTAACATACAAATTTACTTATACAGTTCTAGTTTACTTACCAGATAAAGAAAAATATGATCAAGAATAGGGCCAAAAATATTCCACATAGAACAGGGCGACTTTTCTCAAGTGCCATTGTAATTAGAACGTTTCTGCTTCTGGAGAGTTATTCAGTCTTTTGGAGAATAAATAGATGACTATTCACTGAAGGATTGGTGCAGTGATATTTGTAGGCGGGACAATGTCATCTGCCTGGAATCCACCTATTAGGTTAAGAAAATGAAACTGAAAGTTTCCAGACCTGGGAGAGTAAAGCAAAACTGTCTCTCTTGTGCTGCAGCAAACATTGTCTTTTCTTTACATAAGTCTTTTTCCTAACTCAAGAGACCATTTATTAACCACTTCAGCCCCGGAAGGATTTCCCCCTTCCTGACCAGAGCACTTTTTGCGATTCGGCATTGCGTCGCTTTAACTGACAATTGTGTGGTCGTGCGACGTTGTACCCAAACTAAATTGACGTCCTTTTTTTCTCCCCAAATAGAGCTTTCTTTTTGGTGGTATTTCATCACTTCTGGGTCACTTCTGATCACCGCTATAAACAAAAAGAGCGACAATTTTGAAGAAAAAACAGTATTTCTTACTTTTTGCTAAAATACATATCCAAAAAAAAAAAATAAAAAAAAAAAAATTTATTCATCAGTTTAGTCTGATATATATTCTTCCTCATATTTTTGTTTTAAAAAATTGCAATCGGGGTATATTGATTGTTTTGCACAAAAGTGGCAGCGTTTACAAACAATGAGAACTCATTTCTGTTTTTTTCTGGGGTTTTTTTTTTCATTTTTACTAGTAATGGCGGCGATCTACGATTTTTTTTTTTTTTTTGCAGGACTGCGACATTGCGGCGGACATTTTTGACACTTTTGGGACCATTGGCATTCATACAGCGATCAGTGCTATGAAAATGCACTGATTACTGTATAAATGTCACTGGCAGGGAAGGGGTTAACACTAGGGGGTGATCAAAGGGTTAACTGTGTTCCCTGCTTTGTGTTTCTAACTGTATGAGGGCTGGGCTGACTGGGGGATGAGAGTGATCGCTGCTCCCATATACATGGATCATACGATCACACTCCTTCTCCCCTGTCAGAATGGAACGGAGATCTGTGTGTTTACATACACGGGTCCCCGTTCTGTCACTGTGGGGGAGCGATCACGGGTAGCCGGCGGACATCGAGTCTGCCCTACCTGCTCCCTGGCTCCCCCACTACACAGTGAGCATGCCCGCGATCTCGCAGCCGCCGTCAGGTGACGGCGGTTTGCGATATCAAGCCAGGTTGCCGCTGTCAAGTCACAGCGGGTGGTCGACAACTGGTTAAATATATACAGCATCTAAAAGTAAGCAAATAGAATGCTGTTTACCTTGTATATAATATTGATATTATTAAGAGACATGTTCATAAATCTCATAGTGACGAAAGGGAAATTTCTCTTTCACTTGTTTGACTGGCATAAAATAAGGGCTGTTTGTTATGAAAAACTGTACTTTGCATACATGCATTAAAGAACATGTAGGAGTAAGAATAAGTTCAAAATGTCATATTCTTGATATGTGCCTGTTGAACCATGTACTTGTATGAAAAAGTATCCTGTTTGTTCTCTCTGTATTATTTCCTTTATGTGAAATCCCTGGTGTTCCTGCCAGTCCCTCTGTTTTTCTATCAAAAACCAACCACACTAGGCAGAGAGAACAGTGTGGTAAGTTTTCTAGCTGTGCTGAGAACTTGGCCTGCTCTCCTCCAATGATTAAGACCTGTCCTGACATGAACCACCCCCACCCCCCTACCCACACAGACATCCGCTGGGAAAAAATCAGTGTGCTACTGTAGTTTCTCCTCCTCTAGCTCTCTGAGCTCCTTATGCAGCCTCGAAACACAGATTATGTGATCACTTCTAAAAAATGGGAAAAAGGGTATTATTTATAATGATTGATAATGTGTGTGTATGTATGTGTATATGTATGTATGTGTGTGTATGTATATATATATATATATATATATATATATATATATATATATATATATACACACACAGTTGTGCTCATAAGTTTACATACCCTGGCAAAATGTATGATTTCTTGGCCATATTTCAGAGAATATGAATAATGCAAAAACATTTCTTTCGCTTATGGTTAGTGTTTGGCTGAATCCACTTATTGTCAATCAACTGTGTTTACTCTTTTTAAATCATAATAACAACAGAAACTACCCAAATGACCCTGATCAAAAGTTTACATACCCTGGTGATTTTGGCCTGATAATATGCACACAAGTTGACACAAAGGGGGTTGAATGGCTATTAAAGGTAATATCTGTGATCTGTTTGCTTGTAATTAGTGTATGTGTATAAAAGGTCAATGCGTTTCTGGACTCCTGACAGACCCTTGCATCTTTCATCCAGTGCTGCACTGACGTTTCTGGATTCTGAGTCATGGGGAAAGCAAAATAATTGTCAAAGAATCTGTGGAAAAAGGTAGTTGAACTGTATAAAACAGGACAGGGATATAAAAAGATATCCAAGGAATTGAGAATGCCAATCAGCAGTGTTGAAACTCTAATCAAGAAGTGGAAAATGAGGGGTTCTGTTGAAACCAAACCACGGTCAGGTAGACCAACTAAAATTTCAGCCACAACTGCCAGGAAAATTGTTCGGGATGCAAAGAAAAACCCACAAATAACTTCAGGTGAAATACCAGACTCTCTGAAAACATGTGGTGTAGCTGTTTCAAGATGCACAATAAGGAGGCACTTGAAGAATAATGGGCTGCATGGTCGAGTCCCCAGAAGAAAGCCATTACTATGCAAATGCCACAAAGTATCCGGCTTACAATACGCCAAACAGCACAGAGACCAGTCTCAAACCTTCTGGCACAAAGTCATTTGGAGTGATGAGACCAAAATTGAGCATTTTTACCAGAACCATAAACGCTACATTTAGAGAGGAGTCAACAAGGCCTGTGAAACAAGGAGGTGGATCACTGATGTTTTGGGGATGTGTGAGCTACAAAGGCACAGGAAATTTGGTCAAAATGATGGCAAAATGAATGCAGTATGTTATCAAAAAATCCTGGAGGAACATTTGCATTCATCAGCCAGGAAGCTGCGCATGGGAAGTATTTGGACATTCCAACATGAAAATGATCCAAAACACAAGGCCAAGTCGGCAGAATAAAGTGAAGTTCTGGAGTGGCCATCTTAGACTCCTGACCTCAATATCATTGAGACACTCTGGGGAGATCTCAAATGTGCAGTTCATGCAAGACAGACCAAGAATTTCCAGGAACTGGAGGCTTTTTGTCAAGAGGAATGGGCAGCTTTACCATCTGAGAAGATAAAGAGCCTCATCCACAAATACCACAAAAGACTTCAAGCTGTCATTGATGCTAAAGGGGGCAATACACGTTATTAAGAACTGGGGTATGTAAACTTTTGATCAGGGTCATTTGGGTAGTTTCTGTTTGTCATTATGATTTAAAAAGAGTAAACACAGTTGACTGATAATAAATGGCTTCAGCCAAACACTAACCATGAGTGAAAGAAAAGTTTTTGTGCTATCCTCCATATTCTCTGAAAAATGGCCAAGAAATCATAAATTCTGCCAGGGTATGTAAACTGATAAACACAACTCTGTGTGTGTGTGTGTGTGTGTGTGTGTGTGTGTGTGTGTGTATGTATATATAGACATATCAATGGAGGGCCGCACAGAACTCTACAGGCTAGACAATGGTACCCTGACTGCCATTCGGTATTGGGATGAAATCCTTGGGCCCATTGCCAGACACTACGTTGGTGCAGTGGATCCTGGGCTCCTCTTGGTGCACAACAATGCAATGGCAATGCATCCAGTTCCTGGAGGATGAAGGAATTGATACCATTGAATGGCCCCCACGCTCGCCGGATCTAAATCCTATAGAACAGCTCTGGGGCCTTATGTTTTGGTTCATCCGACACCGCCAGGTTGCACCTCAGTCTGTTCAGGTCAGTGATGCCCCTGGTCCAGATCTGGGAGGAAATACCAAAGGACACCATCCAATGTCTCATTAAGAGCATGCCCCGACGTTGTCAGGCATGCATACAAGCACTTGGGGGTAAACTACATACAAACTAGCATTTTGAGTTGCGGCAATGGACTTTCGGCATAATAGACTAGCCTGCTACATCATATTTTATACATTGATTTTTGTGATGTCTTTGAATTCAGTTCTCTGTAGGATGATAATCTCCGAACACATTACCCAGTTTATATTAGTATAGATATCCGGCATGATCTTTTTTCCCATTGAGATCTGGTGTGTTTTCAAAGTGTTCCTTTAATTTTTTTGAGGTGTGTGTGTATATATGTGTATGTGTGTATATATATATATATATATATATATATATATATATATATATATATATATATATATATATATATATATATATA
>BLSH010302272.1:242892-266100 GCA_018402905.1 Glandirana rugosa | reverse complement strand
CTGTCCCTAAATAACATCTACCGTCACCGAACCAACCCCGTCCTGTCCCCACTCTAAAAAAGTATCTCCACTAGTCATCGTCTTATCTCCTCTCTTCACAACTCAACCGCTTCCAAAGATGCCCACTACCAATCCGCTAACCTCCCTTTCCTCCACGTTCTGTCCCTCTCTCTTTGATTATTCCACCAGCCTTCCCCCCTTTTCCTAACAACTTCAACGTACCTCGCGTATCTATCCTCTTCTGTTCCAGCTCCCACAAAGGTAGTCACACTCATCTTCGGACATGGGAGACGATGGTTATCAACATGGTATAAAAAGCCGGAGAGTGCACTCAGATGACGTCTCATTTGACCTGAAGCAGAGGGTACAGGCTTCTACTCACACTGATGGAAACACCCTCGACCTTGTCTTCTCCTATCTATGCGCTCCATGCAACTTCAACAATCCTTTTCCCCCCTTCCGACCACCTTATTAGTTTCTCTCTCCCTGTCTTGCACCTCCTTTCCCTCCAATCGCCTAACCATCACCCGTAGAAACCTTCGCCAACTCAACACTTCTCTCCTCTATTCTGCTACTGATCACCTCTATGAAAAAATCTCACCCCTGTCCTGCCCCAACCAAGCCACTGCCATCTACAATAAATCCCTGTCCTCCACCCTGGACGAGTTTGCTCCCCTCACCACACACAAAATCAGACCTCGACCCCTACAACCCTGGCAAACAGACGGCACCAGAAATCTGAAAAAGCGTAGCCGTGCCCTTCAGCGTCTGTGGCACAAGACAAAGTCTCTCAAAGACTTCAACCTATACAAATCTGCCCTCTATAAATACAATTCTCGCCTCCACACTGCCAAGCAGACCTATTTTACCACTCTTATTAACACCTCCTCATCCAGTCCCCGTTAACTCTTCTCTACCTTCAGCTCCCTACTTTGTCCTCCACCACTTCTGCCCACTAACACACTCACTACCCAGGAGATTGCTAATCACTTCAAAAGCAAGATTCGTGATGAAATCTCCACTCTACAGGTATCTTCCCCAGTTAACACCCCATGTCAACAAGCACAATCAACACTATCCTTCTTCAAACCTGCTACTATAAACAAGGTTGCTAAACTCCTTTCTAATGCCCACCTAACCACCTGTCCACTGGACCCCCCATTCCCTCTCAAATACTACATTCACCCTCTGACTCTATCCTGCACTTTCTAACTCACATCTTCAAGCTAGTTAGTTAGTGAGTGAGGTTGGAAAAAGACACAAGTCCATTGAGTCCAACCTATGTGAGTGTTTTTATGTCAGTATTACATTGTATATCCCTCAATGTTGTAGTCTCTTAGGTGCCCATCTAATAGTTTTTTGAAATTATCTATGCTCCCAGCTGAAACCACTATTTGTGGAAGAGAATTCCACATCCTTACTGCTCTTACCGTAAAGAACCCTCTACGCAGCTTAAGGTTAAACCGTCTTTCTTCCATTTTTAATGAATGTCCGCGTGTCTGTGTGCTTCCTTGCGCTGAATAGTTTTGTCCCTATTGTGGGGTCACCAGTACAGTATTTGTACATTAAAATCATATCCCCTCTCAAGCGTCTTTTCTCCAGAGAGAATAAGTTCAGTTCCCGTAATCTTTCCACATAACTAAGGTCCTTCAGTCCCTTAATTAGCTTTATTGCCCTTCTCTGAACCCTTTCTAGTTCCAGGACATCCTTCCTGAGGACTGGTGCCCAGAACTGGACGGCATACTCCAGGTGCGGCCTCGCCAGAGACTTAGAGGGGGAGAATTATTGATTTATGCCTGGAGTTTATCCCCTTTTTGATGCATGCCAATATTCTGTTGGCTTTGCTTGCCGCAGCTTGGCATTGCATGCCATTGCTGAGCCTGTTCTCTACTAGGACCCCTAGGTCCTTTTCCATCCTAGATTCCCCCAGAAGCTCTCCCTCTCTTTTGGCATCTTCCCCAGTGCTCTAAAACATGCATTGGTCACCCCCATACTCAAAAAGCCATCCCTGGACCTTACCAATCTTAACAATCTACGCCCTATCTCCTTGCTCCCCTTTCCCTCCAAACTCCTCAAACACCTAGTCTACAACCAACTGAGTGACCACCTTGTTAAGAATAACCTTCTTGATCCCCTTCAATCTGGATTTCGTGCTCAACACTCCACAGAAACTGCTCTTCTTAAACTCACAAATGACCTACTAACCGCTAAAACGAATGGACAATTCTCTGTACTCCTACTCCTGGACCTTTCGGCTGCCTTTCATACAGTTGACCACCCCCTCCTCCTCAAAAAACTTTACTCCCTCGGTCTCCATGACTGTGCTCTTCAGTGGCTCTCGTCCTACCTATCCCAACGCACCTTCAGTGTCACCTATAATTCTACCTCCTCCTCTCCTCTTCCTTTCTCTGTCGGGGTCCCCCAAGGTTCTGTTCTTGGACCGCTCTTATTTTCAATATACACCTCTCCCTGGGTCAACTGATCGCCTCCCACGGCTTTCAATATCATTTCTACGCTGACGATACTCAAATCTACCTCTCCACCCCCCAACTCACCCCATCAGTCTCCTCACACATCACTAACTTCTTAACAGACATACAGTTGTATGCTAAAGTTTAGGAACCCCTGACAATTTCCCATGTCATTATATATTTGGGTGTTTGGATCAGCGATTTAATTTTGGTCTGTCAAACAACTTTAGGACACAGTAATATTTCAGTAGTAAAATGAGATTTATTGGATTAACAGAAAATGTGCAATATGCATCAAAACCAAATTAGACAGGTGCATAAATGTGGGCACCCTTCTCATTTTGTAGATTTGAATACCTGTAACTATTTAGCACTGATTAATTGGAACACCCAATTGGTTTGGTGAGCTCATTAAGCCTTGAACTTCATAGACAGGTGCATCCAATCATGAGAAAAGGTATTTAACCACTTCAGCCCCAGAAGGATTTCACACTTTAGGACCAGAGCACTTTTTGCGATTCGGCACTGCGTCGCTTTAACTGACAATTGCGCGGTCGTGCATTTTTTCCCCCACAAATAGAGCTTTCTTTTGGTGGTATTTGATCCCCTTTGTGTCATTTCTGATCACCGCTATAAACAAAAGAAGAGCGACAATTTTGCAAAAAAAAAAAAACAAATTTCTTACTTTTTGTTAAAATACAACTCCAAAAAAAAAAAAATATAAAAAAAACATTTTTCTTCATCGGTTTTGGACGATTTATATTCTTCCTCATATTTTTGGTAAAAAAATTGCAATCAGCATTTATTGATTGGTTTGCACAAAAGTTGCCGCGTTTACAGATGATTCATTTCTGGGGTTTTTATTTTTTTTTAAATTTTTTAGTAGTAATGGCGGCGATCTGCGATTTTTAGCGGTACTGCGATATTGCAGCGGAAATGTTGGACCGTTTTGACACTTTTTTGGGACCATTGGCATTTATACAGCGATCAGTGCCATAAAAATGCATTGATTACTGTGTAAATGCCGTTGGCAGTGAAGGGGTTAACCTGCAGGGGGCGCTCTAAGGGTTAACTGTGTTCCCTGGGCGTGTTGCGGTTAGCCGGCGGCGATTGAGTCCGCCCTACCCGCTCCTTGGCCCCCCCCCGGAACACAGTGAGTGCGCGAGCGCGCCTCCGGCGGCGCGCATGCTCACAGTGTGGGATCTCGCAGCATATGACGGCGGTTTGTGATATCCAACCACTTTGTCGCCACCAGACGCCGGTCGGCAACTGGTTAAGTAATGTGCACTGTGCTAAAGTACGATGAGCAAAACTTTTTTAATTTTGAATCTTTGAGTAAGGGAGGGTTATGACTCCTGTCAGTTTTTTTCTTTTTTTTTTTTTTTTGCCACCTGTGCCTATTGGGGATATTTTCCTTCACTTCCTGTCCAATAGCCAAAACAAGAAATTAAAGGAAATTCCTGCAAATTAAGGAAATCTCTTGGAGGCCCCAAAAGTCACCAGAACTCTAGTGTCTCCATTGGAGGATTTCCTCTTTATCATTTTTCTAAAATGTGGGATTTTCTTTTACTTTCATTTTCAATAATAAAAGTAAACAGGACAAATAGAGAATCAGAAGTTCCCCAATGGGGATACAGACTGCAATAAAAACCTAATAGGTGTTATAATCCATCTCCATTCTATCCAAAACTGAAAAAAAAAAATAAGTTTTACTTTTATATATTCTTGCCGACCAACCGCTGTCGCAGTCCCTATAAAAATCGCAGATCGCCGCCATTACTAGTAAAAAAAAATAAATAAATAGAAATGCCATAATTCTATTCCCATAGTTTGTAGATGTGATAACTTTTGTCCAACCCAATCAATATATGCCTATTGCAATGTTTTTTTTATTTTTTTTTTTTTACCAACTATATGTAGAAGAATACATATTGGCCTAAACTGATGAATATATTTGTTTTTGTTTTATTGGATATTTATTATAGCAAAAAGTAAAAAAAAAATTTTTTTTTTCAAAATTGTTGCTCTTTGTTTATAGTGCAAAAATTAAAAACCATAGAGGTGATCAATGTTGCACGTGCAATTGTCAGTTAACCTCCTGCCATCCGCGCTATAGCCGAATGACGGCTACAGCGCGGCTCTAAAATGCCAGGAGAACGTCATGTGCGCCGGAGACCCGCAATCTCCTTACAGAGAGGAGGATCGGGGAACCACCGAAGTAAACACGGCGGTTCCCCGTTCTGTGAGGGGGGGCATGCCAGATCTTCTGATCCCTGTCACTGGGATCAGTTAGATCTGTCATGCCCCTGTCAACCCCACCCCCCCCCCACAGTTAGAACCAGGGCCGGCTCTACCACTAGGCGGAGTAGGGGCCGCCTAGGGCGCACTGATGCCCAGGGCGCCAAGCCCCTGTCTATATACTACTCCAGCCTGTCCATATAGTACCCCAACCTGTCCATATACCTGCGGACCACAGCTGGCATGAGGAAGTGAGAAAGTAGGTAGAGAGGCACTGCAAAAATCTCACAAGGCAAAAGGGGTAGAGTAAGGGGCGGAGCCAAAGGGGGCAGCAAAATTAGGTTTCGCCTAGGGTGTCAAAAATCCTTGCACCAGCCCTGGTTAGAACACACACAGGGAACACAGTTAACCCCTTCACTGCCCCCTGCAGGTTAACCCCTTCACTTCCAATTACATTTATACAGTAATAAGTGGATATTTACATTTCTGATCGCTGTATAAATGTCATTGGTCCCAAAAAAGTGTCAAAAACGTTCGACATGTCTGCTCCGATATCGCAGCACCGATAAAAATCGCAGATCGCCGCCATTACTAGTAAAAAAAAAAATAAATAATAAAAACGCCATGAATCAATTTCCATAGTTTGTGGGCGCTATAACTTTTGCGCAACCCAATCAATAAACGCCGATTGTGATTTTTTTTAACCAAAAATATGTAGAAGAATATATATCGGGCAAAACTGATGAATAAATGTTTTTTTATTTTTTATTTTTGGATATTTATTATAGCAAAAAGTAAAAAATATTGTTTTTTTTTTTTCAAAATTGTCGCTCTTTTTTTGTTTATAGCGGCGATCAGAAATGACGCAGAGGGGATCAAATACCACCAAAAGAAAGCTGTATTTGTGGGGAAAAAAGGACGCCAATTTTGTTTGGGTACAACGCCGCACGACCGCGCAATTGTCAGTTAAAGAACGACAGCCCTGAAAACTGAAAATTGGTCCGGGCAGGAGGGGGGTTTAAGTGCCCAGTAAGGAAGTGGTTAAAGCGACGCAGTGCCGTATCGCAAAAAGTGCTCTGGTCAGGAAGGGGATAAATCCTGCATTCTATGCATTTAGATTAAAAACAAAACTTCTGTACAGCAGCCTCTCAACCGTCTGAGATTCTCCTCCCCTTATTGGCTGAAACACAGCAGCACCGCCATTGGCAGCTGCTGCTTTCAATCAAAGTCAGCTAGCCAATCACAGAGAGGAGGCAGGGTCGGGGCTCCATGTCGGAATGGACACAGGGACCTGTGACTCGGCTCGGTGCTTAGGAGGACATTGCTTTAGTGCTTTGGAATGCCTTTTCAAATTAATGGCATTGCAACACGCAAGCGCATGTGCTCCTATGTTCTCATTCTGGCACACATGCTCCTGCTGCAGACTCCAAGTTGCTGATTTAACACACGATAGGCAGGTATGACCCACTGGAAACCAGCATAGGAAAATGTCATAGAGTCATTTAAGAGACTGCAGGAGATCAACAGCACTGTGATGCAGCTAAGGTTGAAAAAATAAATGATACACAGAGCTTTAGCAATTAAAATGCCATAAAATTAATTTTTAGATCTTTTATAAACGTGTTACAGTGTGATCCATTGTTTCTCAAAGCTGTTCTCACTTTCTTTAAACATGTTTTGTGGTAGCCATACACTGGGATGATGGCTATTCTTAAGCTGGTCATAGGCAGTACTAACCATGTATGGGCAGACTGAGTGTACCCAAGCTGATCGATCGTTTAACTTTGGTACAGCTAGCCTGATGCTTTTACATGCGATTATTGCTAATGGTTATCATAGCTGCTTGCAATAATCACTGTGTAGGATGGCTTCCCCCTAGAGCCGCATGGCTGTTATCCCAAGGAGCAGGAGGGGACCTCCCCCTCCCCTCCTGCCACCTTCCGCGGCACGCCCGGCGCTCCCGTCCCACCGGGAGGCCCAAGTGACCAGCCAGCACATCCACCGGCAGGCTGGAGACCTGAATGAAGCCGGAATCGTTTTTGATCGGGTCTTGGATCTAGTAACCTAGAAGTGTTGTCATAACATCAGTTCTAGTTTACAGAAGACTTAAAGGGGCCACATTTTCGTAAAATTACAGTATACAAAACAGCCAAACTTGGCGCTTTGAATGCTTTTAAGTGCAAAGGAGGGATTTGGGGTCTTATAGACCCCTGATCTCTCCATAAAGACTACCTGTCACTGCCTATTACTGTCGCAAGGGATGTTTACATTCCTTTTGACAGCAGTAAAAATGATCAGAATAAAAAAAATTAAAGAGAATCTAAAAATAAAATAAAAACAACATTTTTAAAGAGCCCCGTCCTTCCATGCTCGCACGTAGAAGCGAATGCATACATAAGTCCCGCCCACAAATGTAAACTGCGTTCAAACCACACATGTGAGGTATTGCTGCGATTGTTAAAACAAGAGCAATAATTCTAGCAGAAGACCTCCTCTGTACCTCTAAACTGGTAATCTGTAGGAGTTTTTAAATTGTCACCTATGGAGATTTTTAAGTACCGTAGTTTGTCGCCATTCCACGAGTGTGAGCAATTTTAAAGCATGACATGTTAGGTATCTGTTTACTTGGCGTAACATCATCTTTCACATTATACAAAAAAAATTGGGCTGACTTTACTGTTTTGTTTTTTTTTTATATCTTAATTCATGAACAAGTACAAGACAAGAAAACCCCTGGGATGGGAGTGTAACAGCACTACAAAACATTAATATGTATGATGTAGTAAAAAAAAAGTATAAGATTTTATTAATAAACCACTAGCTAAAAGATACATATAGCATGGAATGTATGCAAATGGATATACTCGAAATGCATGAACAGATACTACAACAATGTCCTGTTGTGAACCCCTAGCTGACTGCTGCAACTAGAGATCAGGATGGTGCAGGAAAGCAGGACTTCTGGGACCCTGACACAGATTGCACCGGGAGCTAGAGCATAGGTTTCCCCAGGGCGCGGAGTCTAAGAGCCAGCGGTGTTTACCAGGGCCTCTGGTGGTGAGGATGGACTTAGCTGCAACTGGATCCAGGTCGCGGCCCCCGGGGTCCCCCAGCTCATGCTCACGACAGGCTACAGGTGAAATGGAGAGAAAACAGCAGTGCAAGATATCAAGAGACGGTCAGTGGGAGAGCCAAGGGTCATGGCTACAAGCAGACAGAAACAGGAGACACGCCAAGGTCGGGGTCACTAGCAGACAAGAAAGGTCAAAGAACAAGCCGAAATTGGGGACACTAGCAGACAAAGAAGGTCAAGGAACAAGCCGAGATCAGTACGCTGAAACAAACTGAGCGCACACGGCAGAAGCAACTACACAAGCCTAACACACAATAATTGGTTGGCAACAAGGCTTGCAGCACATGGTGTTTTATAGTGTTTCCTTAATTGGAGACTAGGGTGGAGTTCACAGAGGGAAGCTACTTAGCACACAGGTGATGATGTGCACGGCCTCTAAGCTGACACAACCAAAGAGATAAGCAAACAGACAGGACTTGAATTGTACTACAGGTTCATGACAAACAGTACAAATGATCCAACGTGTTTCAGAATTCTATGG
Source organism: Glandirana rugosa (assembly GCA_018402905.1). Lineage (NCBI taxonomy): Eukaryota > Metazoa > Chordata > Amphibia > Anura > Ranidae > Glandirana > Glandirana rugosa. Next base: position 257,777 of record BLSH010302272.1, on the reverse strand, counting down.
TGCATTCCTTCATTAGGGATCAAGGAGATATCAAATATAGTTATTCCTGTACTGTACATATATATTCCATCACATATTAAAAACAAGAAACGGTCTCAAAGAATCTTCAGCGAATTCACCCATAATTACTCCTGTCGCCTGTACATGTATATTACTGGAATAACTACATTTGATACCTCCTTGACCCCTGATGAAGGAATGCTCTAGCGAATTCTGAAATGTGTCGGGTGGATGATATCACTTTGTAGTATCTGTTCATGTATTTCCACAATATCCATTTGCATACATTCCATGCTATATGTATTTTTTAACTAGTGGTTTATTAATAAAATCTTATACTTTTTTACTACATCATACACACAAATTATTTGTAGTTCCATTAAAGTCCCACCCCAGGGGTTTTATTGTCTTGTACTGACTTTCAAGGATGTGACACAGAGGGAGTTTAAATCACCATTAATCTCTATAATTTTTCAAAAAAAAAAAATAAGTTTGAAAGACCGCTGCGCTAATACTGTGTGACAAAATATTGTAACAATCAATATTTTATTCTCTAGCCACTTCAGCCCCGGAAGGATTTCCAGCTTTAGGGCCTGAGCCCTTTTTGCGATTCGGCACTGCGTCGCTTTAACTGAAAATTGCGCGGTCGTGCGACGTTGTACCCAAATGAAATTTGCGTCCTTTTTTTCCCCACAAATAGAGCTTTCTTTTGGTGGTATTTGATCCCCTCTGTGTCATTTATGATCACCGCTATAAACAAAAGAAGAGCGACAATTTTGCAAAAAAAAACAAATTTCTTACTTTTTGCTAAAATACAAATCCAAAAAAAAATTATAAAAAAACATTTTTTTTTCACCGTTTTTGGCCGATTTATATTCTTCCTCATATTTGCGATAAAAAAAATCGCAATCGGCGTTTATTGATTGGTTTGCGCAAAAGTGGTCGCGTTTACGGATGATGAGAATTCATTTTTGGGGTTTTTTTTTTTTTTTTTTTACTAGTAATGGCGGCGATCTGCGATTTTTAGCGGTACTGCGATATTTCAGCGGACATGTCGGGCTATTTTGAAACTTTTTTGGGACCATTGGCATTTATACAGCGATCAGTGCTATAAAAATGCACTGATTACTGTGTAAATGCCATTGGCAGTGAAGGGGTTAACCTGCAGGGGGCGCTCTAAGGGTTAAGTATGTTCCCTGGGCGTGTTCTTACTGTAGGGGGACTGCCCTGGCTGGGGAAGGGAAGTGGTCACAGCCTTCGTATACAGGAAGGCTGTGATCACAGCCCTTCCCCCTCACACAGAACGGAGGTCCATGTTTACATACACGGACCTCCGTTTCTTCGCTCCGGGGGGGCCATCGCGGGTAGCCGGCGGCAATCGAAGCCGCTGCACCCGCTCCCTGGCCCTCCCCGAACACAGTGAACGCACGGGCGCGCCTCCAGCAGCGTGCGCGCGCTCACTAGGCTTGTGAGCGCGGCCGCCATCATATGATGGCGTTTTGCGCTCACGAGCCACCTTGCCGCCGTCAATTGCCGATCGGCGGTCGGCAAGGGGCTAGGGTCTCTGCTAGAAAAAATATATATCATATTTGGAGGTACTAAGTAATTTTCTAGCAAAAAATATGAATTTTAACTTGTAAGCAACAAATGGCAGAAAAAGGCTTAAGCATGAAGGGGTTATGTTTTTTTTGGCTAGCATAGGGAAGGGTTAACATCCCTGTAACCTTTTTTTTCGTTGTCTGTGTCCCTGTTCAGAAGATTTCACCTCACTTTCTGCCCCTGTGACAATTGGATTTTGAAAATCTTAGGTTGTTGTGGACACAAAGGTTGGGGTGATAAGGCCACAGTGGAGACGCCCTTTTCCCATTATCATTCTTTTATAGGAGTCTTCCTAGAGGTAGATTTCCTCTCACTTCCTGTTGTCTCCTTTTGTTTGTAAGTAGTTGTCGTTTGTAAGTCGGATGTTTGTAACCCGAGGACTGCCTGTAGTTAATTTTTTTTTTAAGTTATTTGCTGTCATATGACTACTAATCCTCTGCATATGTCCTTTCGGTGATAAGCAGTGAATGGAGATTTCCCCAAAGCACTGATGGCAGACACAAAGTGATGTCACCACCTCGCTGCTTCCCCTGGCAAAGTGAGAAGGAGAGGAGGAACTGCTAGTGGTGGACTGAGCATTGTTGGAGCTCGTCACGTAGATCAGTGACTCTCAACCCTGTCATCAAGTACCGTCAACAGGCCATGTTTTGGGAATTTCTCTTAGACAGCTTAATAGCTGTCTAAAATAGTAGTTATTCATATATATCAAATATCAAATGTAGTTATTCCAGTACTGTACATATATAAATTCCATCACATATTAAAACAAGACACGATCTCAAAGAATCTTCAACAAATTCACCCATAATTTCTCCTGCCGCCTGTATATGTACAGTACTGGAATAACTAAACTTGATACCTTCATGACCCCTGATGAAGGAATGCACCAGCGAATTCTGGTGGACTGAGCATTGTTGGAGCTTGTCACGTGCACTAGATCATTGATTCTCAACCCTGTCTTCAAGTACCCCCAACAGGCCATGTTTTGGGAATGTCTCTTAGATAAAATATCTGTCCAAAACACCAAGCACCTGTGCAAGATGAAGGGAAACCTGCAAACATGGCCTGTTGGGGGTACTTGAGGACAGGGTTGAGAACCATTGCTCTAGAGCAGGGATATGCAACTAGCGGACCTTCAGATGTTGCAGAACTACAACTCCCATGAGGCATAGCAAGACTCTGACAGCCACAAGCATGACACCCAAAGGCATGATTGGACTTGTAGTTTTGCAAAAGCCGAAGGGTCCTCTAATTGCATATCCCTGAGGAAACAACTTTCAGGTTCTGACCATGTTGGGGCGGGGGGGCGTCAACCAATCAAGTTGTTTCTGAATAGCATTGTTGACACCAGATCAATGTCTGCACCAGGAAAACCGCAGGATCATTGGTTATATTTTTCATAGTAACCTGGAAACATCTTAGGGAATGGGGGTATTGTGAATAGACATGTTTTATGAACAACTTGCATATTACAGTTTTTTTTTATTTTTGGCTCAAATTTTACTGTAAAAAGTTTATTGGTTTTGCGCATATTTTTTTTTCTTTTCTTTCATTCTTGTTCTTTTCAAACACAAGGTGACATATACATTTGCACAACCGAGTGACTTATCACAGTGAATCATCTCTTATTAAACGGCTCAGTCCAAACTTTTGTGGTTATCTTTGTGCTGTCTCGTATTCCTGCTATGAGTCAAGGAAGTCAGAAAAGGCCTTATTTTCATTCATGTATCAAACCAGTGTCTCAAAGTACTGCAGGCAAAAACTGAGGTTATCAATGACAATCACTATATTTCTTTCACTCAAAAACAAGTTTCATTACTGTATATGTATGAAATGTTTAGGCTATTTTGTGATCTGTAGAGTTGAACACCAAGTAAAAATGTTCACTTTTAGCTGTGCATCTGATACCCTAAACTAATAACATGAGCAAGTAAAGCAAATGTTTCAGTGTGGGTGGGAAATACAGGAAATTTAATTTTATATTATAATATATATATATATATATATATATATATATATATATATATATATATATATATACAGTATCTCACAAAAGTGAGTACACCCCTCACATTTTTGTAAATATTTTATTATATCTTTTCATGTGATGACACTTTGCTACAATGTAAAGTAGTGAGTGTACAACTTGTATAACAGTGTGAATTTGCTGTCCCCTCAAAATAACTCAACACACAGCCATTAATGTCTAAACCGCTGGCAACAAAAGTGAGTACACCCCTAAGTGAAAATGTCCAAATTGGGCCCAAAGTGTCAATATTTTGTGTGGCTGCCATTATTTTCCAGCACTGCCTTAACCCTCTTGGGCATGGAGTTCACCAGAGCTTCACAGGTTTGTAAGATACTGTATGTATATATGCACATAGTTACCAGCCACTTTATTAGGTACACCTGTTCACTTGCTTGGTAACACAAGTTGCTAATCAGCCAATCACATGGCAGCAACTCAATGCATTTAGGCATCTAGACGTGGTGAAGTTCAAACCGAGCATCAAAATGGGGAAGAAAGGGGATTTAAGTGACTTTGAATGTGCCATGGTTGATGGTGTCAGACAGGCTGGTATGAATATTTCAAAAACTGCTACTGGGATTTTCACACACAACCATTTCTAGGGTTTACAGAGAATGGTCTGAAAAAGAGAAAATATTCAGTGAGCAGCAGTTGTGTGGACGAAAATGCCTTGTTGATGGCAGAGGCCAGAGGAGAATGGGCAAACTGGTTTGAGATGATAGAAAGGCAACAGTAGCTCAAATAACCACTCATCTCTGAACGCACAACACATTGAACCTTGAAGCAGATGGGCTACAGTAGCGGGAGACCATATTGGGTCAGGAAACTGAGGCTACACTTTGCACAGGCACACCAAAATTGGACAATAAAAGATTGGAAAAACATTGCCTGGTCTGATGAGTCTTAATTTCCGCCGCAACATTCAGATTGTAGGTCAGAATTTGGCGTAAACAACATGAAAGCATTGATCCATCCTGTATCAATGTTTCAGGCTGGGGGTGGTGTAATGGTGTGGGGGATATTTTCTTGGCACACTTTGGGCCCCTTAGTACCAATTGAGCATTGTTTAAACACTATGGCCTACATAAGTAATGTTTGTGACCATGTCCATCCCTTTATGACTACAGTGTACCCATCTTCTGATGGCTACTTCCAGAAGGATAATTTACCATATCACAAAGCTCAAATCATCTCAAACTGGTTTCTTGCACATGACAATGAGGTCACTGTACTGAAATGGCCTCCACAGTTATCAGATCTCCATCCAAAAGAGCACATTTGGGATGTGGTGGAACAGGAGATTTGCATCATGGATGTGTAGCTGACAAATCTGCAGGAACTGTGTGATGCTATCATGTCAATATGGACCAAGATCTCTGAGGAATGTTTCCTACACCTTGTTAAATCTATACCACGAAGAATTAAGACTGTTCTGAAGGCAAAAGGGATCCCAAACCTGTACTAGCAAGGTGTACCTAACAGTGGTGGCCCGTCCATAGGGGGCACACAGGCACCGCCCCTCCAAGCTATTCTTCACAAAAAAAAAAAAATCCAAGGCCAGCCCATTTTCCACTGCAGCAGAGCTCCATGAGACCTAGTCACCTGAAGTCCCTGTGTCAACCAGAACAGTTTGTCGGAGTCTGTCTCGAAATGGCCTCCATGGTCGAATCAGTGCCCAGAAGCCAGCACTAAACAAAAGACAATTGAAAAACCGTGTGGCATTTGCCAAGGCCCACAGCCTGCTAAAAGGATGGACGCTGGAAAAGTGGCAGAAGGTGGATTTTTCAGATGAATCTTCTGTTGAATTACACCACAGTCGCCGCAAATATTGCAGGAGACCTACTGGAGCCCGCATGGATCCGAGATTCACCCAGAAAACTGAAGTTTGGTGGCGGAAAAATCATGGTCTGGGGTTACATCCAGTATGGGGGTGTGCGAGAGATCTGCAGGGTGGAAGGCAACATCAATAGTCTAAAATACCAAGAAATCTTAGCTACCTCTTATATTCCCAACCATAAAAGAGGCCAAATTCTGCAGCAGGATGGTGATCCATCGCATACTTCCATCTCCACATCAAAGTTCCTCAAGGCGAAGAAGATCAAGATGCTCCAGGATTGGCCAGCCCAGTCACCAGACATGAACATCATTGAGCATATGTGGGGTAGGATGAAAGAGGAAGCATGGAAGACGAAACCAAAGAATATTGATGAACTCTGGGAGGCATGCAAGACTGCTTTCTTTGCTATTCCTGATGACTTCATAAATAAATTGTATGAATCCTTGCCAAACCGCATGGATGCAGTCCTTCAAGCTCATGGAAGTCATACAAGATATTAAATTTGGGAGGGTTTTAGCTTTTCATAGGAGCTATTTCTAACACCAATTCATTAATTAAAAGTCAGGTCAATAGCAGGTGTTTCTACAAAATAGATAAGTGACAAGATTTTTGTCAAGGACTGTATATGACTAGAGTATCAGGGTGTCGGACAGTGTCAGTGAGTGTGCCACTCACTGGTGCCACATCATGTCTCCCTGGCTGCTTTCCAATAGATGATTTTGTGGATTCCTGCCATGTACTGACTACGTTACACTACATCAGGGTTTCTCAACCAGGGTTCATCCAGAGGTTGCTAGGGGTTCCTTGAGAAATGGTAAATTTTTACCTCTCAGATAAATTCCCAATGACATCATTGATCTTTTTAGCTATCTGTAAGGGGGTAATTCTTCCCAATGACCACAAGTGTAAGGAGCATTCTTCCCATTGACCATCACACTAATGTACAGTATCTTGAGTTGTAGATTTTTAATTTTTAGCAGGGGTTCCCTGAGACCCGAGAACTATTTCAAGAGTTCCTTGTTGTTGAAAAGGTTGAGAAAGGCTGCACTACATAATAGTCACAAATTGTGAGTACATCTGTCCTGTAGTGTATACAACTATATACACCCACCTCCTTCCTTCCTGTTTATAAATACCTTCCTCCATCATCACTGACTGCAGATATACATCATCTGTCCTGTTACTGTGTATATATAGCTATATACAGGACAGATGATGTATATCTGCAGTCAGTGATGATGGAGCAAGGTAGCCCTGGTGTACGGGGCCCGGAGCTCACATGGGGCCCCACACAGGGGGGATTAGTGACAGATAACAATTGTGTCTCTTTTTCTCCAGCAGATGAAAGCTGCTCTCCTTCCCTCTCCCTGCTGTCAGCTTTTATTTGCTAAGAAAGAGACAGTTGTACCTCAGTAATCCCCTTCCCTGTGTGGGGCCCCCCTCCTCTCAGCAATGAAGCTTGTTATCTCTCCAACTTAGGCTCCATGCACGCTGGCTTAAAAAAATGCTGATTCTACAAGAGTTTAGTGTTTTGCCTGAAGAAGCAGCTCAATGTTATCCTATGTGTCCATGCATTAGGATCATTACAGGCATATTTTAAGCTCAACGTTTAGAGACAGAAAAAAAACCCTTCTGGTTCTCCTAAACTCGTCTGAATGTTGTTTTCGTCTAAAAAGATCTATATGAGCGTTTTTTCTGCCAAGTGAACTGGAGTTTTTTTAAGCCCAGTGTGCATGGAGCTTAACTTTTTTTCTCTCCCTCTGTCCCTCTGATCCAGGAGCCTGTATATTTTTTTCATCTCATCTTCATTTTTATTTATTAACTCAATTTTATATTTTATATTTAGCAGGAATTCTGTGAGTTATGTTGTATTTGTGTCTGCTAATAGTTTTATTTTATTTTTAGCGAAATATAGCTCTAATACTTTCTTGGGCGGGGCCCTGTCAGATAGTTTGTACGGGGCCCCGCGATTTCTATCAGCAGCTCTGAGTCTCACTACTCTACACTGAGATTATCTGAGCTGTCCCTACTCTGGCTGCACACTATGCAAAGCTGAATGATGGTCCTCCTCACTACACTCACACTATCCTTAGACAGACACTAAACTAATATACTACTCTGACAATTGAAACAAAATAGCACAGTATAGCACACAAACTAACTAATAGCACCGAACAGAGCCCTGTTCTATTTCTCTAAACGCCGAAACCACACTGAAAATGGCTGCCATTGAAAAAGTACCTTTATAATGTGGGGCGGGAATGAGCCATGATTGGATAAAGTCATGATGACAGTGTCCAATCATGACTCTGACAGTGCTCTGTGCCCTGATTGGCTGAAGCTTTCACTGCTTCAGCCAATCAGGGCTTGCAATGCACTGTTCAGTTACTCAGTGGACTGTGGTTGATTTGGGGGACCGAACAAATGGTAAAATGCCCCATTTGTTCAGCTGTTCGCCGAACGCCCAAACAACGGAAGTTCGGCCCGAGCGTTTGCCCATCCCTATTGACAATAAAACCTGGAAGTTGATGGACTTCTTTGCAGAGCTGCACCAGATTTTGCACTCTCCAGTTTTAGCTATTCAACACCAAAGTGATGATGTCATCACATTTGATTCAGAACTACACATCTCATCTAGCTTTGCTGCTACAAAAATTGTTGTGCAGGTGTCAGTGTGTCTATCTGTTCACCTTTACACTGCACCTGCCATCTAATTACACAGTAAAGCTCAGCACTGGAGAGCTGAAATGACAATCAAGCTGTTGATTTTAAATAGCTATTATTTTGGAAGAAACTTTATTTTTAGCTAGTACATTAAAACATATCATTATAGTGGCTACCTTACTTTTCTTTAAAGAAGGCAATAATTTGCATGCACAGTATGCACAGAGGAATTCGATGATAATGATTTGTTACATGTACAGCATGTTCACAGCTTGTGATCACTTTTAAAATGACAGTGCTTTACCCTGATTTAAATTGGCAGCTCTTGCAATCCATATCCATCATGTTAACCTCTTCCCAGCCAATCCATTATAAACTGCACTAGCCGCTAACAGAAAATATGTTTATGTGTTCTGCTATAATTGTATATGTCTGGTCTTAAAGTGTCACTAAACCCACAACAGTAAAATCAGTCTGTATATGCAGCATAGCATACTTGTTATACTCACTGTGGAACTTAAGGGGTTAATCCTCTGCATTGTGTAAAAAGGGCAGTTTTATCCTGTATGCATAAATTCTTCCCTCCTGCACTGTCAATCTGAGAATAAGGAAAATTGTTTTCATACTTACCATAATTTTCCTTTCCTGGATCCTCCTCATGTCAGCCTAATATGGGTCAGCTCCGCCCCTTCTGACCCCTTCAGGACAACCTCTTTCTAAGTCTATAAGAGGCGGCTGTCTGCCCCATGCAGTGTTCAGTTTACCCACCTCGTGACGGACGGGTGGGAGTTCCTTGGCTGACATGAGGAGGATCCAGGAAAGGAAAATTACGGTAAGTATGAAAACAATTTTCCTTATTCCTGGTTCTCCTCATGTCAGCCTACTATGGGACAGAGCAAGCAATCAACCACATAAGCGGAGGGAAAGACACAAATAACCAGAATCATAAACCGATATCAATTATTTTAATGGCCGACAGCCGCCAACAGAACAGTAGACCCAAAAGCTTCCAATGCCGTCAGAGTTACATTCACTCTGTAGTGCTGAATGAAAGTATTAGGTGCACTCCAGCTAGCTGTCCTGCACACTGCTTCTGCTGACAGCTTAGCGTATGATGCACAGGAATCTGCCATGCCTCTCATAGAATGTGCTTTGAGCTCCAATGGCGGAGGATATCCCGACTCTCTATATGCCATCTGGATAGTTTTTATGATCTATGAAGACACCATTCTAGGTGGTATAGCCATGCCTTTCCTGGAGCCACCAGGAAACATGAAGAGCTGATCTTGTTTCCAGAAATCCTTAGTTCGCTCTAGGTATATTGATAAGGCCTGCACTAGATCCAGCCTAGTCCATTCGTCTTCCGAGTTACTATCCGGGAAACCTGATAAGACAGATTCCCAATTCATATGCAAAGCAGAAGCTACTTCTGGAAGAAAGCTTGGGACTGGTCTGAGTACTATTTCATCTTGGAGTAATACGGCTCCCTGGCTGAGAAAGCACACCCATCTGCCTGATGCAATTGTCATAAAAAAAATTGCACTGAGACAAAGAGCATGATGACCCCGGACTAAATGGAGGTGCTAATAAGGCTTTCAGAACTAAAGGCAGGTCCCACTTCAGAAAAAGATTTATTGGAGACATGATCTTTATTGCTGCCTTTAAGAAACGCATCACTAGAGGATCCAAGGTCCATCTTTGTTCAACATAGCTGACAAGGCAGACTTGAACTTTTAAGGAGCTATACGCTAAAACCTTGTCCAGACCTTCCTGGAGAAATTCCAATATGTTAGAGACTGAGGGTGACCTCAGATCCCAGCTCTTTCCTGCTGAGAAGTGACAAAAGGTTTTATATATCCTATAATAAAGTATTATTGGTAGTTTTATTTCGACTAAATGCTCTATAGATCTCCTCCCAACCTCCACGCCATCAACTTCAGTTTCCCCGGCTTCGGAATAAACTGCTTGTTCTGCAGCAGAAAATCTTTGTGAGAAGGCAGAGGAATTGGCTGACACATCTTCATTTTCTATGTTAGTGAAAACCATGTTCTTCTGGGCCAGAAGGGCCACACTGCTGTTGCTGTTACCTCCTCCTGTTGAATCCTCATTAAAACTCTGAGGATTAGCGAGAGAGAAGGAAACACAGACTAGGGGAAAGTCCCATGGAATGGATAGAGCATCCTGGCCTAGAGCTTGCGGGTGCCACCTTCAGGAGAAGTAACATGTAATCTGAGAGTTTTCCTCCAATGCCACCCAATCTATGACCGATGTCCCCCAGACCTTGAAGATTTTGAACAGGTATCTGGGATTCAAGCCCCATTCATTCAGATCCAAGAATCTCCGACTCAGTTGACCCACCAGCTTGTTTTGTGGACCCAGAAGTTATACTGCTGTTAGGGAAAAATCTGGCATGCCACTCTGCAGTGGGAAGCTCCTGGTGCCCCCTTGACGGGCCATGTAGGCTACCATGGTTTGTTGTCGGATAGGACTTTGACTGCCCCTTTTGTAAAATCGATTGTAAGGCTACTAAAATGTGCCGATCGGCCTCTTATTCTAACAGGTTTGAAAGCTGAGATAGAGATGCCTCTCATTTGCCCTGTACGTGTTGGCCTAAGGAATGAGCTCCCCGGCCTACTATGCTGGCATCTGTAGTCAGCACTACTGGAACTGGAGGTTCGAGAGGCACCCCATGGTATAGATTCTGAGATATCGTCCACCACATCAGAGACCATTTTATTGGTACTGAATGGTAGATCTTCTGGGTTAATGAGTGGCGATCCCATTGATGGAGAAAATTGTATGGAAATCTCCCCTTCCGTCATCTAGCGCAGGGTACTAACTGGATCGTGGAAGACAACAGGCCCAGGTACTGCATACACTCCCTGGCCATCAGAAATGGCCTGGTCATTACTATTTCTGATTTGGTCTGAATTTCCACAATCTTCCTGAGAGGTAGAAATACATGACCTTGGGTAGTGTCGAATTGCCTTCCTAGATAATCTAGGACTTGAGCTGGTTGCAACCGACTCTTGCGATGGTTGATTAACCAACCAAAACGTCTGATCGTGCTGCAGGTTATCAGCACGTGCTGTTGAAGGAGGGACTTTGATGAGGCCCGGAGGAGAAAGTTGTCCAGCTGATGAAAAATTTGAATCCCTCTGATTCTTATGATAGCGATGACCACTGCCAAAACTTTTTAAAATTTTCTTGGGGCTGTGTACAGCCTGAATGGCAGACAACGAAATTGGAAATGGAAGCGATGGTGTGATGCACTTATGGGCACATGTAGGTAGGCATCCACTAGGTCTATTGACGCTAGCAAATCTCCCTTCTTCACAATGGACAATGATGGTTTGCAAGGACTCCATTCTGAATGGAGGGACTTTCATGAAGGCATTCAGGGCTTTAAAGTCCAGGACCAGACTGAATCCTCCTGAGGATTTTGTCACCAAGAACAGAGGAGAATAGAATCCTTCCCCCTTCTCGTGCTCCAGAACTGGCAGAATTGCTCGAGATGCCAATAAATTCTTTACATACATAATAAACAACACCCTTTTCTCTGGACAAGTAGGAATCTGGGTCTCCACAGAATGAGACTAGGGAGGTAATTCCATGAATTCTAGGCAATATCCTCTTTGATTGATGTCCAAGACCCAGGCATCTTAAACTTCTTCCGCCCGACCTCTCCAAAGTAAGACAGACTGCTCCCACTTGGGAAGTCTGGATGGGGACCCCCTCAGAAGAGCTTGTCTGAAGCTTTCGCTGGCTGGTTCGCCTTGGCTTTGGTTGCTTTGGGAAAGGCTGGACCTGCCCCTTCCACTGCCTAAAGAACAGCTGCCCTGGTTGCTACGCGGAAGCTTCCCTGAAACCTTATTTAGATCTCTCATAAGGACGAAAGGGCTGAGGAAATCCTTTCCTTTCCTGCGGAATAAGCCCCGGGTTACCTCCAGAAACTCGTTGAATCCCTGGCTCCAAGGTCTTGCCAAAAAATTTCCCATCGAAAGGAACTGAGCAAAGGCTGTGCTTGGAAGCACTATCCGCTGACCAATGCTTCAGCCATAGGGCTCTGCGTGCCGTCACAGGATAAGCCATCAATTTCACTGTCATCCTGACCTGGTCCACGGATAGTTCTGCTAGAAAATACACCGTAATCTTAATGGACTGCAAAGGGGGGAACCTTCGACTCCCATCACTTAACCCAAAAAACTGGCCTCTAACTCCGCAATGCACACCTTTCAGGCAGCCACGACTGAGGTAAGTGCTATAGCCGGCCTGCAGGCCGCTCCTGCTACCGTGTACATTCTTTTGAGATCTGTATCTAACCTACGATCCATTGGATCTTGAAGGATACTGAGTTATCTAGAGGCAAAGTGATGTGCCGAGCTTGCATCAGAGTTCCATTTTACAACAGTCCACAGTGTTTCCCAATGTTCACCAACACCCTGCGATCGTCACGAAAGAGGCAGAACGGCAGTCTGCCTATGTAAACAAGGCAGATCACCGTTCTCTGAGAGGGGAAGATGGAGATCTTGTGTTTCTGCTAAGCAAGAACAGGAATCTCTGTCTTCCCTCAGTCAAACCCCTCCCCACACAGTTAGAAAGTGCTCCCAGGGAACACATTTAACCCTTTGATTGCCCATGATGTTAACCCCCTTCGCTGATTGCCGCAATTACTAGTAAAAAATAAAAAATAAATTTATCCCATAGTTTGTAGACAATATAACTTTTGTGCAAACCAATCAATATATGCTTATTGGGATTTTTTTACCAAAAATATGTAGCAGAATATATATTGGCCAGAGACCCAAAGGAAAACTGCATCTAAATGGTCACTTTCTGAATATGTAACAAATCCATCTCTTTCCCTAGTAAAAGCAGCACATACATTTCACAAAAACACTGGCTAGGCACACGGTTAACCCTTTGATCACCCTAAATGTTTAACCCCTTCACAGCCAGTGTAATTAGTACAGTGACAGTGCATATTTTTAGCACTGTTCACTGTATTAGTGTAACTGGTTCCTGCAAAGTGTTAAAAATGTCAGTTAGTATCCAATTTGTCTGCCGCAATATTGCAGTAGCTCTATAAGTCACTGATCACTGCCATTACTAGTATAAAAAATATAAACAATCAAAAACTCCATAAATATATACCATAGTTTGTAGACATTATAACGTTTGTATAAACCAATCAATATATGTTTATTGGATTTTTTTTTTTTTTTTTACCAAAAACATGTAGTAGAATATATATAGGACTAAATTTATGAAGAAATTCAATTTTTTACACTGTCTTATTGGATTTGGATCATAGCATAAGGTAAAAAATATAGTTTTTTTTCCAAAATTGTCAGTCTTTTTTTTATTTATAGAATACAAAATAAAAATCGCAGAGGTGATTAAATACCACCAAAAGAAAGCTCTATTTGTGAGAAAAAAAGGACATACATTTTGTTTGGGTACAACGTCGTACGACCACACAATTGTTAGTTAAAATGAAGTGGTGCTGTATCGCAAAAAATAGCCTGGTCATTAAGGGGGAGCTGAAGTGGTTAAACAGTGTAGCTGATAGCTGTAGCAAAACTTCATGGGGAATTGTGAATAACAGCCCAATAATCTTGTGCAGGGCACCAATGTTTCCCCAGCTGCCAGTGTCTTATGCTGGCAATACACTATACGAAAAATTGTTCTAACCCATTTTCTGAAAATGAATATTCGGCCATGAGAGCAAACGATAGTGCCATCATCTAATGGCCAATAAATCGTTCAATGGACAGTTTTTTTTACATACCTAATGCAAACAGTTTGGATGAGAAATACATTAACCTTTCAAATTATCATTCATTCAGCAGAAACTTTCCAAACTTGTCCTTCGTATTTTTGGCTCAAAAACGTCCCATTTGTGCCCATTAACTGGTTGAAAAATGAACGAACTGTCCAAATGACCGTTTTTGAACCTATTTTTCCTATAGTGTATGACCAGCATTACCAGGGCCGGTGCTACCACTAGGCAAACTAGGCAGCCGTCTTGGGCGCACTGCTACCTAGCGGCGCCGGGCCGCTGGTTTCCCTCCGCGTCTGCAGGCTGCAGCATGTAACTAACTCTCTCAGGCAGCTGCTCTGTCCGACCGGTAGTGTAATTAGAGGGGCAGTGCAGCACTGGTGTCAGCGCTAGAGGAAGCACCGCCTCCTGTCACATGGGCAGGGCAAATGGGGGGGGAGTCAGGGATGGTGCCAATGGGGGCGGCAAAATGAGGTTTTGCCTAGGGTGTCAAAAATCCTTGCACCAGCCCTGAGCAATATTTATGTGTGTCTACAGCTGCTTTCTTATCAGCACATGTAGTACATTACTTGTTTCTTCTTATAACCACAAAGGATCATATTCACAATGTGAAGATAGCATAGGTAGAAATCTGAACATGTTAAACCATACTATACCATCAGAACAATGACAGTGGATTGTGAGGATTCTTACTGCATACCACATCATAAAGATTTTTGAAAGTAAGGGCTTGTTTACACTGGTGTCTCCTTCTGAAGTGCAATCTATCGTAAATATTTTATTCTATCTTTTCATGAGACAACACTGAAGAAATGACACTTTACTACAATGTAAAGTAGTGAGTGTACAGCTTGTATAACAGTGTAAATTTGCTGCCCCCTCAAAATAACTCAACACACAGCTATTAATGTCTAAACCACTGGCAACAAAAGTGAGTACAACCCTAAGTGAAAATGTCCAAATTATGATGAAAT
>BLSH010302272.1:203540-237075 GCA_018402905.1 Glandirana rugosa | reverse complement strand
TTCCTATTTCACATATTTTCAGGTCATGTCTTTGTTACAGTAAAAAAAAAAACACATTCACATTTACGTAAAAATGTTTCTTATTATTTTTTTTAGTCGTAAAAATTCATTTAAATGCTAAAACACAGCCTAGAGTAAGTATCGGTGTACGTCGAGGACATGGTGTCCAACCTGTCAGGACCAAATCCGGAGGTGGTACAAAAAAAATGATAAACTTAGGGGTGACCCCTCGAACGGGAAGTGAAGGACAGTTTCACTACTTACATTGTTTCTTGTCCTTCTCTTAACCATTCTATATATATATCAGTCCATTTCAAATCCATTGTGGTGGTGTATAGAGCCAAAAAGATTAGAATTGTGTCGATGTCCCAATATTTATGGACCTGACTATATATATATCTTACCAATTCTCTTCCTGTTCTTTGTTACATTCATCACTTTGACAGGAAGTGAAGGGCAAGCTCCCCAGTGGGGATTCAAATAGTAAAAAAAACATGGTGGAGGCCTAAACCAGGACTGTCCAACCTGTGGTACAGGAGCTGCATGTGGCTATGAATGAGATCCGACACAAAATCGTAAATTTACTTAAAAATGCTGATTTTTTTTATTATTCTTTGTAAAAATGCATTTACACTTACACAAAAAAAAAAATGACATTGTTTCTGTACTGGACTTTTATACACTTTATCCTTCCCAAAGAAAAATATCCCACTCTTCACAATCACATCTTATTCATGTCATCAGTTTTCAACATCACCTATATTTGTGAGAAACTATTTTCAAGGACGAAGCCCATAAAATGCAAAATTAGAACCAAAATATCTGAAGAGCGCCTTAAGAATTAATTGAGAATTGCTACTACATCTATTGAACCAGATATTGATGTGTTAGGTTATCAAAAACAGTGTCAAATATCACACTAGTTTTATGTCTTGTAATATCAAAAATGGAGTTAAATATCGCACTAGTTTTCTGTGTTTTAATATTACAGAAAAAAATTACGTTTTTCTTTACTCAAGTACATTATCTGTATCAGTGATCATTAACTTGTGATTGGCCTGACTTTTTCTGCTCATCAACTTGTAAGCAGGTACAGTCTGCTTTCCCACTCCAAGTGGTGCTCAACAGCAGTGGCTTTGCAGCTGGAGAGGAAGTCAGGGGAACATGGTTTCTCTATGGTGTCCTGGGTCACTGAGGAAGCTATCCGGTTGGATGCTGCCACCCCATGTGACTCTGGTAGCCATCTTGGATCAGGCAGAGCCTATTTAAGGCCCTGAGACAGCACTAGCGGTAAGGAATGGTCCCTGACAAGGAAGGAAAGCATAGGGTCACAACTGCTCTGAGCATCATCCCACTTGGGCATGAGGCGGCCATGCTGCATTCTGCTCTCTTAACAGTCAGTCCGGCTGATACATGCTCTCTTCACATTACTGCAAACTGTGAGTGCACCTGGTTGGGCAGCCTTCCCACTGGTTTTGATGTAAACGGTTGCTGTATTATTTCAATACAGGTTTTCGATTGCACCTGACTGTGTGAATTATTACCACCACACCACACTGCACCCCACCTACAAGCTATCTTTATTAGTGTATTTTATGTGTGGCCCACGACAATTCCTGTTCTTCCAATGTGGCCCAGGAAGGTCAAAAGGTTGGTTCCCATTTTGTTCAACATCCATCAAGTAGATGAAAAATTGGGATATTTTTCCTCACTTCCTGCTTGGTCCTACAGACAGAATATAGGGCAAAATAATTGTAACAAGGACACAGATGGCAGTAGGAACATGACAAAGATTTACTGGTTCCTCGTTTTATTCAAAAAGAGAGTTTGTCTATCACTGGGGATTTTTGATCTCCAGCAGAGAAGGAGTCAAGGAATGAGGAAGTGCAGGTTTCTAAGTCGAAATATTTAACAGCAAGAATTAAGAAACAAAATATATATATATATTACAAACACATGATATGATGCATAAGCTGTTCCTACTATAGGTGGCAGAGATAAATACTCTCAGAACAATGGCAGACTCCTTCCATAAGAAAGGTTACAAAGACAAAACCATAAACAGCAGCATAAACACAGCCTTGAAAACCCGAAGAGAAAATCTCCTCCAATACAAAGAGAAAAAAACAAATAACCGTGCCCCTCTAGTCACCACATACAACCCAGCACTAGAAGGGATAAAAAAGATAATCAAAGATTTACAACCCATTATAACAGAGGATGAAACTCTGAAAGAAATATTCCAACAACCCCCAATATTGGCTTTCAGATAACCACCCAATCTCAGACATAAACTAATCAGCAGGGAACTTCATTCTGATTACGAAGTCACAAATAATGGAAGCAAACCCTGCAATAAAAAATGCTGCAACCAAATCAATCTATAAAAGTATCACACACACAAAAGGGACTTTCATGATCACAGGATCATACAGCTGTACCTCCAGTAACGTTGTGTACAGTACCTCACCCAATGCAAATGATGTAGCAAAGGATCTTATGTTGGTGAAACAGGACAGAAGTTGCAAGGATGAATTTGCACAGACATACCATCAAGGAACATAAAGAAGATAGTTTCTGCACACCTGTGGGACATCCCTTCTCACAACCCGAACACACTATGGAAGACCTCAATGTTTTAGTTCTTAAAGGAAATTTCAAAACTATTCAGGAAAGGAAAACTTTTGAACTAAGAATGATAGTTCTGTTTGACACAAAAAATAACGGCCTGAATTTAGATATGCTAAACCGCCCTCCCAGTAACTTTAGCCCGCATTAACTTAGACATCAGGAAGCTGTTTTTACTTCACATATGAGCTTCAGCTACCCCCCAGGACTCACTCCTTATTCTCTCTGTGACATTCAGACTGGGCCCCTAATGACTCCAGTGCCACAATATCAGACCCAGTATGTGGGGTACCAAATGCAAGGGAAGGAACCACGCTCATAATCTCCTGTACTACCAGGGCACCTGTCACCTGGGCCATGTCACCCACTTCCTGCCTGTTCTGGTTGTCAACAGCATTTGCATTTTCAATCAGGTTACAGCATCACATCCCTAATATTTTCAGCCTTTAAAAGCATTTTGTTATTTCTTTCCTGCCAAAAAACATGTCAGCGGGTAACTTCCAGTCCTTGCTTCTCCTGCACACAGTTATATTGATCCCAGCTGTCTGTGAGGACTACAGTTTGTAGTCCAAATAAGGAAAGCAAGCTACAGTATGGCGACAAATCTTTTTCTCCATACAGTACAGGGCGTGAGCTGTGCTAAGCTATATTACATAAAGTGGAATTTGTTCAAATGGGAGCAGCTAGACTGGAGCAGCTTTGCATGGCAACCAATCAGCTTCTATTTTTCATTTTCAAAACTTAAAGTGGTTGTAAACCTCAGACATGAAATCAAAAAAGTAAGCATATCCCTTTATAGCAGGTGTGCCAGCAAAACCAGCCAGCAGCACCCACCAGAAGTACCAGCCAGCAATACCTACCAGCAGTACCAGCCAGCAATACCTACCAGCAGTACCAGCCAGCAGTACCCACCAGTAGTACCAGCCAGCAGTACCCACCAGCAGTACCAGCCAGCAGTACCTACCAGCAGTACCAGCCAGCAGTACCCACCAGAAGTACCTGCCAGCAGTACCCACCAGAAGTACCTACCAGCAATACCCCCCAGCAGTACCAGCCTGCAGAACCTGCCAGCAGTTACAGCCAGCAGTACTCTTCAGCAGTACCAGCCAGCAGTACCTGCCAGCAGTACAGCCAGCAGTAACCGCCAGCCATACCCACCTGGGGAACAGCAGCAGCCATACCTGCAGGAATCCTAAGGAAGACGTGAAGATTGATGTCTGTTGAGGTGCAGGTACCTCAGAGTATCAGTTTGAAAGCAGCCTTAGGCCCCTTTCACGCGATCGGTCGGTTCGGATCCGTCTGTCGGTTTTTTATGCGGACCCAACCATACTCTCCATTAGATGTAAACAGACTTGTGTTCGTTTACACCCTCCTATCTCCAATCTGATCCACTTAAAAAACAGAAGGGGATCTGTCCCCTTCTGTCTGGGTCAATGGGATCGGAGGGCCCATAGAGTAAAGCGGGCTGTGTCCGTGTCTGCTCTGTATATGCAGAATAGACACAAACCTGTCATCCACCCGCTCCGCTCATTGTGGCCCACATCCTGTTATCAAGTCGCTAAAGTGGCCCTCGCTCCTCAAAAGGTTGGGCACCCCTGCTCTATAGTGTGTACTTTTCTCAATTAAAAGAGCATGAGCATGAGTCACTTCTAACAAGGTTTCTTGACACTAAGAGAAAAAAGGTTACAGGGAGGGACCTCCAGCTGATTGACTGAGCTCATTTGCAGGGGGGTGGGGCACAATTGTTGGCTCTTTCTAGAAGTGGGGGTATTTCTATAAGTGGGATCACTTCTGACTCTGCATCATCTGAATGTCTCTTCTAAAGATTTCTTCTCTGTCCCTCCACAGGTATGTTCCTGCTGCTGCAATTCCACCCATAACTGCAATACTGAAAACTGCTTTGCTTATGTTTGTGTATAACTTTGGTATGTTATTTTTGCTTAACCATCTGTAGGCCTGTCCACATTGCAATGCTTTATCTTCTCCTTAATGTCTTACCTAAATTATGGCATGTTCTTATCTTTAGTGCCCACTTGTTAGTCTGTTTCTGAAGTGAAAATCAAGCTCTGGTTAGTAAGCCATCCTTTAATAACTCCTGATTAGTTAATTGGAAAGCACCCACCCCGTCCCTAACAGTATAAAACTGAGGCATCTTTATGGGGGAAGGCACATTTGCAGGGGGGACACATTTTCTGCCGGGGCTCTTTCTAGAAGTGGTAGCATTTCTATAAGTGGGAGCTCTTCCGACCATTTCAGTGAACGTATGAAGCAAAAGTACACAGGAAAATACTTTGAAAAACTCCTCACAGACCGCGGGTGATATTGTTTACCCCTTCAGCTCTTCATCCACTCTGTAACATGCGCACTCTACCACTCCTTCTGACAGTTGTTTTCTCCCTCCTTAAACTCTACGTCCTTCATCCCTCTTCTTCACCCCTCTTCTTCACCCCTCTTCTTCACCCCTCTTCTCCACCCCACGGCTTATATATAACTCCCTCACGTCTGCCCTCTCCTCACTATTGCACTCATCAATTCCTGTTAATTCTAAACCCACACACAAATAAAATCTCTAGGGCATTGGGACATATCTCTTCATATAAATCACACTCCCATATTACCTCCCTCACCTTACTGCCTCTCCTAACTTCTGGAGATATATCATCAAACCCTGGGACGACATCATTTATCTGTACCCAATGCACCCACCACCCTGCACCCTCTGGCAGCAGCTGCAATCCACACAATTTAGTTCCCATTCCTCTTTTGCCCAAGACCAGACTCCCCTTCTCTTGCACCCTTTGGAATGTCCACTCTGTCTATAACAAACTCACCCCTCTCCATGACCTCTTTATCGCTAACTCATTTAATCTACTCGCCATTACTGAAACCTGCTACATGATTCCGACACTGCATCTTCTGCTGCCCTCTGCCATAGTGGCCTTCTCTGGACTCACTCCCTCAGACGCAGTGGATGCAAGGGAGAGGGAGTGGGAACCCTTCTATCCCTACGTAGCACCTTTCAGGTACTTCACCCACCTCCCTCTCTGTCACTCTCCTCATTTGAGGCACACTGCATTTGTCTTTCTCCTCCAGATTCTTTAAGGACCCCTGGACCGGTATCAACCTTTCTGGATGACTTCTCTGCCTGGCTACCCTACTTTCTCTCTTCTGAAATCCCCACAATCATTCTTGGGGACTTCAACATCCCTGTTAATACTAACACTCCTGCTACTTCCAAACTTCTTATTCTAACCCCCTCCTTTGACCTGAAGCAATGGATACATGCTTCTGCTCACTCTGACTGCAATACTCTTGACCTTGTTTTCTCCCACCGATGCACTCCGTGCAACCTCTCCAACAATCCTTTCCCTCTCTCTGATCACTACCTTATTAGTTTCACTATGTGCCTCTCATCCACCTCCTCTCCCTCCAAACGCCTAACAGTTACCCATAGAAACCTTCGCTATCTCAACCCTTCTCTTCTCTGCTCTGCCACTGACCACCTCTATGACAGATTCTGACCCCTGTCCTGCCCCAACCTAGCCACTTCTGTCTACAATTCTTCACTGTCATCCTCCCTGGTACTGGCCCCCCTCATTACACACAGAATCCGGCCCGGCCCCTCAACCTTGGCAAACAGATGACACCAGCAGTTTGAAAAAACTAGCCATGCTCTTGATTGCCTGTGGCATAAGACTACATCTTAGAAAGATTTCAACCAATATAAATCCACCCTCCGAAAATACAGTTCCTGCCTCCTCACTGCTAAGCAGACCTATTTTATCACTCTCATTAACAACTTATCATCCTGTCCCCATAAACTCTTCTCTACTTTCAACTTTGTCCTCCACTGCCTTCACCCACTAACTCACTCACTGCCCAGTAGATCACCAATCACTTCAAAAATAAGATTGATACAATTCATGAGGAGATCTCTAGTGTACAGATACCTTCTCCACTTAACACTCTATGCCAACAGGTACAATCATTACTTCCCTCATTCAACCCCACCAATATAGACAAGGTTGCTAAACTTCTTGCTAACGTCCAGCTAACCACCTGTCCCCTGGACCCTGTTCCCTCGCAAATGCTACATTCACCTTCTAGCTCTATTCTACACTCTCTAACTCACATCTTCAATCTCTGCCTCTCTTCTGGCATCTTCCCCAACACTCTAAAACATGCATTAGTCGCCCCCATACTTAAAAATCCCTCACTAGACTCCACCAATCTTAACAACCTGTGCTCCCCTTTTTATCCAAACTTCTTGAATGTCTGGTCTACAACCGATTGAATGACCACCTTGCTGAGAATAACCTTGATCCCCTTCAGTCTGGATTTTGCCCTGAACACTCCACAGAAACTGCCCTCCTAAAACTAACAAACGATCTACTAACAGCCAAAACCAATGGACACTATTCTGTACTCCTAGTCCTGGACCTTTCTGCTGCCTTTGAAATGGTTGACCCCCTCCTCCTCAAAAAAACTTCACACCTTTGGTCTCCATGACTGTATTCCTCGCTGGTTCTCTTCCTACTTATTCAACTGCACCTTTAGCGTTTGTTACAATTCTTCCTTCTCTACTCTAGGTTCTGTTCTTGGACCTCTCCCATTCTTGATCTACACCTCCTCCCTGGGTCAGCTGATAGCCTCCCATGGCTTCCAATACCATTTCTATGCCGATGACACCCACATTTATCTCTCTGCCCCTCAGCTCACTCCTTCAGTCGCCTCACGTATCACTAATTTACTAACAGACATATCAGTCTAGAAGTCATACAACTTCCTCAAACTCAATCTATCCAAAACCAAGCTCATAAAATTTCCTCCCCCACGTGCCTCTGCCCCGATCTCTCTGTCAGGATTGATGGCACAAGTATCAGCCCATCCCTGCATGGCAAGGTTCTAGGTATAATCTAGGACTCTGATCTATCCTTTAGACCCCACATCCAATCACTGTCCAAATATTGCCTCCTCAACCTCTGCAACATCTCCAAAATATGCCCCTTTCAAACCAATGACACCACAAAGCTCCTAGTTCACTCCCTGGTCGTCTCTCGCTTCAACTACTGCACCTCTCTTCTCATTGGCTTACCATTACATATGCTATCCCCCTTCAGTCCATCATGAATGCTGCTGTCAGGCTCATCCACCTTACCAACCGCTCCGTGTCTGCTATTCCTCTGCCAATCTCTCCACTGCCTTGAGCTTACCCAACAAATTAAATTCAAAATACTAACAACAACTTACAAAGCCATCCACAACTCAGCTCCCACCTACATCACTAGCCTAGTCTCAAAATACCAACCTAATCGTTCTCTTTTTTCCTCCCGAGACCTCCTGCTCTCTAGCTCCCTCGTCAACTCCTCCCATGCTCGACTCCAGGACTTTTCCAGAGCCTCTCCCATTCTATGGAACTCCCTACCCCAATCTGTCTGATTATCTCCTACTCTGTTTGCTTTTAGATGATCCCCAGAAACCCTTATCTTCAGAGAAGCCTATCCTGCCTCTACCTAACAACTGTGCTTTGATTTTCTTTATCAGCTCATCCCCCACAGTTATTGCCATTTGTATCACTTGTCCCTCCTTCCTAGATTGAAGCTCTGATGAGCAGGGACCTCTGATTCCTCCCGTATTGAATTGTATTGTAACTGTACTGTCTGCCGTCATGTTGTAAAGGGCTGCACAAACTGTTGGCGCTATATAAACCTTGTATAATAATTGCCAGTCTCAGCTCTGTTACTGTGTGCTGTGTCTGGAGGGGGTGTGTCCCATCCCTCCAATCAGCTCTCAGAGGTCTCCTCACTGAGCTGTGCAGATTGTAGGTTCAACTCTCTGCCCCCTTTTTTTTGAACTCTAAGACCAGCTTTATGAATTCTACGATTTGAATGAATGTCGAGAAGACTGGTACATCAAGATAAACAGGTACATCACTGTGTAACCCCTGAGGCCAGTCGCTTGACTGAATATATGTGTGTGTTTGTGTGTATATACATATATGTGTGTTCAGTATATTTATCATTATAACATTTTCAGTGATCACGTGGCCTCTGTTCTAAGCTGCATAAGAGGCATCAGTTCAACCAGAGCACAGACACAGTTCATTGTAAAATTCAAGGATGGGAATACACTATGAGGACCTATGCAGGAGAATGTGTCAGCAGACGTCTGACCACTGGAGTACAGGCAGGCTGTGCTCCCAAGTAGAATGCAAAGAAGTGACTGACCACACACATGTGCTTCCATGCCCTGATATGGTCAGTTTGAAATGGTAAAGTAGGGGGACTGGCAGGATCACCATGGTACACAGCCACATATGGAAAATATGAAATGTTGGGGTAACATATATTTTAACTGAACAAGCTAAAGATAGAAGCTAATTGGTCACCATACAATTGGGAAATTGTAGGTCAATAAATGTAACACAATTACTTGGAAGAAGGATGCTCTTGATGACCATGACATTGGATTGCATGGAAAAAGCATGTGGGATCAAATCCTTAAGTTACTCCAAGGTGTTTGTGACCTTGGTTCCTGAAATCTTGCTCATGTAACAGGTTTTGTCTGTCTGACTCAACTGTTTTATCATGCGCAAACCAAATGTGATTTCCATTTTCACACCTAGAGTGCTTGACGGAAGAGGTCCTCTCACCAGCTGTAAATGTCAAGAAAATATTACTGCTCTATACTGTACATGATCTTTATTGTGGAATATTTTCGTCAGGGAATTTTCTGCTTGAAAGGCTCCGTGCGTACACTTTACAGAGACACAGATGTTTATTTTACCTCCAAGGAATCAAATGTTTTGACAGGTATGGAAACTGCATAAATTTCCTGTTTGTTGCCACTTTTTGCTTTTTTTGCAAATGCATTCTGTGAATATACATTTATGGCTACTGCAGACTTCTGAGTAGCTTGCATTCCATTAAATGTAGCTATAAGCACATTTATTTCCATTTATAGAGCTTGTGAAAGATGAAGATAGAGCATTTTCTGCCCTGTGCATGTTTTTTCCTGTTGTTTAGTTTATATATTCCTAAAATGTTTTATTTTATTGTACACTTCTATACTTTTTTTGTGTACAGTTAAAGTGTATGTAAAGCCTAAATATGAACTTCTCTCATATGCTGGGAAATATACTATTAAAAGAGTTTGTGACTAGTGTTGAGCGAACCCGGACTGTAACGTTCGGGTCCGTACCGAACTTTCGGGTGTCCGGGACCCGGACCCGAACACGGACATTTCAAAAAACGTTCGGGTTCTGGGTTCTGGTAGTTGATCACACATGTTGAATAGCTGCAGGGCAGCCAATCAACAAATGTTTCACTGGTTTACCCTTAGAAGCCATCACAGCCATGCCTACTAATGGCATGGCTGTGATTGGCCAGTGCATCATGTGACCCAGCCTCTTTATAAGCTGGAGTCACAGTGCTGCATGTCACATGCTCTTGGGTTAGTATAGGGAGAGGAAGCTGCCGGCGTGAGGGACAGATTGCAGACATTTTAACATCTGATCCTGCATCCTGAGATTACTACTGCTGTTGCTCTGAGGGATAGATTGCAGAAATTTGAGATTTCACATACTGCTGCTTTGAGTTGCAGATCAAACTCTGCATAACACAATGATCGCTACGATGGTACACAACGATCAGATTGTTGGAGTAATTTGAGATTTCACATACTGCTGCTTTGAGTGACACATTGCAGATCAAACCCTGCCTAACACAACGATCGTTATGATCGTACACAACGATCAGATTGTGGGATCGTACACAAAGATCGGATTGTGGGAGTAATTTGAGATTTCACATACTGCTGCTTTGAGTGATCTGACTGCACTAGGTAGAGGCTTCTGCTTAGAGGGACAGCTTCTTGTTCAAAAATCATCTAATAGTTCTAAAGGGAGAGGTTTTAGCTGCAGCTGTAAGTGACACATTATTGTTCAGAAATCATCTCCTAGTTTATTTGATTTTAATTTATTTTCCCTATCCCCATTTTTTTGCCCTACTCTTACCCCCATTTTACTTCCTTTTGCAGCCCTCTAGCACTTGCCAGGACTTTGTTACAGCCATTTTTGTGCCTAAAAGTTCGGGTCCCCATTGACTTCAATGGGGTTCGGGGTCCGGGATAACGTTTGGGCAACGTTCGGTGCCGAACCCGGACTTTTTTCCAATGTTCGTTCGGACCCTCCGAACCCGAACGTCCAGGTGTTCGCTCAACTCTATTTGTGACATGTTTGATTAATGTAAAAAAAAAATTCTGGTCTAGCCCCGCCTCTCCGTCTGTCATTTGAAGCGGAATCCGGAGTGTACAGAGAGAATGAGTGCACGGTGGAGAAAATCTGATTTGTTGCAAACACCATCAAGCAGTGCGAGACATACGGAGATGACAGGAGAAAGTGTACAACTCCAGCAGAAGCTGGAAACGCTGAAGCAGGTCCATTCGTCCATCAAAGCATTGAACAATATGACTGTGA
The DNA here is from genome assembly GCA_018402905.1 of Glandirana rugosa. Taxonomy (NCBI): domain Eukaryota; kingdom Metazoa; phylum Chordata; class Amphibia; order Anura; family Ranidae; genus Glandirana; species Glandirana rugosa. The sequence continues at coordinate 225,971 of BLSH010302272.1, read as the reverse complement.
CATTACATAAGACATTGGAAGTGGTTTTTAAAAGCAGTAATGACCTCAAAGGTTTGAATGAAGGCTGGCAAATATTCTTTGGACAAAAATGAGTTATTTGTACTTACCTCTAAAATGGCGAAAATTTAAGAAAACCAGTGTGGAGTCTGGTCATTTTACAACAGACTAGTAAAAGTTTTTTTATAGCAAACCTCTCAAAGTCATTGCATAATTCAGGGGGTAAACAGGTTCAGGGGTTTGTTGGGGTACACTGGAAAATTATTGGTCAATGCAATGCTATCAGCAGTTATGGCAGTTGTGTAATGTGTTTTCTAAGGATAGACTGACTTTAACCACTTGCCTACCAAGGCAATTTTTAAACTTTTTGAACACTTGTTAAAATTTGTATTTTTTGCTAGAAAGTATTTAGAACCCCAAACATTGTATATTTTCTGAAAGTAAGGACCCCAAAGAATAAAATGTTGGCATTTGCAAAAAAAAAATCATTTTTATCCACAGAACTTTCTCCTAACTTTCTTTAGGGAGGTGACAATATTGCAATAAAACTCAAACTGAAAATGGTTGTCAGCCTTGCCTAGATTTTCTCGATGGACAACAGAACACCCTCTATATGGTATGGTCATGAGATAGGGAAGGGGATCTGTAATTCTAACACACTTTCCTTCCTAGAATATCAATGCTGCTTCTCCATAGATTCAGTAGGGGGAATGAACATTGTTACCCCAGGAAAGGAAATCTATTACTATCAGAATCACTAAGTGAAAATAAAGGAAAAAAGCCTGAAAAAAAGAAACAAGTGTCCACCAAATTGAAGGATTGGTAAGATGCAATAGATTTGATTCATGAATTTCACTAATTTTTAGTTCACACGGCTTTTGATTTTTTGTTTTTAATTCGTTACAGACGTGCTAAGCTCTGCAAGCAAGTGGAATGAACTTACTGGGGTGATTCATCTTACATTGGTGTCTTTCATTAAAGTATATTTAAACCCTGACCTTGTAAAACAACTCATTCAGTGTAAAATAGAAATGAAACGCAAAACATTTGTGTATATAGAGTTGTAGGCAGGTTGTCTACAGGAGTATGGTTTTAGTTGGTGACTGGCTCAGGCTGAGGGAAAGAGTTTATGTGTGTGATGATGTTCCCAAGCTTTTTGAATCCAGCCTATCCATTGGTGATATAAATGTGGTGAAAGGTTTGGGTTCGGAGCTCTCTCTCGCAAAATTTGAGATAGGACAAACTGATTTGTGTGGAGGAGGACTGCTGTGCCTTGCAGTCCCTCAGAGGCACTGGATATCTGGAGATCAACCAAGACTAGGAGAACTTCAGATATGGACTACTACCTTGTAGAGGTATGCCTGGGTAGCCAGCTAGGAATACATAGGGTTCTTCCTATGCTAATTTTCATTATGGAATGTACTGCTAAAAGACTTTTAAGTAAAGTTGTATCAACTTTTCTGAGCCTGGTCTGAAGTTATTCAAAGGGGTGCATGTTGGTTCTGGTGTATCAAAAGAATCAGTGAGTGTACCAGATGTACGCTGGACTAGTAGAGAGGGCGCTGGCTCAGTGGTGTCCCTCCTAATGCAACCTACATCAGTTACAGTGTATAGTGACACATGACAGCACTTCAGAGGAAATTTGTACATTCTACTGCACACAGTGTGATGGCTCATCTCTACGTTAGGGAACTGCTGTAATTTTAGACTTTCACAAGTTATCACCTTCTGTTCTCAGCTGCTCAGGGAGCTCAGAGAGTTAGGGGAGGAGAAACAGCAGGCCTTCCCAGTGAAGGGCTGTGCAGGTGAAATTTGGGGGGGGGGGCTGTCAGGACAAGTCTGATAAATGGAGGAGAGCAGGCTGAGCACTCAGAACTGCTAGAGAACTGACTGTACTGTTTTTTTTTGCCAAGTGTGGTCAGTTTTAATAGGAAAGCAGAGGAACTGTCAGGAACACAAGGAATTTCAGTACATGGTGCACCAGACACATATCGGGAATATGAAATGTTGGGTTCAAATATTCTTTAATTTGCCACACCATATCTGTTTAGATAATGTTCACGGTGATATCATGATCCATCAGAAAGGATGTCAAACACATTCCTAGCTAAAGTGTTTTTTCTATTTTTGGAGGGGGGTTAAGCCTTTGTTGCTATTTGAAGATCTACACACCCACTTCCAATAAACAGAGGTAGGCTTTTCAGCCAAACTACTATTGACATTGGATTAGGTCCTCTCTTAATTCCTATGGGGAGTCCAGTAGAAACCTCAATAGTATATCACATGTCCTCTTAGAATCTCCACAAGAACACATGTAAAACTCTCCAAGGTTAGAAAAAAGAAACACTGGACCCTATTTAAAGAGGAAGTAATCCCAGATGGGGTTTACTTTCCTCTAAATGCTCCTGTAAATTAGAAGCATAATGGGCTACTATGCATCGCCAGGCGACATCCAGTGCTGTTGCCTGTGCTGGTGGCTTCCATCTTCTGCCCCTCTTTCTTCTGGCTCTGTGACTGTCCGGAGTCACGTGAGGTCACTTCCGCGCATGCGCGTGGGAGCCACCAGTCACGGAACAGTGTCAGTGGAGAAACGGCATGGAGGCGGCTTCTTCACTGCGCATGTGCCCAAATGATGTCGGCACATGCAGAACACTGTATATCTCCTGAACCGTGCAGGTTTAGGAGATATGCAGGGCACCTACAGGTAAGCCTTATTCTAGGCTTACCTGTAGGTTAAAGTGGTTGTCACAGGTTGACAACCACTTTATGATGTGGAATGGTCACAACTGTCCGCTTTCCACAAAACACTGCTGTATTTCTCCACAATACGGCCTGCATTGCACATCCCATTCATAAAATGTAGGCTACGGTGTGAACCTTATGGAGTTCTTCAGACTTGGTTCTGCTTGACACTAAGTGCAGTACATGTCAAGCATATCTAGGTTACAAAATGTATACATTGGTCTTTACCGTTACTTAGCTTCTCAGCAAGGATATCATCATTCTCCTATATTTAATGTACAACTAAAGGCTCCTGTTTCACAGTCTAGACTAGCCTTTCTCAACCAGGGTTCCATGGAACCCTAGGGTTCCTCCAGAGGTTGCTAGGGGTTCCTTGAGAAATGATCAACTTCTCCTCTGAGATGAGTAACCATTGATGAGAATGACCTTCTTAGGTATCTGTAGGGGGGATTATTCTTCCCAATGACCACACACGTACGGCACAATCTTCTTACTGGCTACAAGGCTAATGTACTAAAGGTAATGCATTGAACTAAAAAATGTGTTTGTTTTAAAACCACTACAAGGAAGAAGACTTGGGCTTTTCAGCCAAGCTACCTTGTATACTGGATCATGTCTCTCATATATAGTACCCCATAGATAACTCCAGTAGGGACCCCAGTGTACAGTAATGCTGTATGGCATGCCATGTAATGGATTCGGGACAGTGATACCTGGAAAACACATGGTGAAAAACATACTACCATCCTGGGTTGGGGGGGGGGGTACCCCTGCAGTCACCCTATATAGCAGGAAAGCTCCCTAAATGGAGAAATCTTGTCAAACTTACAATCCAGTAACATTCAGCTCTTGCCATTCTAAGCATCTCCGGGTTACAAAGAATAACTGTTGATTATGTCTTTTATGTAGATAACGAATTGGAAAATGTCTGCGACTGAGAATTTCGTGTTCATATTATGGATGCCTAAAGCTGACTATTTTACCATAAAGAGCTTTGTGAATTTCTAGTACACAGAGGTACAATCCCAGCAGCGAAACACCAGTACAATTATATTAAAATGTTGACAATTATGTGACTCTGTAACAAGCACCCTGGGAGTAGCCGTATACATATATGCTTCCCCAATGGAGCAGCGTGTTTCTGTGCTGATCTTTCATAAAACAGCAGCCAGAGATGTTGTCAGCCATCCAAAACGCTCTCATACAAATCCGGCCTGACATGAAAAGTTAATGTATTATGTGAATAATGGTCAGTCGAGCTTAAGTGCTGCTGCATGTGGCAAGCTGCCTCTTTTTGTTACTTCTTTTCTTTTAGAGGCAAAATACGTTGGAGTAGCAATTAGCACATGGAGAGCTTATTGTGACAAATGAACAGGCAGGCATTTCTCTAGTAATTTTCACATAATATAGCTGCCTCCAAGCACTTTAAAACATTTAATTACTGAAACATAATGCTTAAAGGACGGTGCTGTGTAGGTAAATCTACTTAACAGTATACTGCCTTGAGCAGTGGGCAAGTGAATTTTAGCTCACTTTATGATATTTTTTAATGTTGTTTATTGTTGAGGGCATTATTATTTGTAATTATTATTTTTAACAATTCAAAAAAAAAAATGCAGGCTTATTTAGCTTTAGTGCTTAAAGTAATGGCGTGCACAGCAGCCCCTAACAATCAATGAGAAATCTGCTTTCAATAGTCGGCTGGGAACGGATAAATGAAAGCTGGGCTATGGCCGGTTGCTATGGCTACCTGCTCCCATTTAATAAGTCCACGTATAAGAAGAATAGGTATGGAGGAGGTGAATTTAATTTATTTTGCACAGAGAGCCCATACAAAGCAGGGGCAGCATACAATTTTGCAAAAGGGCAGAACTACCTGAGAGGATGTTCAGTCATGCTGCTGAGACTGCTGAGCAATCAGTGGTCAGCTCATTTGGAAAACATTGATTTGCCAAGATTTGTCAAACATTTGCCAACAAATGATTCACCTCTTTGTTCAAAGAGCATTTGCCATCGTTAATACCTGATTCAATTACCACTTCAATTAACGATTTGCCAACACCTGGGTTTGTTCTCATTTTTATCTTAAAGTGTAAGCAAAAATGTAATATATTCTAGACTGCAGTTTACCATTTCTTAAAGTGGAAGTAAAGGCTAATAAATAACTGGTTAAACATGTTGCCTCCCACTCCTCCTATGTATGCTGCATACCATTGATAAAAGAGAGTAGTAGTTAAAGTTAGAATTTTGGATAGAGTAGGGTCATAATAACCCCTGTAAGGCTTATTTTTGCCATCTGTGTCCCATCATGTCCAATAACCAAAACAGGAAGTGAGAGTAAATCCCTGCAAATTAACCACTTGCCGACGGCTGATCGGCAAATGACGGCGACAGAGTGGCTCTGTAACGCGAATCGCCGCCGGAGACGAACGCGCGCGCGCGCGCTCACTGTGTTCGGGGGGGGCCAAGGAGCGGGTGCGGCGGCTTCGATTGCCACCGGCTACCCGCGATCCCCCCCCCCGGAGTGAATGAACGGAGGTCCGTGTATGTAAACACGGACCTCCGCTCTGTGTGAGGGGGAAGGGCTGTGATCACAGCCTTCCTGTACATGAAGGCTGTGACCACTTCCCTTCTCCTGTTAGGGCAGTCCCCCATATAGTTAGAACACGCCCAGGGAACATAGTTAACCCTTAGAGCGCCCCTGCCAATGGCATTTACACAGTAATCAGTGCATTTTTATAGCACTGATCGCTGTATAAATGCCAATGGTCCCAAAAAAGTGTCAAAACGTTCCGACATGTCCGCCCTAATATCGCAGTACCGCTAAAAATCGCAGATCGCCGCCATTACTAGTAAAAAATAAAAAAAAAATAAAAACCCCAAAAATGAATTCTCATCATCCGTAAACGCGACCACTTTTGCGCAAACCAAACAATAAACACCGATTGCAATTTTTTTTATCGCAAATATGAGGAAGAATATAAATTGGCCAAAAACGGTGAAAAAAAATTTTTTTTTATATTTCTTTTTTGGATTTGTATTTTAGCAAAAAGTAAGAAATTTGGGTTTTTTTTCAAAATTGTCGCTCTTCTTTTGTTTATAGCGGCGATCAGAAATGACGCAGAGGGGATCAAATACCACCAAAAGAAAGCTCTATTTGTGGGAAAAAAAGGACGCAAATTTCGTTTGGGTACAACATCGCACGACCGCGCAATTGTCAGTTAAAGCGACGCAGTGCCGAATCGCAAAAAGGGCTCCGGTCCTAAAGCTGGAAATCCTTCCGGGGCTGAAGTGTTTAAGGGAATTTTTTGGGGACTCCTAGGTCACCAAAATTTGTATCCAAATTGAAAGATGTCCCCTCAATTACTTTTCTGGGGATAAAGAAATTTGGGAATTTTTTTAACTTTCACTTTCAATGATAATGGTACACAGGACAAATAGAGAGGGTGGATCTCCCTAACGGGAGCACAGACAACAATAACAGTTGACAGCAGCGGTGTAGCTAGAACCTTCAGGGCCATGGTGCAAGAAATCATGAAGGGCCCCTCTGAACCCCAGCCGGGACCCTTACCTCTGAGTTTTTTGAAGTTGTAATTTGCTCCCATAATTCTTTGGAAATTTAAGAAATGTTTTCTTTTTCATAAACATGTCATATTAACAAATTATTTCTCATACACGACACATACTTGCAACTACACCCCAAAACACATTCTGCTACTCCATCTGAGTATGGTGATATCTCACGTGTGAGACTTTTCCACAGCCTAGCCACATGGAGAGGTGCAACATCCAAGGAACACCTTTAGCCATTATCTACTTTAAGACCAGGCCTTCTTCTGACGCTTTTTGTTTACAAGTAAAAATCAGTATTTTTGCTAGAAAATTACTTAGAACCCCCAAACATTATATATTTTTGTATCAGAGGCCCTAGACAAAAAAGTATGGGTTTTGCAAATTTTTATGTCACACAGTATTTGCGCAGCATTTTTTTAAATGCAATTTTACACACTAACACATAAATAAATTTTAACGAGTTTTAGTGCACATAAAGACAACATAATACCCAAGTTTTTGGTAAATAGATACCAAACATGTTACACTTTAAAATTATGCAGGCTTGCGAAATGGCGGCAAACTTTGGTATTTAAAAATCTCCATAGGCAACACTTTATAATCCTTTATTGGTTACCAGTTTACAGTTACACAGGAGGTCTGGTGCTAGATTATTACTCTTACTCTGATGTTCGCGGTGATACCTCACATGTGTGGTGCGATTGCCGTTTACGTATGCGTATAGGACCAACGTGTGCGTTCGCCTTTGCACACAAGCACGTGGGCGTGCTTTCTTTTTTTATTTATTTATTGGTGGTACACTGGCACACTGACAGATGTATTTGTGCACTTGTACAATGTGACAGATGTTGATCATCCACTGGCGGACACTGACATATGTTAATGTTGCAATGGAACACTATTGCAGATGTTTTTGTGCACTGGTAAAGATATTGATGAGAGACATACACCGTAACAGATGTTTTGTGCATTGGTACAGATGTTGATTGGACACTGACAGATGTTTTGCGCATTGGTACAAATGTTGATTGGACACTGACAGATGTTTTTGCATTGGTACAAATGATGATTGGACACTGACAGATGTTTTGTGCATTGGTACAGATGTTGATTGGACACTGACAAATGTTTTGTGCACTGGTACAGATGTTGATTGGACCCTGATGGATGTTTTGTGCACTGGTACAGATGTTGATTGGACACTGACAGATGTTTTGGGCACTGGTGCAGATGATTGAACACTGACAGATATTTTGTGCACTGGTACAGATGTTGATTGGACACTGACAGATGTTTTGTGAATTGGGGACACTTGTGCCTGGGGACAGTGGTGCTTGGTGTACTATGTGTGGGGATGGTCTGTGTAATCTGTGACAGCTCGGTGTGTAAAATGATCCCTTTCAGAGAGAGCTGTCACAGAGGCTGCAGCACCGCCCCTCCCCCCTGAACTGAGCTCTTACTGAGAGAACTGCCACAGAGACAGGACACAGCCATCATGTGATCAAGAGGGCCAATCACAGCTCCCATATCCCGATCTGTGTTTGGCTGTATCCGAAGATCACAGCCATCACAGAATCGCGTTCATGACTCTCAGTGACATACTCTTGGCTCAGCCATTCATATGGCTGGAGCCTGTGAACCCCAGAAGGAAGACTGGGTGCAGATGAAAGCCCTGTCAGCTGTGACAACGTGCCGCTGGATGGCTTCATTTTAAGGTAAGTCTTTTATAATGTGCTAGTATGTAATGCATACTAGCACATTATCCCCTTAACTTGCAGGGAGAAGATTTTTTGTGGGGTTTTTTGTGTGGTTTACTACAGCTTTAGCTGAAAAGTTAAGGTGGATCTTCACTCCCAAAAAATGTGTTCTGTCTTTTCAACCCCCCCCCTTTCCTTGAAATCTTAAAAGCCTTTTTTTTAATGTACTTTTTAAAATTTCTTGTTCTGGTCACCTCTGCCCACCTAGCGGCATGACAGCAGGGGGTCTGCTGCAAGAACCAAGAAGGGACAGCCGGCTCCCAATGACATAAGGAAAGAAGATGGCTGCATGGGAACCCGATGTACAGTGGCATAGTAATGGATTATGGCAGGACAATGCTGAAAAAGGTTGGCGTTATTTAAAAGAAAAATTAAACCAGAGGGCAGTGTGATGTTCCCCTTTAAGATGTGTTATAAGTCGCAGCTATCATTTGACATTAATTGCTGCTATATTTACATTGCTCCTGTTTAGTAAGTTCTCCTTTGCCTTTTTGGCCTGGAAGAATCAAAAGTTCATGATCGTAATGTACAATACCGATCTAAGGCTTTTGTTTAGAAAGCTCAGTGTGAAACATGCTGGCAGAACATTTTCATTATATCTAAAAGCTTAAAGTGCATCGAGAGGAATAGAGCAGGCAAACATTTCTTGGCTTCTTTTCTGTTTACTTGGAAAATGAAAGGCATTGATGCAATATTAATTCACGGGCTTCATTTAGTTTTTGGCAACCATCTTTCAGCTATGAAAACCTTGATTGTAACAGTTTGGATGGCATACAATGGAACAGCAGGAAATAAATCCTAACCTGTAAGGCATTAAAATACAGATTGCCCAAAGTAAAAACATTTATCAGAGGAATAAAAACTGTGAACAAACCCGCTTATACTTTACTATGCAGAACTGTAGGCACACAGATTTGAATTTAAAGTGGCTGTTTTCCAAAAGGCTGAGTCTCTTTTTTTTTATGTAACCACTTCAGCCCCGGAAGAATTTCCTAGGCTAGGACCAGAGCACTTTTTGTGATTCGGCACTGCATCACTTTAACTGACAATTGCGCGGTTGTGCAACGTTGTACCCAAACAAAATTTGCATCCTTTTTTTCCCCACAAATAGAGCTTTCTTTTGGTGGTGTTTGATCCCCTCTGCGTCATTTCTGATCACCGCTATAAACAAAAGAAGAGCGACCATTTTGCAAAAAAACCCAAATTTCTTACTTTTTGCTAAAATACAAATCCAAAAAAAATAAAAAAAACATTTTTTTTCACCGGTTTTGGCTGATTTATATTCTTCCTCATATTTGTGATAAAAAAAATTGCAATCGGCATTTATTGATTGGTTTGCGCAAAAGTGGACGCGTTTACGGATGGTGAGAATTAATTTCTGGGGTTTTTATTTTTTACTAGTAATGGCGGCGATCTGCGATTTTTAGCGGTACTGCGATATTGCAGCGGACATGTCGGACATTTTTGACACTTTTTTGGGACCAATGACATTTATACAGCAATCAGAAATTGAAATGTCCACTGATTACTGTATAAATGACAGGGAAGGGGTTAACCTGCAGGGGGAGATCTAGGGGTTAACTATGTTCCCTGGGTGTGTTCTTACTGTGGGGGGGTTGGGCTACCATGGGCATGAGAGATCTAACTGATCCCAGTGACAGGGATCAGTAGATCTCCCATGCCCTCACTAACAGAGCGGGGAACCAACGTGTTTACATCGGTGGTTCCCCGTTCCTTGCCCGTGGCCGCTCATCGCGGCTCGCTGGCGGACATCGGGTCCGCCCGAGCCGCGGGCACACTCCTCAGGAGTGCGGCGGGCGCGCGCACCCCCTAGCGGCCATTCGCAGATCGCCGCTTTTTTAAGGCGATTCACGCCCAGTGTCCACACTGCCACTGTAAATAGACGGTGGGCGGTGTGGAACTGGTTAAAGGGCAACTCCAGTCAAACTGCTAAATACACATAGTTGAGGCACATACTGTACTGTTTATACAGTTACTCTACTTATCGGAATACTCAGTAAGGGTTTCCACTTATATTTGCCTTCTCCATGCTTCCCCATGCTCCCCGTTGGATGTGCTACTGAAGTTGATGAGAAATACCCAAACAAAATCCCAACTAAAAATAATAAAATGAAAAAAGTGTCTTCTAATTGTTGGTCCTGGCTTTTGGAGTTGTGAAAAAGACTATAAGGTCATTATGAAAAGTCTCCAGTTGACTTTTGCAGCCATATTGGGACAACACCTACTTCATATCTTGTATTATCTGGTATTGTAAATATGGTCGTTGTGAGTAATTTGTAAATGTCATATAAGCCAGGGCTTATACTTCATTGTATTGTAAATACTGTATAGTGTGGAATTTGTATATATTGTGTAACCCTATCAATAAATGGGTATTGCAGATGGAACTACCTTTTTTTTTTAGTAAGATCTCTCAGATCTAGATGTTTATATGTACATACTACTACCATGATGGAGGTGTATGTACATAAGCACATAAACAAGGCAACATCTGTTCCCATTTACCGAGCATAGCTTAGAATATTTAAAAACTGCTGCTTACATTTTTACCTGCTCTTTTCTGAAAACTCCAAAATGTTATACAGCGCTGTGCAATGTAGGGTAGAGAGGTAATGTTTACCATAACTTCCCTTGCCTTTACTGTGCTGGCAATCTCATTATCAGTTGTAAACTAGATTTGAACACTGTCTGTCCTGACAAAGTGTTAAAGATCTCAAAGCTTGGATTCTTCATAGCATACTAATAAGGGAAACTGGATCTGTCCCCACAGAAATTGTTTAGAGATGATTAGAGATGCTTGCTGTCTGGCCAAAAGCCTGTTCAAAAGAAACATCTCTTTAACAAGGACACATTTTCAGAAAAAAATTTAGTTTTAGTGCACCCGCATGCAATATATTATCCAATTTTTCAGTACAATATAAAAGATGAGGTTGTGCTGAGTAAATATATATTCTCCTATTCAAGCCTTAATCTCGCACATGCTTGTGAAACTTACTAGCTAGGGGAGATCAGCGAATGGACGTTCACTAATCTCCTCCTCCCCTGTTTGGTGACACCTGAGCATGCAAGTGGGATTGAGAAACCCAGAAAACATAGTGTTTGTGTGTGTGTGGGGGGGCATCACTTTTGGAGGTTCTTGGAAGTACAGTATTGGCTGGCTGTACAGCTACCAGATATCTTCCATATAAAAAATTCCTAGCTTGTGTAGCAGCCAGATCATTTCCATATAAAAACATTCCTAGCTTGTGGAGATATGTAAAACACACTGCTGCTGACATGGGACGTGCTTCTGTGACAGCGAAAGGTTTAAGCTATAAAGGAGCAGTCCAGCTGTACTTGCTGGCTGTGTGTTGGCACACATAGCTTGTAGTCTACAAGGCATTTCAGGGTGATGACATTAATCCTGCTTAGTGGGCAGCTCAAGCAGCTTAAGGAACTTGCAAAGTCAACATTTAGGTCTCATACACACGGGGTGTCAATGGGGTGTCAAGCCATGAGGAGCCTTGTAGGTGAACAAGAGTATCTTAAAGTCAATGCAAAAGCCAGTGCAAGGACTCCAGGATAGGGGTAATATGATCACTTGTACCAGACCCTGTCAGGATTCTGGCTGCAGAATTTTGAACATATTGAAGTTGATTTATAGTGGATTTAGCTACACCAGCAAGATGGGCATTGCATTAGTCAAGTCGGGAGAATACAAATGCATGGATCAGCTTTTCAGCTACAGTATATGATAGCATAGGACGCAGCCGAGCAATGTTTCTCAAGTGGAAAAAAGATGTTCTGACTACATCTTGTACATGTGCATCAAAGGTTAAACTAGCATGAAAAATCACCCCTAGATTTTTCAATTTAGACTGAAGCTCAAGTACAGTGCCATCTATAGATAAGCTATTTGGACTGGCCTTACAAAATTGATGGGGGTGCCAATAAGCATGACTTCAGTCTTGTTACAGTTTAACTGAAGGAAATGATGGGCCATCCACATTTTTATATCACAAATACAGTTAGATTGGAGAGAAGCAGCCAAAGTAGAATCCGGTTTAGTGTGAATGAATCGTATATCTGAGTGTCATCAGCATAGAAGTGATAATTGAGCCCATGAGATCTAAGCAGTTGGTCAAGTGGAAAAATGTATATGCATACATACACTCTCCTGTGCATGCACCAACCAGCCACGGCCATCTTGTTTGTAGGAAGTGTTTGGAATGCCTGCCTAAACTTTATGCACTATAAGTGCGATTTTATTAAACTTTTCTGGTTTTAACTGATCTACACTATGGAGAGTCTTTTTGTCATTTCATAGTAACATTGCTATATGGAGCCTCACTGCCCTGTATATGCTGTGACACACCGAGGTATACACTATTTTGTCACAATTACAGCGAGCAGATCGGAGGTCCTGAGGAGCCAGTATACATCTATAAATGCCTTTTTTGACTTCTCTTTAAAGAGAGTCACTACAATCTGGTAAGCCCCCACCTTACATTCACTGGGGTGATTCACATAGTGGCACTAAGAACTGGAATCTGGAAGCCTGTCACTTTTGGGATACACCTTCACATCATGTCAAATATATCACCAGTCACTCGTGATATTTCCTTGTTTCCACATGGGACTTTATATTTTATTTATGCATTCATGCCTGATATTGTTTCATTTGCATTTCTAGCCCAGACAATTTCTTTGCACTATATAACACGTATAGTATATGCAATAGATTATGTGCTGCACTTTTGTATTCATTAACATGTAACATGTTACAAAAGGTGAACTTATCCTTTAACCACTTCAGCCCCGGAAGGATTTCACACTTTAGGACCAGAGCCCTTTTTGCGATTCGGCACTGCGTCGCTTTAACTGACAATTGCGCGGTCGTGCGGCATTGTACCCAAGCGAAATTTGCGTCCTTTTTTTCCCACAAATAGAGCTTTCTTTTGGTGGTATTTGATTACCGCTGCATCATTTCTGATCGCTGCTATAAACAAAAGAAGAGCAACAATTTTGCAAAAAAAACAAATTTCTTACTTTTTGCTAAAATACAAATCCAAAAAAAAATATAAAAAAACTTTTTTTTTCATCGGTTTTGGCCGATTTATATTCTTCCTCATATTTGTGATAAAAAAAAAATCGCAATCGGCGTTTATTGATTGGTTTGCGCAAATGTGGTTGCGTTTAAGGATGATGAAAATTAATTTCTGGGGTTTTTATTTTTTTTTTATTTTTTACTAGTAATGGCAGCGATCTGCGATTTTTATCGGTACTGCGATATTTCAGCGGACATGTCGGAACATTTTGACACTTTTTTGGGACCATTGGCATTTATACAGCGATCAGTGCTATAAAAATGCACTGATTACTGTGTAAATGCCATTGGCAGTGAAGGGGTTAACCTGCAGGGGGCGCTCTAAGGGTTAACAGTGTTCCCTGGGCGTGTTCTAACTGGGGGGGGGCTGCCCTAGCTGGGGAAGGGAAGTGATCACACCTTCCATGTAAAGGAAGGCTGTGATCACAGCCCTTCCCCCTCTCACAGAACAGAGGTCCGTGTTTACTTACACGGACCTCCGTTCTTTCACTCCGGGGGGGGGCATCGCGGGCCGCCGCGCCTGCTCCCTGGCCCTCCCCGGACACAGTGAGTGCGCACGCGCTCACTGGACTCGATCTCGCGGCCGCCGTCATATGATGGCGGTTTGCATTATCGAGCCACCGTGTCGCCGTCAAATGCCGATCAGCGGTCGGCAAGCGGTTAAAGTGGGAGTATACCCTCCTATCGCTTTCAGCCAAGGAAGCTGGCATCTTAGCCTCTGTTTAATCTGCATCTGCCATGATGCTGCACATGTGATCCATTATGACACCACCCATTGGATGGTTTTATAGTTTGGTTGAGGGCACAACCAAGGAGACAGCTAGCATTTCCGGCATGCCGGGAATATTAACTCTTCTTTGACACTATCAAATCGATGGGTTTACTTCCGCTTTAAGGAAATCCTATGTAGGATCCAATACATGACATTAATACACAGCTAATCAGTATACATTCTATCAGAATTTATTTTCTTATCAGGTACCACAAATTTTGACCTTCATAGTCCTTTTTTCTGGAATTCAACACACATAGACACACCGGACACTTTACATGTATCTGACAGAAGAACCAAACTTTATCTGAGCACTACAAACTGAAAACACTATTTAATTCATTTTTAATATTTAAAACAAACTCACCCATCCATCAATGTCTCATTTTTTTATTTTGTTGAGAAACCACTGAAAAAACCTCTTAGCATTTCTAGCTGTGGCCATCTTGAGTAAAGGCAAATTATTTATGTAGTATTTACTTCCTGGAATCTGTCTGTCCTTAGCACAGGCATGCAGATGCGTGGGTGTGCTTAGCCGAGAAAGCCCCTCCCCTCTCCTCCATATGAAAGAAAACAATGCCCATGAAGACTTGTGTGTTGTATGTCATCATTTTGACCCAGGAAGCAACCGAAGAAATGTTAAAGGAGAAGTCCAGCCAAAGCTCGTTTGGCTGTACTTCTCCTATGGATCACAGGAGTGCAATTCGTTTTGCATTCTTGTGAGCTGTGTTCAGCAGAGAGCGGACTGAAGTCCACTCTCTGCTGACGTCACGGATATCAGTCCAGGCACTGTGTCATCCTGACCACGGAGTCTGGATCCACTGGGTGCCTGGACGGACAACCGTCTTGGCTTCTCAGTGAGCCGCAGAGAGCCTGAGACAGCCGCTCTCCGCCCATCCACAGCCCAGCTCTCTACTGAGCGAGGAGGAAGCAGAGTGGGGAGCTGCTGATTGACAGTCTACAGATCTCTGCTCGGGGAGCTGTGAGAACCGAGCCATTGGCATTGTTTGATTGATTGGTTCTCAGTGTAGAAGCGTCGGGGGACAAATTCAGCATTGGACCAATGCTGCATCCACCTAGGTAAGTATAATAGGGGGGGGGGGGGGACATTTACTTCTCTTTTAACCACTTCCTTACTGGGCACTTAAACCCCCCTCCTGCCTGGACCAATTTTCAGTTTTCAGCGCTGTCTCTCTTTGAATGACAATTGCGTGGTCGTGCGACGTTGTACCCAAACAAAATTGACGTCCTTTTTTTTCCCCACAAATAGAGCTTTCTTTTGGTGGGATTTGATCACCTCTGTGGTTTTTATTTTTAAACAAAGAGCGACGATTTTGAAAAAAGGACAATATTTTTTACTTTTTGCTATAATAAATATCCAAAAATAAAAGATAAAAAAACTAATTTATTCATCAGTTTAGACCGATATATATTCTTCTACATATTTTTAGTAAAAAAAAAACGCAATAAGCGTATTTTGATTGGGTTGCGCAAAAGTTATAGCACCTACAAACTATGGACATTGGTTTATGGTGTTTTTATTATTTTTTTTTTTTTACTGGTAATAGCGGTGATCTGCGATTTTTATCGGGAGTGCGATATTGCGGCGGACATGTCTGACGTTTTTGACACTTTTTTGGGACCAATGACATTTATACAGCGATCAGATCTAAAAATAGACACTGATTACTGTATAAATGTCATTAGCAGGGATGGGGTAAACACTAAGGGGGCGATCAAGGGGTTAAATGTGTTCCCTGTATGTGTTCTAATTGTGTGGGGGCGGAGCTGACAGGGACATCACAGATCTAAATGATCCCGATCACAGGCATCAGTAGATCTGTCATGCCCCCCCCCCACACACACGTTCTGGCTCCCTGTGAAGGAATCGTGGGTCTCCGGTGGACATCGAGTCCGCCTGACCCATGGACACACTCACGCAGCGTGCTGTGAGAGCGTGCCTGGACCGTGCAAAAGGGGAGGACGTCTATTGACGGCCTCCCGGCAATTCAGATCCGCAATGTGGCCATCAATCGGCTATAGTGCAGATCTGAAGTGGTTAAAAAAAGGTTAAAACATGTAAATATAATATACCTTCATATCTATTTACTAATGTTGGCAGCATAACTCAAAACTAGTTAATGTTGATTGAGAGAGTTTAGTTCCACTTTGGGGAAGATACAGCTCTTACCACGCTTTTCACTTGTTTTAACTTTTTACAGCTCAGTAATTCTAAATTTCACGATGCATAATCTAATTACTTTGCTGCTAATATAGCTTCAAAAAAAATCTCACCTCTCCTGTACTTTTAAATAACATACACTGTGATAGCATGATTTACACTTTAACTGCATGCAGTGCCATTTCAGCTTTTAGTACAAATATTTTATTCATTTAGACTGGAACTTTATTTCAAGGAAACCAGGAGCTTAATTAGTTAATACAAGAGGGAGGTTTGCCTGTATTGAAAAGACATAAAAAAAATCTTGCATTTCTTCCTAACAAACCAAAATGGGTTCCAAACAACAGACTGCGCTATAAATATTATGAAAATATACCATTTATTAGCAGTATTTGTGCCGAACCCCTATCTCATGACAAAGCCCTTGACTATTAATCAACAAAATTTCTTCAGTGAACACAAATGGATGCAATTGTAGCAACACGCTACAACACTTTCTAGTTCAGTAATAAATCACCGGTTGCTAGCACCATGCAAGTCTTGCAAAAGGCCATCCATTGAAATAAGGTCCAAAACAGATTACTCTTGCAGCACTGCAAAAGAAGTGGAAACAAGAAAGGACAACATGGGTAATAATCCTGATATAAAAATGTACGTATAATACACTCACAAACAAAAACCTTGTGTCGATTGCATGTAGCTGAAATCAGACTGGCTTTCCATTCTGGTGCACATGGTCACCGGCATCAGGGTTCAAGCTTGGCGAGCAGAAGCCTACATTGTTTATATGGCTGAGGATTTTGTTTATCTATATCAGACTCTTATCCTAGACGAGGGCCTGATATAGATGTTAATGGGGGACTCCCACAAAAAAATGAGTGAAGTACCACCTAATTCCATACCAAACTCTAACTGAAACATGCAGCCCCCTTTCTGAACCATACTAGGCTACATGTCCTAAACGTGAAGAGTTTCTTGCAAAGCATATACAGGCGGTCCCCTAGTTACAAACATCCCACTTACAAATGACTCCTACTTACAAACGGAGAGAGACAACAGGAAGTAAGAGGAAATATACCCCTAGGGAGAGTTATTATGGGAAAAAGGTGACTCCACTGAAGCTCTATCGCCAATCTCTGTTTCCACAACTACCCAAAATTTTCAAAATCCAATTGTCATAGGGACAGAAAGTGAGGTGAAATCTTCTGAACAGGGGCACAGACAGCAAAACAAACCCTTCCCTATGCTATCCAAAAAGCTTAAAAATATTTTTTTTTGGCTGGAGCTACATTTAAAAATGAACCTGTTCCGACTTACAAACAGATTCAATGTAAGAACAGACCCTATCTTGTTTGTAACCCGGGGACTGCCTGTAGTACCCTACTCATTAAAAAAATCTGAAAATGTAAATAAAACACAGTTTTTGTCCTTTATAAAAAAAATGTCTTGCAATGTACGCACTGTACATCTACACCAATCAGAATATCTGATGCCTACCGAAAGAAGAAAATGTGACATCCAAAGGTGACAACACCTCTTGACAAATGGAAGCTCCTAGAGCAATTCCAGACATCCCAAAAGTGGAGGATTCAGCTGAACGTCTGAACTCATGATTGTACCAACTACTCAGCTCATCCCTAATATACACCCACCGTTAAATCTGGATGGACTTGGCACTGGACATACTATGTAACAAATACATGTAATTTAGGGAAATTCATTTAAAAACAATAATAAAAAGATTACAGGATTAATCAAATATGTGCACTATCATTGAAAATATACCTTAATACATTTATGCAGAACATCTTTAAAAAATATAAGTAAATAGAAAGCAAAATATTATATTGTAGATATAAAACCATAAATACAATTGTGGATAATGTGTTTGTAGAGGTTAGCAAATCATTTTCAAAATATAGGAATAAAATTAAAATTAAAATTAAAAAAAGTCCTAAGTAATACATATAACAATAATTGCATTACAGCTAAATAATAGAATGTAGCTGACCTAAATGAATATTTTTATTGTAAAACTAAAAGTTAAAAAGAGTTAAGTTAACAAAAAGTTAAAAAGGAGAAAGTTTGGGGAAAAATAAAATGCGCTCCATTGCCAGGCCAATGATGTTGAATGCCTCCCTGAATCACATTCTAGTAATGGAAACCGGGTGCTGTTTGGGTGTAAGGCGGAGACTGTTGATGGACACCAGGAGTAATAAAGGAAGGGTTGGGTGCTTTCTGGACTGTATTCCTGCCACTGTTTGCTTAGCTCATCCCTGATGCTGGTGGTCATCAGAATGGAGAGCCAGTCTGATTTTACCTACATGTGATCCACACAAAGCTTTTGCTTGTGATTGCAATATATATTTTATTCATTTTATTATATATTTTAGGCTCCATGCACACTAGTGTTTTTATAAGCTCAGAAAATGCTGGAAAAAAACACTGGATGAAAAATGCTGATAATAGGGTTTTAGTGCTGGCTTGTAGTAGCGTTTTCAATGCTTTTAGGAAAATTTAGGAGCATTAGCATTTTATTAACATTTTTACAGTACATGAAGAAAAAAAAAGTTCAAAAAAGCTGTTAGGACTGTTTTGGTAGCATTTAGAAGCATTTAAGAGCATTTTTTTCTACTAGAAAAATGCCCCCAAAAACTCTACAAAAACATATTTTTTTCTGTTCCTAGACGCTAAAGCTCAAAAAATGCTAATAGCCTACTGTAGTGTGCATGGACACATGAGATAACACTATGTAGCTTCTAGTAGCAGAAACAAATAGCTAATAACAGCTTCTAGGAGCTTAAAATACGCTAGTGTGCATGGAGCCTTATTTTAAGAATGAAGAAGATCATTACACGATGCCTGTGCTCTTTGCTTTCTTTTCTTGTTTTGTAGCATTTATTCACACCATAAAATCTAAGCAACAGTACTCAAATATGTAGAGCCCTGGTGCTCAGCCTACAGTCTGGGGGCCACATATAGTTCTTGGGCATTTATTGTGCAGTCCTCTGAACCCCTGAAGACAGTAGTAAGTGCTAACTTAGCCCAGAGAGGGAAAAACATTCTCTAGACTGGAAATATTATGTTCCCTACAACCCTACTGTCAAGAAATCAAGCAGATTAATATTATTTCCACATCATATAATTTAATATTATATTCACATATACAGCCAGCTCTAAAGTTTCATTTTCCACACAAAAAAATGTATTCGGAAATGAATCCACCACTTTTAACCAGGTAAATTACCCACATTTATACTGGACTCCACATCAAATGTGCTCCAATTGTGTTATCCATCACCACCTTCTGAAATGCTCTCTCACCAGATGGGAAGGACCTCAATTTATGAAGGCTAGATCTACATTTTCATCAGTATCTCCAGATCTCTTATAGAGAAAACATTCATTTAGGAATATCCAATTATTATAAGGATATAAGGATCTATCTTTGATCATTTCAGCTCCATATTCATAAATTATCTCAATGTATGAAGGATATAAACTTAAAATCCAATCCAACAGTATAATGCTACTTTATTTAAAAAAATGAATGAAAAACATCTAGTTATGCTTACAGTATATGTATCACATAAGTGCACTTAGCACTATGATAAAGAGCATATGAGTATTGAATGACTGCCATCTGTATAGGTTCCACCCCACAAAATGGAAATTCCATCCGTCCTGAGCTCTTTTAGCGCTAAATGCAAGACTTTTCCTTACAATCAGGATTGGTATTGTGAACCAGCTTGATGACATCACCTGCTTAACCTCGTTGTATTCTGTTGAATGGTGAAGTCATCATTCACAGTCTCTGACCATCACCCATCGCATGACAGTGTTGTGTAGTTTTACATTCACTGAATGTAAGGTGCTCAGTACACCCCAACAAATTTGTCAGAAAACCTTTACTTGCCTTTCAGAATCAACATTTTCTATGGGACACTATACTACAAAATACTCCCACTTATGCGGGCCATTGATTGCAGCCAAGATTTGTTAATTTGCAAACACAAAAAATGATTCTTTTCCCAACAAATTCATTCAAGACCATGTTGCAAAAATTAATACACTACAATGAATGTCTTAGGAGCAAAGCTAAACTTTAGACAACAAAATCCCAATTAACAAGAATTCAACTACTTGTGAGTGTGATTATTCATTTAGCAGGTGTCCAGCAGACAGTTGATTATAAAAGGGCGTTACTTAACAAAGAAAACC
This sequence comes from Glandirana rugosa, assembly GCA_018402905.1. Lineage (NCBI taxonomy): Eukaryota > Metazoa > Chordata > Amphibia > Anura > Ranidae > Glandirana > Glandirana rugosa. The sequence goes on along the minus strand of BLSH010302272.1, from coordinate 205,620 downwards.
CCTTCCCATTTCATGCTGTCAACAATGGCACCACATGGAAGAGAAATGTCACAAGGCCTGAGAAAGAAAACCATTTCTATACACAAGAAAGATGAAGGCTGCAAGAAGATCAGCAAAATACAGAATACTGTAGCAAAAGGGATACAAAAATTTAACAAAGATGTAACTGCAACCACCTCACAGAGAACTCCAGGCCATCGCCGGAAGTTAACACTTTGACGGGAATGTCTTCTGATGAAAAGGGTAGAAGAAAATCGCCATGCAAGTTCACTGCAGTTAGCTAAAGAAGTAGAAAGCCAAAATGGGGTGATTGTTTCCCATGACACAATGAGGCATACACTGCAGAGGAATGGCATGCATGGGTGTCGTCCCCAAAGGAAGCCTCTCCTAAAGCCTATGCAAAAAAAGCCCACCTAGAATTTACCAGGGCCAATGCTGAAAAAGAAGACTACTGGGACTCTGTACTTTGGAGTGATGAGACCAACCAGATAAATGTTTTTGGAACTGATGGTTTCAAAACTATATGGTGTCGCAAAGGTGAGGAGTGCAAAGAAAAATGCATGGTGCCTGAAATGAAACATGGTGGTGGCAGTGTCCTTCTGTGGGGCTGCATGAGGGCTGCTGGTGTCAGGGAGCTGCAATTCATTAACGGTATCATGAATTCACAGATTTACTGCTCTATATTGAAAAAGAAGATGCTACCATCACTCCGTGCCCTTGGTCGTCGTGCACTTTTCTAACATGACAATGATCCAAAACACTCATCTATGGCCGCTGTTGCATTTCTGAAGAAGAATAGGGTGAAAGTGATTCAGTGGCTACGTACGTCTCCTGATTTGAACCCAATCGAACACCTATGGGGAATTCTGAAGAGACAGGCATCACTTTCCATTTTCTTGAAGAATGGAAAAAGATAGATGTTACAATATGTCGCCAACTTGTTCATGCCATGCCTAGAAGACTTGGTGCTGTCCTTACAAATCATGGAGGTCATACAAAATACTAGATGGTGTCATTTTTGTTGTGGGTGTATTCATTTTGCATCAACTAATTTGAGTAAAACAATATTTTGTAATCTAAGTTATATTAGTAACCTTATTTTCATGTAATGAACTAAACAAATGTTCTATAAAACTCAGTTTTGTCAAAATTTTTAAAATTGTTCTTGTGTTCATTGAGATATTGATTAAAATCTTACTTTTCAAAAGGGGTGTCCTCATTTATGCTGAGCGCTGTATATGTTTTAAGAAAGTTGACCAACTTTGATAAAGAGAATCACTTTAATATGGAGCAAATACAAAGTTATTGCACTTACATATAGAATGTAAAATGCAGGCATATAAAAAGGTATACATAATTCAGAGTGAATAGTCATGCTGCCCTTTAGGGAATTAAATTGTGGCAACTATTTTATGCACCAAAGCGTTTGTAATTCTTTTCAGCTAATCTTGTACTTTAAGCATCCCTGCCAGATAAAATATCCAGGTCCTTAACCTCCACTGCAGAAGGATAAGAGCTTGATTACACTCACATCCTTCTTATAATGGATAGTGAAGGAGGAGCGACACACTGGTGAAGCATTAAATCTGCTTACTTGCTCTCTCTCTCCCCTATCTTCATTATAATGGTCAGCACTAGTGTTGAGCGAACCCGGACTGTAACGTTCGGGTCCGTACCGAACTTTAGGGTGTCCGTGGCACGGACCCGGACCCGGACATTTCAAAAATCGTTCGGGTTCGGTCCGGGGTTCTGCTATTTTACTCCACGTGTTGAGAAGCTGCAGGGCAGCCAATCAACAAGCGTTTCACTGGTTTGCCCTTAGAAGCCATCACAGCCATGCCTACTAATGGCATGGCTGTGATTGGCCGGTGCATCATGTGACCCAGCCTCTTTATAAGCTGGAGTCACAGTGCTGCAGTCACATGCTCCTTGGGTTAGTATAGGGAAAGGTAGCTGACGGCGTGAGGGACAGATTTTAGCCATTTTAAGACCTGATCCTGCATCCTGAGATAGATTACTTTACTACTGCTGTCTGTGCTGTTGCTCTGAGGACAGATAGCAGAAATTAGAGATTTCACAT
>BLSH010302272.1:165644-176294 GCA_018402905.1 Glandirana rugosa | reverse complement strand
TAAGGTTTTTTTTTTTTTTGACACAACCGATGGAGGAGGAGGAGGTGACGGTGAAAGTGGCGGAGGAGTTGGAGGTTTAGGTGGAGTTAAAAACTAAAAAAAATACACTAAAATCGAATTTTTAATAAAATCTTTGTATCTTTGTATCTTTTCACTAACTACCAACAGAGGTTGTGAGACAGTCAACAGTGAATGGCTTCAAACATGCTTGGGATAAACATAAATCCATAGTCAAACAACAAGGTTAATGTAAAAAAATAAAAAAATAAAAAAATAAAAATAAATAAATAAAAAGGGGCAGACTCGATGGACTACTCAATCGTTTTCTGCCATCACTTTTCTATGTTTCTATGTTTCTAAAATAATTTTTAAGCTAAAATCACATAAAAAAAATCAAAAATTGAGGTGGATTTGGAGGTTGAGGAGGCGGTGAAAGTGGCAGTGGAGGAGGAGGAGGTAGCCAACACAGTTTTTTTTTTTTTTGGAATGTTTTTTTTTTTTTTAAACCACCAATGTAGATGCACTTTTTAATTTTGTACAAGAAACAATAATCTGTCTCTTTAAGCAACAGTAGGAACCTCTCCGTATAGAACTAGGAGATGATTTTAAATTCTAAAATCATCTCCAAGTTGTACAGGGAAAGCCTCCAGCTGTTGCTTTAAGGGAAAGATTATTGTTCTAAAATCATCAAAGTGTGTGGGAAAAGCCTATTGCAGCCGCATAGAGCCATATTACTGTTCTAAAATCATCTTCACAGTGTGTGGGAAAAGCCTGTTGCAGCCGCATAGAGCCATATTACTGTTCTAAAATCATCTTCAAAGTGTGTGGGAAAAGCCTATTGCAGGCACATAGAGCCATATTACTGTTCTATAGCTACCTGAAGTAGAAAGTATCTTGGAGGTGGGGGGTCACGTGCTTGTAGGAGGGTTGAGCCAGCTGTTGACAGAAACGCATACATATACAATAAAGCCTGATACACTCGGGCCGAATGTCGGACAGCATCAGCCAGTTCAATAGAAACCAGCTGACATTCGGCCCCTGTGTACTGCAGCCGGTTGAACAGAAGCTGGGTTCTGTCAATGGGGGTTGACCAAAAAAAGTCTGTTGATCAGCTCCCGCTCAGCGCTCTCTCTAAAAGTGCTATAGTGATCTGGCTTGGGCTGCCCCCCTGTCAGAACACAATAGCACTGCAGGGGAAATCACTGTATTAACATTGCATGGTTAGTACAGCAGCTCCTCCGGAGCTGTCAGTTTTTTTTGTACAGCCCTGCTGGGTTGAAGGAAAAAAAACAAATATTGTGTGCTAGGCTTAAATGTCTACAGGTGTAGATTGTGAATTGCAAGAGTGCATTGGAGAGCTGATGGCAAAATGTCAATCAAGTGTGTTTTTTATGTTGACGCTTGACTGGCATTGTGATGTCACAGTGCATGGCACATCACCTGAGATCAGCTGATCTTGAATTGTCTGGCTATGGAACTACACATAAAATATATAGAGAGCTGCAGAGCCCTGAGCATCAGTCAGCTCACATATATAAAGACCTGTGGACAGCTGAGACTAATAATGAGGTTTGACTAGTAGGTAGGATGTGGACCTAGGAATGGGGGCTTTATCTCACCCACAGCTATACAAAGCTTCCAGGCTCGAAGACCCAGAACAGAACTTAGAACTAATTAAGATCTGAAAAAACATTAATTGATTTACTAAAACCGGAGAGTGCAAAATATGATGCAGCTGTGGCATGGTAGCCAATCAGCTTCTAACTTCAGCTTGTTCAATTAAAGCGGTTGTATACCCTATTTTGTGATTTTTATAATAATAAGTCTATAATAAGGCTTACCTGTAGGTAAAATGAATATCTCCTAAACCTAAATGGTTTAGGAGATATTTGCCCTGCGTGCAGCCGTTGACGTCACAGGGCATGCGCAGTGATGTCCCAGTGAAGGCCCAGCGCATAGTGCCGGACCTTGCCGGAAACCCTTCCAGAAAGATGGGCTCCAGTGCGCATGTGCGGGAATGACGTCTCATGGCTTCGGCCACTCACAGCACCAGAGCGGCGAACCTGGAAGGATCCTATGAGGAAAAATGTCAGCTCCCTCTGCGGGGACCGAGTGGACCCATTGGAGCTTCGTTCTGAGGTATTTCATAATGAGCTAGTATGCGGTGCATACTTGCTCATTATGCCTTTGCCTTACAGTTCTTTTTTAAGTCCACAACTGCTTTAAGCTTTGACAAAAAAAAAACAGTAAGCTGATTGGCTTCTGTTCAGACCTGCACCAGATTTTGGAATCTCCAGTTTTAGTAAATCAAGCCCTTAGCCTGTTTTCTTCACATCAGCAATAAACCCTGGACCCCCACCATGTGTTTGTGAGAAATCCAGGTGAAACATGCACAAAAATATATTCAAATATAGTGCTGCTCAAAAGTATAATAGAGTACAGCCAACTAGAGATTTTAGCACAAACCTAGAGTACCCCCACTGTGCACGAGGGATAAGCCCTTCTGACATGGCAAAGTTCTCATAATATCAAACCTACAAGCCCCTAACCCATCACAATCTAGTAGGGGTTAAAGCTTTTCCTCGCTAAAACAGCTTGGTACTTGGGCAGAGTAGGAGGCAACTCTAAGTCAGCAACATTTTTTTTGTTTTTTTTGTTAAAGTGATAGAATAACTTTAAAATACAGGGAATCAAGGCAACAGTGACAGATTTAAAAAAGTACAAGCATAGATTCAAGTATTTATAACAGTCTTGAGACTTGTAAAAGGATTAATATTTTAGTTCTTAGAGCACTGTTCCTACAAAATGTGTGATTTCCCATGTCTTAATTACAAAAGAAGAGGTCAATGCACAATAAAAGCCTTTGCAAGGTTGGTTTAGACAAGATCTTTTTTCTACGATATCTGAAAAAATGGTACCTAAAATGTCCCTAATGAGCATTTTCTGAAAAAGAATTCTGGAGCATCAGAAGCAAGTAAATGAAGGGAATATATATTCTTTACAATATTTTTTTAGATTAGTGACAGTGATATACAGTATCCAGTGATACAAAGTGCACTGCTGCCCCACAACATTGCATTAATGCAATTCCAAGCATTGCTATCCCTTGGGGAAGGCAACAATGCCTTTGATAGACATGTATAATCATGCATTGTATAATTGTGATATATTTCTAAATGTTTTCAGTGTCAGCAATTTTGAATATCAAGCAACAGTGATAACTGCAAAATCCTTTGAAAGCTCAGAACATGAGAGCATTCAGAATGCCTCCATGATTAGAGGTGATGAAAATACAGGCTAAAGAAGCAAGGCTACTAAAACTCCTGCTGGAGTACACACTATATTCCACAGAGGAAGAAAAAGAACATAAATATGTAGAATGGAAATGAGGATGAGTAATGTAAGCTGCTTTCTTCTTGAAAATACAAACCAATGAATTTCAGATGATATGTTTAGAGCTGATTAAAACCAGAAGGATGATGTGACTTGCAAATGTTTAGTCCATCCGATTCAACTAATTCCCTAAGTCTTATAGTTAAAGATATGCATAATCAACAGCATCAGTTGTGGTCTCCACACAGAGACACAGTGCAGAATGAGGCATAGTAAGTCTGCAAAGTAAAAAGATCAGCAGTGCAGTGAGACCATAAGCAATACTGGTAACTAGCCCTTAACCACTTCAATACTATGCACTTAGAAAACTTTCCTACCAGACCAATTTTCAGCTTTCAGTGCTGCTGCACTTTGAATAACAATTGCGCGGTCGTGCGACGCTGTGCCCAAACAACGTTTTTATCATTTTGTTCCCACAAATAGAGTTTTCTTTTGGTGGTATTTGATCACCCCTGCAGTTTTTATTTTTTGCGCTATAAACAAAAAAAGACTGACAATTTTGAAAAAAAAATTCTCTATTTCTGTCACAAAACTTTGTAAAGAAGTAAATTTTCTCCATCACTGATGGGCACTGATGAGGCTACACTGACAGGCACTGATGTGGCAGTACTGATTGGCACTGATGAGTTGGCACTGATGAGGTGGCACTGATGATGAGGCACTTATATGCAGCAATGATGAGCACTGTTAGGCGGCACTGATAAGCAGCACTGATGGGCACTGATATGCAACACTGGTGGGCACTGATATCTAGCACTGACGGACACTGATAAGCGGCACTGATGGGCACTCATAGACGGCACTGATTGGCACTCATAGGCGGCACTGGGCACTGATAGGTGGCACTAATGGGCACTGATAGGTGGGCACTAGTAGGTGGCACTGACGGGCACTGATATGTGGCACTGGTATGCACTGATAGGGGCACTGGTACACACTGATAGGGGCTCTGGTGGGCATATGTACGGAAAGGGGCCCATTCCCTGGTGGTCTAGGGTGGCATCTGAAGGTGGCACTGAGTGTCATTCATATTGGGCACTATGCCCCTTACCTGCTGGTCTAGGGTGGGCTCCCTGGTGGTCCAGATTGGCTCCCTGATGGCCCCTGGTTGGCTCCCTGGTGGTCCTGGATGGGCACATTGCTGGTGGTCCCTGGGCAGGCTCCCTGGTGGTCTAGTGTGGCAATCCTAGGGGGGGCTGTGCTGATAAATCATCAGCACAAACCCCCTCTGACAGGAGAGCAGCCGATCGGCTCTCCACTACTCAGGTCTGCAGACCCGAGTAAAGGAAAAGCCGATAAACGGCTTTCCTGTGTTACACTGTGACCAGCCGTGATTGGTCATGGCTGATCCCATGGTAAAGTGCTTCGGATGGAAGCACTTTACTGAGATCAGTAATGCGGGGGGTCAGACTGACCCCTCACACCACCATTGGCGTAATGCGCGCCCCCCCCCCCCCCCCGGGTGCGCGGCGGCTTGTTATCCTGAGGACGTCATATGACACCCAGTCGGGATAACTGAACCACTTCCCGGCCGTCATTCTGCATACAGCGGTCAGGAAGTGCTTAAGGTCACTTTGCAATAAAGCAAGGAAGCATGAAAAAACCTCTTTAGTATATGCATGTGTTTTTTTAAACAAGAATGCTGTACATAAAAACTACTTACCATTTTAGGAAAACAATACACAACTTACAGAGTATTACAAATTATGCATACAATATATACATGCACAGGCTATCTATCCTTCCTAGCAAATGGGAATGGACAATGTATGCTATAGGGATACTCTGAATGGTTACTTTATTTGGGTTGTAGATTTAGTGTCATCTTTAGAGGAAAGTGGTTGCAAAGGCTAAAGATTTCTTACCTTCACACATTCTATACATGAAAGTAAAAAAACCCTTCTGCATGCAGCTCACCCCTAGCTCCACTTAATATTTACCTGAATCTGAACGTGATCCAGTGATGTGCATGAGATCAGCGGCTTTCACGGCAATCTGTATCCTCATTGGCTCAGACACCAGCAGGGAGGGAGCGGGGATGGGGTTGAGCAACACTCTCTGTGTCAATGGATACACAGAATAGGGCTCAGGAGCGAGCATATACAATTGCTCCTATAGCAAGCAGCTTTCTATGGGGGCACTTGGCAGGAGGGAGGAGCCAGGAGCGCTGAGCGCAAGGGACCTGAGAAAAGGAGGAACAGGGCTGCTCTGTTTAAAAACATTGCATAGAGCAAGTAAGTATAAGATGTTAGTTTTTTTTAAAAAAATCTACCTTTAATATCAATTGAACTTCCCTCCTTACAAAGACTTTCTTTGGTCTTATGGAGCCCCCTCCTTCTTTGTTCTTCCTGGTGATATGGAGTCATCCTCCTTCTATCCAGGATCTCTTCCAAATCTCCTTGCTTCTCAGAGACCTCCAAACTAGTGCTTCCTTTGTGTTTAGCACATGCAGTGTCCAAGTCCTTTCTTCCCTCCCCCTACTTGCTGCCAACATCATTTCCTGATCCACTAGTAGACATGTGCAATTCGTTTTGGTCCTGATATAAATTCGGACTAATTTTGGTTATTCGAAGATTCCAGTGTAATTGTTGAAATAAGTCTAATTCATTGAAATGTGTTTAATGTTATTTCGTATGTTCATTTTCTAATTAATTCCACATTTTTGGAACCATCCAAATTCGGACCGGTCGAAAAATGATTGACTGATTTGAATTCTGTGTCAAGAATAGCTGGTTGTTAATAAATGCTCCAGGGAGCCGAATGCCATGTCCTTAACAACCGATGACTCATCAGCTGTCAGGGGGCTGAAATGTAAACAAAGGAATGTTGGCAATGAAAGATTCAGAAAAAAACATTGTGATTTCCCCTCAATCCATAACAGGCCTTTCGTGTCTGGTATGGATTTTAAGGGTAACCCCACACCAAAAAAAAACGGCGTGGGTTCTGTCCTGAAAACCATACCAGACCTTTATCTGAGCATGCAGCCCAGCAGTTCAAGAAAGGGAGGGGATGAGCAAGCGCCCCCTTCAAAACCATTCCAGGCTACATACCCTCAACATGGGGGGGTACTTTGGGGCAGAGGCAGCTCTGCCCCCCTACCCCAAAAAGACCTTGTCCCCATGTTAATGGGGGCGAGCGTCTCTTCCCCACAACACTGGCTGGTGGTTGCAGTGGTCTGAGGGTGGGAGCTTATGTGAATAAGTATGAGGAATATAGTACCCCTACCCATTCACCAAAAAAGAAAGTAAAGTAAAAAGTAAGTAAAGACACAACATGAGTTTTTGACAAGTCATTTATTAACCACTTGCCGACCGCCGATCGGCATCTGACGGCGGCAAAGTGGTTCGTTCCCGCAAAACGCCGTCATACAATGGCAGCTGCGGGAACGAGCTTAGTGAGCGTGCGCGCCGCCGGAGGCGCGCCCGCACGCTCACTGTGTTCGGGGAGGGCCAGGGAGCGGGTGCGGCGGCTTCGATTGCCGTCGGCTACCCGCGATGGCCCCCCCGGAGCGAAGGAGCGGAGGTCCGTGTATGTAAACACAGACCTCCGCTCTGTGTGAGGGGGAAGGGCTGTGATCACAGCCTTCCTGTACGTGAAGGCTGTGACCACTTCCCTTCCCCAGATAGTGCAGTCCCCCTACAGTTAGTACACGCCCAGGGAACATAGTTAACCCTTAGAGCGCCCCCTGCAGGTTAACCCCTTCACTGCCAATGGCATTTACACAGTAATCAGTGCATTTTTATAGCACTGATCGCTGTATAAATGCCAATGGTCCCAAAAAAGTGTCAAAATGGTCCGACATGTCCGCTGAAATATCGCAGTACTGCAAAAAATCGCAGATTGCCGCCATTACTAATAAAAAAAAAAATAAAAACCCCAAAAATGAATTCTCATCAACCGTAAACGCGACCACTTTTGCGCAAACCAATCAATAAACGCCGATTCCGATTTTTTTTATCGCAAATATGAGGAAGAATATAAATCGGCCAAAAACGGTGAAAAAAATGGTTTTTTATATTTTTTTTTTGGATTTGTATTTTAGCAAAAAGTAAGAAATTTGTTTTTTTTTGCAAAACTGTCGCTCTTCTTTTGTTTATAGCGGCGATCAGAAATGACGCAGCGGTGATCAATTACCACCAAAAGAAAGCTCTATTTGTGGGAAAAAAAGGACGCAAATTTCGTTTGGGTACAACGTCGCACGACCGCGCAATTGTCAGTTAAAGCAACGCAGCGCCGAATCGCAAAAAGGGCTCCGGTCCTAAAGCTGGAAATCCTTCCGGGGCTGAAGTGGTTAACCACTTACTGACGAGCCGCTGTCCTTCTACGGTAGCAGGTTGGCTCGTTCCCGCGAAATGCAGTAGCTGTACGTCACTCGCAGGAATGTGTGGTGTGGGCACGCGCGCACTGGCTAACAAGGGAGCCAATCAGTGGGTGGGGCAGACTCAATGTCCGCCGGCCACCCGCGATCGTGCCAAAGACAGGCAGAACGGGGATCTGTGAGTGTAAGCAAAGCAGATCCCTGTTCTGACAGGAGGGTTGAGTGAGAATGTCTGTTACCGGTAATAGGGAACAACAATCTCTCTCCTTCTCCAGTCAGCCCAGCTCCATACAGTTAGAAACATTTCCCAGGGAACACATTTAACCCCTTGATCACCACTAGTGTTAACCCCTTCCCTGCCAGTGGCATTTATATAGTAATCAATGGCTATTTATAGCACTGATCGCTGTATAAATGTCAATGGTCTCAAAAAAGTGTGCAATGTCGCAGTCACGCTAAAAATCGCAGATCACTGACATTACTAGTAAAAAATAAATAAAATAATAAAAATGCCATAAATCTATCCCCTATTTTGTAGATGCTATAACTTTTGCGCAAACCAATCAATATACCCTTATTGCAATTTTTTTTACCAAAAATATGTAGGAGAATACATATTGGCCTAAACTGAGGAAGAAATTCGTTTTTTTACATTTTTTTGGGATATTTATTATAGCAAAAAGTAAAAAATATTGTTTTGCTTTTTTCAAAATTGTCGCTTTTTTTTTATTTATAGCACAAAAAATAAAAACAGCAGAGGTGATCAAATACCACCAAAAGAAAGCTCTATTTGTGGGGAAAAAAGACGTCAATTTCATTGGAGTACAACATCGCACAACTGCGCAATTGTCAGTTAAAACGGCGCAGTGTTGAATCCCAAAAAATGGCCTGGTCAGGAAGTGGGTAAATCCTCCCAGGGCTTAAGTGGTTAAAAAGAAAAAAGTCCCCCAATGTAGATCCATTGTCAATCACGTTGCCTGCTGCACTTCCTGATTCGAAAAAAGAAAAAAAAACCTCTGGTCTTGTCAAAGGCTCCCGATGTCTGCCTGCTCTGGCATCTGACATTTCTTAAATAACTAAGGGGCAGAGTTTTTTTTTGGGTCTGGCAGTGGCGGTGTGCGTCGTGATTGACGATGGATCTACAGCGGGGGACATTTTAAAAAAATGTTTTAATAAAGGGCTTGTCAAAAACTCCTGTTGTGTCTTTACTCCCCTTTTACATTTTTTTGGTGAATGGGTAAGGGTACTATGTACCCCATACTCATTCCCATAGGGGGAGGGTCGATAAGCCCCCTGCCCGCAGACCCCCTCAACCATCCGCCAGGGATGTGGGGAAGAAGCCCTTGTCCCCATCAACATGGGGGCAAGGTGCTTTGGGGTTGGGGGCTCTGCACCCCCCATATTGAGGGCATGTGGTCTGGTATATGTAAAAAAAAAACCCGCGCCCAGGAACCTGCATATACAACCTCTACAACAAGAGCTGCTGCTGTAAATAGATATCCCTTAGAGGAACAGCTAAAATCAAATGTTGAAATGTACAGCGCATGCTCCTTCTATCTTCCACATGTACAGTGATACAATATATATAAAACTTAATAATAAAAGTGCCTGCGTTTAATTTTAGTGACACGTGCAAAAAAAATATATGCATAAAGTGCTTAAAGTCTCTTAAAAAGTGCTTGAAATGCTTCTGTGCAAAAATGTACTTTCTTCTACTGAGTGATTAATCATGAATCCACTCAAAACCAAGGGGACCAGGGTCACTCCGCACTCACCAGATGAGTTGGACCCTTACTACTTGTTTCAAGGGATGGTCTTACCAGCTTGTAGGTCTACTTGTGGAGGACCTGGCCCTTTAAGTGCCTCCGTGCGTTCCTCCAACTCCTGTGCTGCTCCACGGGGATGGCTCATGGACTGCTATGGGACGGGTGCTCCACTTAGTTAAATGAAATGAAGCTTCTCATGGCGTAAAATCCTTATTTGATTCATTGGGCATCAGTATAAATACATGACTAATGCTTACAGCTACACAGCCTCTATAATCAGTAGGAAGTGCACCGCATTGTAATTGTTATGCTGCAATCTCCTCTATGGGCTGGCTGTAGCGTTAGGAAGCTCTATCTTGACACGCTTTGGCGTCAATGTGTGACCTTGTCAAAAGTAGCTTTTGAAGCTATCAGCCAAAAATATTTTTTTTTCAGGCAGCAGCTGGCTTTCTCATGAAAGTGCTCCGAGTGGCTCATGAGCTTCTGGAAAGCTTTCAGAAGTGGTGGGAGGGGAGGGTAATAAGGATTTTCCAACATGAGAAGCTTCATTTCATTCCCACCCTCCCATCGCTCCTTGGTGTTTCCCCAGCTTACTGATTCCACCAGCAGGTCACAGAAGTGATAAAAGACTAAATCATCTTTGATTGCCTCTATGGCCTTGGAGGACCGGAGCGACGTCACTTCCAGTCCAGGGTGGAAGTAAACTATTTTTTTTAAGGTCAAAATTAAAAATTTGGAGAAAAATGGAGATTTTTAAGTACCATAGTTTGTCTCCGTTCCACAAGTGTGCGCAATTTTAAAGCATGACATTTTAGGCATCTATTTACTCAGCATAACATCATCTTTCATATTTTACAAAAAATGGGCTATATATATTGTGTTTTGTTTTTTAAAATTCATTAAAGTGTATAAAACTGTGTTTGAAAAACCACTGCGCGAATGCAGGGGCGGATCCAGAGCCTAGTCTCGGGAGGGGCACTGCCAGAAAATAAGGTTTTTCGCGGGCAATTTGTCGGGGCTTTTCTGGTCACCCCCCTCTCAGGTCCCCCCACATGTTCTGTATGGTCCCCTGCTTCTCTAGTAACCCTCTCTCAGGTCCCCCCACCCTGGTATGTCTTGTACACCCCCCTGGACTCTCTCCCAATGATCTCTTCGTCCCCTGGTATGTCTTGT
>BLSH010302272.1:120245-130524 GCA_018402905.1 Glandirana rugosa | reverse complement strand
CCGCTGTTCCACCAAGCAATAGCGTTTAGTGGCAGTACTGTGTAAATGCCATTGGCAGTGAAGGGGTTAACCTGCAGGGGGCGCGCTAAGGGTTAACTATGTTCCCTGGGCGTGTTCTAACTGTGGGGGGACTGTCCTAGCTGGGGAAGGGAAGTGGTCACAGCCTTCACGTAAATGAAGGCTGTGATCACAGCCCTTCCCCCTCACACAGAGCGGAGGTCCGTGTTTACATACACGGACCTCCGCTCACTCGCTCCGGGGGGGCCATCGCGGGTAGCCGGCGGCAATCGAAGCCGCCACACCCGCTCCCTGGCCCTCCCCGTACACAGTGAGCGCGCGGGCGCGCCTCCGGCGGCGCGCGCGCGCTCACAGTGCGCGTTATCGCAGCCGCCGTCGTATGACGGTGATTTGCGATAACGAACCACCTTGTCGCCGTCAACCTGCGGTTGGCGGTCGGCAAGTGGTTAAAAATAACAAACATGATATACTTACCTGCTCTGTGCAAGGGTTTTGCACAGAGCGGCCCCAATCCTCCTTTTATAGGGTCCCCCGGTGGCGCTCCTGGCTCCTCCTCTTCTCGAGTGCCCCCACGGAGAGCCGCTTTCCATGGGCGTACTTGTGTCCATTGACACAGACAGCAGGACTCGCCCCCCCCGACTCTCATGTCACTGGATTTGATTAACATCTGCGGGAGCCAATGGCTCCTGCTGCTATCAATCTATCCAATGAGGAACCAAGACTGGCTGGAGCTGCTGTGCTCATCCTCATCACTGGAACTATTGGGTTCAGGTAAGTGTTAGGGGGGCTCTGGGGGGCTGCTGCAGCACAAAAGTTTTTTCACCTTAATGCATAGAACGTATTAAAGAAGTATGGCCTGAGCTCATTTGGCCATACTTCTCCTATGGACCACAGGAGTGCAATTTGTTTTGCACTCCTGTGACTCATTTTCAGCAGGGAGCGGACTAATGTCCACTCTCTGCTGACGCCACAGAAGTCGGGACAGGCACAGCATCATCACGACTTTAAGAGTCTAGCTCCGCCAGGTGCCTGGACCGACAGCCGTCTCAGCCTCTCAGGGAGCCGCTGAGAGACTGAGACTGCCGATCCCCGCCCCTCCATGGCTCAGCGTTCCAGTGAGCATGGAGGAGCAGAGCGGAGGGCTTGCTGATTGACAGTCAGCAGCTGTCTGCTCGGGGATCAGAGAGAACCGAGCCATCGGCGGTGTTCGGTGTCTCAGTTCTCAGTGTAGAAAGGCCAGGGGACAGATGCAGCATCGGACAGATGCTGCATCCATCTAGGTAAGTATAATGGGAGGAATAATCTGGAAACCCATACTTCTCTTTTAAGGTAAAAAATCGTAAGGGTTTACAACCCCTTTAATTTATCTGTCAGTGGGGAATTCCAGGCTGACCACTAAATGAGCTGGACAGGTATTCCTCACTGGTTGTTAAGATGCAACTGCCACCTCCCTAAACACCAGCCTGAGCAGGAAGTTGTCACATTTAGCAGCAGCTCTAATACAACTGCTAAATGTATCAATTTCTGCTGCAGCTGGAGGTTCAGCTCAGCCAAACACCCATTGAGTTTAGTTGTTTACTGAATCTCTAAACAAGCAAACCTCTAGTCATGGCAAGTGTGGTATAAGATCCCCTTAAGGATAGAGGGAACGCCTGCTTTGTAATTATATTGTTGTAATTCTCTTTGTGGTGAGAAAGGTTGTGAGGGCTGCTCTGGACAGGTTCTAGTGTGGTTGGTGTTACTTGTTTAAAGCCCAACTCTGGTAAAAATAAAATTCCTCCCTTGCAGTGCAGCTATGCCCACACTACTTCTTTATGTCTAGGGGATGCCTAGGGGATGGAGACCTCTGCTCTCAAGCAGATGACGCTTCCCCACACTCAGTAAACTGTTCCTCATTATCCTCATGTTCCTCATTATCCTCATGTTCAATGCAAGGTATGGGCAACTACATCAGTCTTAAAGATGTCAAATTGCAGGAAAGAAGAGAATGCAGGAACTGATCTAAGACTGCAGAGGAGCCCGTGGAACTAAGTAAGTAAGAAAAACTGTTCTTCCAAGTCCAAGACACATAAATTATCATAGTACCTCTACAAGGGAGGGATTTTACTTTTCCTGGAGTTCAGCTTAAAAATGGAAAGCCTAACTAGCTATTATTAAATATGCTCCCCCTACCCCCTACCTTCACTCAACAAGCCAGTACTTTGTTTTGTCCTTTTATTCAGGGGTTGAACTTGGATAGGGATTAGGGATGACTGTGGGATACCAAGTAATTGAACATGCGACCTACTATATACACCTCCAGTAGATACACTTCTTCTCCATTAGCACACTACTTGCTGACCGTTACTCTTCTCCTTTCCTCTCTCCAGCACACTACTTGCTGACCATTACACTTGCTTCCCTGGTCCGAAAGGAAATTTATCAGACCTCCATGACACCTCCTCTTCACCACAGCTAGCACATGGAGAGGCCTGCTGCAGCCGCTGGCAAGGCCTCAGAATCACCCTTTGTGGGTAAGAATCGCAGGTTTCCTTCCATGAAACCGTGGACCCTCTGTTGTGTAGCTAAGTACATTGGTGCTAGCTGGGCCTTGGATGAACTACTACTCATGGCCCATCCATCTTCCAGACCCATCCGGTCTATCCTGCGGTCTAATAGCTCTCCTTCCCCTTGGTTGGCTCCTCCTGACTTCTACAGACTGCTCTCTCTCTCCTCTCAGACTGTCTCAGCCTTCTCGTCCAACTCCCAGGGGCCACTCACTGACTATATGGTGGATTCTTTAAAGAGTCTCCTTCCATGTAGACCTCAGCTGTTCTCCTGCTTCTCCTGTGCCACTCCAGGAGCCAACTCCCTGCTGGCAGATAGCTGTATTTAAGGAGGCCTGCCCCCTGAAAACCAGCCTGTGGATTGGTCAGGGTTCCTTGTCATACATCAGGAAGTGACACCTCCTCACCCATCCCCCTTCTAGAGCTTTCCCAGCTCAAGGGGAGGAATCACCAAGGAGTGTACCTCCCCTCCATCTCCTGCCCCACCCCTGAGCCACTCCCAGCCCAGATCAAAACATTCAGGCCTGCACTTACAGTCAGGCCTGACTAGATTTTTCCTCTTCTGCCAAAAATCTACAGTAAAAGCACCTACACTATGGGGACGCTACATACATATCTTGTGAAAAAAAAAAGATCTGCTGGTTTAAACACCATAATGCCTCCCTTGCTAGATCCAATTTCCTGTTGGTGACTGTTGGCATTATGTGTATTGAGTTCCTTATATTGTACTTTGTAAAAGAAAGCTCTTCAATAAAGACTAATAGTTAAAAAAATAAAATAAAAAAGATCTATGTACTTGCCTATTTTAATCTTCCAGTTGAGTCATGGAAGCGTATAGGTGACATCATGGCTTCTGGAATTCACAGCATTTGTGTAGCACTCCCTTACACGGGGAAGCTGAGCTGTAGAATCACATGACCCGACTGGGCTAAAAAAAAAAAAAAAAAGATAAGTATAGAAACTTTTTTAATGTATGGTAGGTTGAAGGAGGGTAGGGAATGTTGTTAATTGTAGTTGTTAGCCTTTAATACTGCTTTATGTACATTCTACATATTACATGTTGTACTCATGTGCAAATTTTGTATTTTAACAAAGACTTGTGCTAATTTTTTACAGCACAAATCCTGGCAATCTTTTGTTCATAATAAAGTAGAGAAGGCAATACAATTTATGTGAGGCATTTACTGTCATCAGGTGCCCCAATATGAGTATTTACAACTCTTTGTACCTCTTACAGGTATCTAAAGTGAGATATCTAAAAGGCGTTCCTGGAATTCTGCTCAGCAATACAAATTGAACTTTTGAGCCAGTGCAGATCAAATGACCTAGAGCTAGAGCATCACTGGCCCAACTAAGCTCAGAAGTACAGTTTTTAAATATTTTGCTGCACCCAACCTATATCTTTACGGCCTTACTAATCTTCAGTCCCCCTCAGATGTTTTGGTAAAAAGGGCAAAGTTATAAACCAGTAATAAAAACTAAAGGTGGACACAAGGGGATGGTTGAAAAGGATCTTACTGCCGTCAGGTATCCATGTTAGCGTGCACATTCTAATGCAAACTATCTCATCTGGCTACTGTTCATGTGAAGCCTATAGAGAAAATAGGTTGTGATGCAGATGCTTTCATTATGGTTAACCCCCTCCCCTAAAAAAAACAAAAGCAATAGTGATTTTTCTAACCCATCCAATCATTATCCCCCTATTGAGTCTTGGCCAGCAGTATACGTGGATGCCCCTTGGATATTGATCCATCTGGATTAAGGGGCTGGCCTCTAATATCTACAGGCAAATTAAGTGACAACTGACAGATTCAGACACCTATATTTTATATAGCATTGTAAATCTTATTCTAATAACTTTGTGGAGTAAACATTAACCCCTGATGACTTCAGACCATTAAGTTACTAAAATATTTAAAAGTGTTACTAAACCCACAACAGTAAAATCAGTGTGTATATGCAGTAAAGCATGCTTGTTATACTCACTGCGGAAAGAGGTTAATCCTGCACATTGTGTAAAAAGGCTGTTTTATCCTTCTCTGATCCTCCCCTTCTTTTACTGTTCTCAAACCATCTCCTGATAGTACAGAGGCTTAGAGACACTCTACACATGCTTAGTTTGGTGTGTATTGCTAGAGAATTTTTTTTCTTGGGAGGGTCCATGTGATCAGCACAGGGCCAATTAGCACTGTCCAGATGGAGGGTCAGGGGTACTGCAGCCTCATAGGACAGCCAGGGGAGAATGAAAACTCCTCCTACAAGCTTTTATCAGACACTGATAGAAGTCATAAGACTGCCATATACTGCCGATGAGAAAAGGTATTTAGCAGTTTATATTTACTAAAATAATTGCATTTCCATGTTCTGTGTATCGTGGGAGAACAGATATAGTGAATGCAGGGTCCTAGTTTTAGTAACATTTTAAACCACAAAATTGTCAACATGAAATAAAACGATTACCAGGTTTTGATTGTATCACATTTACACAACCCTTTACCAGCTGCAAAAAAAATAGGGAATTGTTTTCTGAACAATAATTAGAACCAAAGATGTGTTATTGCCTTAAAAACTGCAGAGGACCTTTTATAAGTGCAATGTGAATTTTATAAAGCTATCTATAGGGATCTATTTGGATAAAGTTTCTTTAAACTTACCATTTGT
The DNA here is from genome assembly GCA_018402905.1 of Glandirana rugosa. NCBI lineage: Eukaryota > Metazoa > Chordata > Amphibia > Anura > Ranidae > Glandirana > Glandirana rugosa. The sequence continues at coordinate 125,299 of BLSH010302272.1, read as the reverse complement.
TAACCAGAACAGCAAAGCCACGTTTAATATCATATTATACTCTACTTAGCATGTATCTTATTTATTATTTAAAATTTTCTAGACCAACAAGGTTAACAAAACAGCAAAGTTGAGAGTGCGAAATAACATACTGATAAAAAAGGTATAAAAAGGATTAACAGAAGACATTGTTGGCCTCCAAGGAGAAAGGGCAAATTTAGTCGTTGGAAGTACTAAAGACATAATTTCTGTTGCAGTACATCTACCTAGAGCAATGGTTCTCAACCCTGTCCTCAAGTACCCCCAACAGGCCATGCTTGCAGGTTTTCTTTATCTTGCACAGGTGCTTTAAATCAGAGTCAGTGGCTAGGTATTTTGGACAGTTACCTAAGAGAAATTCCCAAAACATGGCCTGTTGGGGGTACTTGAGGACAGGGTTGAGAACCACTGACCTAGAGTATGCAAATCTGGCTGTATAAGGGCTAGTTTACACTTGCTTCAAAACAGGGCTTCAGACAGGCTTTGTTAAAGCTCTTTTAACCCTAGTCAAAGCTCATGTCACTAAATAAAATGGTTAGCTTACAGTCCTGTTAACACTTTGTGTTTGCTTTGCTTTGTTTTGGCTTCGCTTCAAAAATTATACCCCATGTAGCTTTAGTGGAGCTTCAAAGCGTCTTCAAAGCCTCCATAGAAGTCTATGACAAAGCTTGTTTGAAGCTCGCTTGAAGCACTTGCGGCTTTTGAGAGGCTTCAATTCAGCTTTAGCTTTGCTTTGTTTTGGAGAAATTGCAGGTGTGAGATATTAACAAACATACAGGACATCTGCCAAGCTTCAACAAAGCTTCAAAAAGAGCATCTCTGAAGCACCACCGAAGCTTGTTGAAGCAGTAGGAGCTTTAATGTGCATTGAAGCCAAAGCAAGTGTAAATGAGCCCTAAGAAATAAACTTTTGCAGGTGGTTAATTAATATAATTATAAAGTATAACTAAAGGCAAAACCTTATTTTGTGGATAGAGAGGATTAGAACACCTGTCCATTTGTATTGCTGTCTGTCCCTCTGTTAGGGAGATTAACTCTCTTTATTTGTCCTGTTTACCATTATCATTGAAAGTGAAAGGAAAAGAAAAAATTTGGGTTGACATCAGAACACTAATAGAGGGGAAATCTTCCAATGGGGACACTAGTTCTGTTGACATTGGTGACACACCAGGATTCCCTCACATTAGAGGGATTTCCTCTCACTTCCTGTTTTTGCTATGCAACAGGGAGTGAAGGGAAATCTGCCCAAAGGAGCACAAAAAAAAAGGAAGTTATAACTCCCTCTCGCTTTATCCAAAATGAAAAAAAAAAAAAAATAGTTACACTTTAGAAGATCAGGAGCATCCTTAGGCATCTAGATGACACACAATTTTTCTTTGCCATCCTGTGGTGTTTATAAAATATAAAATTCAATTCTGGGGACATTCATTAGCAAGGTAGAATGTTTTCAAGATTTAAATTCTGCTATCCAGGAAACAATTGTAAATTGTTTGTAATGATATGCTAATCTGATCAAATGGAATATTTTATTTTTGAGTAAAGGGTAGAACATGTCAGCATTAGGTGTAGTTCTAGATATTTTAATTGCTCTTGTTGCTAGTGTTATGTAAAGTGCTTTGAGTTGGTCTGGCTATGTGGATATAGCTGAAAACTATTTTGTAAGCATCTTTGGGGTTTAAGTGAATGTAAAGGTTTTTTTTTTTTAACCACTTGCCGACCGCCGATCGGCATCTGACGGCGGCAAAGTGGCTCGTTCCCGCAAATCGCCGCCATACGACGGCGGCTGCGGGAACGAGTTTAGTGTGTCCAGGGGGGGCCAGGGAGCGGGTGCGGCGGCTTCGATTGCCGCCGGCTACCCGCGATGGCCCCCCCGGAGCGAGTGAGCGGAGGTCCGTGTATGTAAACACGGACCTCCGCTCTGTGTGAGGGGGAAGGGCTGTGATCACAGCCTTCCTTTACGTGAAGGCTGTGACCACTTCCCTTCCCCAGCTAGGCAATCCCCCATACAGTTAGAACACGCCCAGGGAACATAGTTAACCCTTAGCGCGCCCCCTGCAGGTTAACCCCTTCACTGCCAATGGCATTTACACAGTAATCAGTGCATTTTTATAGCACTGATTGCTGTATAAATGCCAATGGTCCCAAAAAAGTGTCAAAATGGTCCGACATGTCCGTTGAAATATCGCAGTACCGCAAAAAATCACAGATCGCTGCCATTTTTAGTAAAAAATAAAAAAAAATTAAAAACCCCAAAAATGAATTCTTATCATCCGTAAACGCGACCACTTTTGCGCAAACCAATCAATAAACGCCGATTGCGATTTTTTTATCACAAATATGAGGAAGAATATAAATCGGCCAAAATCGGTGAAAAAAAATGTTTTTTTATATTTTTTTTTTGGATTTGTATTTTAGGAAAAAGTAAGAAATTTGGGTTTTTTTGCAAAATTGTCGCTCTTCTTTTGTTTATAGCGGCGATCAGAAATGACGCAGCGGTGATCAAATACCACCAAAAGAAAGCTCTATTTGTGGGAAAAAAAGGACGCAAATTTCGTTTGGGTACAACGTCGCACGACCGCGCAATTGTCAGTTAAAGCGACGCAGCGCCGAATCGCAAAAAGGGCTCCGGTCCTAAAGCTGGAAATCCTTCCGGGGCTGAAGGGGTTAAATAACTATCATGTTATACTTACCTGCTCTGTGCAAGGGTTCTGCACAGACTGGTCCCGATCCTCCTTCTCTGGGGTCCCCTGGCGGCGCTCCTGACTCCTCCTCTTCCCCAGGTGCCCCCTTGGAGAGACGCTTTCCATGGGGGCATCCATGCGGGCGTACTCCCAAGTCCTGCTGCTGTTCCTATGTCACTGGATTTAATTGACAGCAGCGGGAGCCAATGGCTCCCGCTGCTATCAATCTATCCAATGAAGACCTGAGACAGTGGCTGGAGCTGCTGGGCTCATCCTCAATGCTGGAACGATCGGGTTCAGGTAAGTGAAATGGGGGCTCTGGGGGGCAGCTGCAGCACAGGAGGTTTTTCACCTTAATACATAGAATGCATTAAGGTGAAAAACGTAGAGACTTTACAACTCCTTTAAGTTTTCATTATATTTTCATGCTAAGAATGTCTCGTTGCTAGCACAAACACAAATCATTAACACATCTGAGCCAGATAAAGCTTAAGATGGTAGGATTATGATTTTTCCTGGTAATCAAGAGATAAGAATTTTTCAGTGTAACTTTCTGATTCATGTAAAGTGTGAATTTTAATGATAAACCTATTTTACTTGAATATGTGATTCAGCGGTTTGCTGTTTTATGCAGCATTTTAGTAATAATAAACATAATCAAAATTTGGTTCTTTGTTATGCACTTGGTCTTAATATATGGTAGAATTTAAAAGTCTTAATACCATATTTATTTCTGTTATCTGCAGCGGTTTTGTAAATGCAAAATTATGCTAATGTTTTATTATCAGTCCATAAATTTAAGAGCTTAATGCGTGTGCTGACTTTAAATAACATGTACTGAATTATTTACACAAAAATTAATGTATTCCTATTAGGAGACATTAGTTAGGTTATATTATCAGTCAATGTTAAAGTACACATTCTAATGTAGGATAGGTTATTTTAAAACAGTATTACTCATTCACAGCACGGACAGTACTGTCTGACATTACAAAAGGTTACCTACCTAATAAATAAGGTGAACATCCAAATGTATTTGTTATCAGCATAATATGACAGTTTGTTGCAACGTAAGCTTGGGAAGGGGAGGTTTGGAAAACTGCAAGAAAATGTGGCAATACTATCCACAGCAACATAGCAAAGTTACTTGTGCTATGCAGTTTAGAGAAAGGACATATTTTTTCTTTTCAGTTAGTATTTATTCGATTTTTACGAGACAGTATAAAAAAGTTTGGAGAGAGTTTTGTAACATGCCAACAGATGACACCACAAGGCTACATGCACAGTCACAGGGAGCACTGACCTTCTTAAGTCAGTGTGACAAAAGACATTGTCCTGTGTACATCGGGAGCTGTGCAACTGGTGCTATTCTGACCACGTGCATTACCACATCTGCTATTTCATCATGGGCAGCAAGTTAGAACAAAGAGAAAATGTGAAATTCTGAGTGAAACTGGGCAAATCTGCCACAGAGAGGTTTGACATGATTCGACAAGTTTACGGTGATGCTGTAATAAGTAGTTTGAGGTGTTTTGAGTGGTGCACGCGATTGTTCTTTGACGATCTGCATGCACAAGTTGCCAAATAGTTTCAACATTTTCGGGGGTTGAGCTTGTTGAAGGTGTTCCGGATCTCTCATCACCTTCCAGTGATGTTCTTCTGCTCTTGAAGTGCGTGTGCCACTCAAAACACCTCAAAGGACTCACTGCAGCATTGCCGTACACTTGCCGAATCATGCCAAACATCTCTGTGGCAGATTTGCAGTTTCACACAGAATTTCACATTTGTTCTAACTTGCTGTCCATGATGATATAGCAGACGTGGTCAAAATAGCACCATGTACACAGGACGATGTATTGACTGCTGAGGTGCGTAGACCTAGGAGGAACCAGCTGTTAAATCTTAAAACCTTAGATGCCTTGCACCTCACCCCCACCCGTAAAAGACACCACACTTAAAACTCCACATTTAGTTGGAAAAGGGCAAGGCCACAGCTTTATTTAATTTCCAACACAGAACGTAAGCCATTTTAACCAGTGCTAGTCACAGTTGTACTGTGAGCATACTTTTACTTTAACTATTCACAGGGCCGATCCTGGGCGGGTGCGCGGGGTGCAGTGCACCCAGGCGCCGCAGGGAGAGGGCGCTGAACTATAAAAGTTGTCCCTTCACTCCTCTCCGCTTTTTCAAGGCTGATCACAGCCAGGCAGCTTCCCGGAGGGCGGCGGCTGCTAGATGAGAAGAGCCGCTCTGTCCAGTGTATGACACTCAGAGGGGGAGTTGCGGCGATGCTACAAAGCAGCACACAGGCTGAAGACGCTCCCCCTCTGAGTGTCATACACAGGACAGAGCGGC
>BLSH010302272.1:103262-117952 GCA_018402905.1 Glandirana rugosa | reverse complement strand
TTCAAAGTTCAGATATAAAAACATTGGGCGGTTGTCTACCGTTGTCTACCGTCGTGTTCCGACGTACGTGTCAGTGTCCCTCGCGCCTGGTAGTATTCAATCACACGGTCTACTTTCGAAGAACTAGGGATATCCCTTTCCCTCGGAACCCGTACCATCTTGAGTCATACGTTTACCGACTTTATGTTAACCGATTTGTCATGTCCCACTCCCCGACCCGGACTCGAGTCAATTTTCAAGACGGGTTCCACTTAAAACACAGAAAACTTCTTGTCACCGACCTTCTCGAAGGGTGGGAGGGCGGGGAAATCAACCTGACAGTGATTTTTAAATGCTAGGTAAAAAAGAACGCAGCTAAAGCTGTGACAGTCCAACTAAAGGGGCGGGAGGGTGGGAAGCTCTTCCAGCCACTGTTCTTCAAAAGACACAAAATTCACCTTGGGCAGAACTTTTAACTGAGCTCAGGCCCAGCCCCTCACCCTGTACTGTTTAGCCAATTGTATTTCAGCCATTTGCATACTGAGTTCTACCATGCCCAAGGCTCCCTTTCCCTATAGGGATCAAGAAGCTTTCATCTGGCACACTAACTTATGATGGTCCGCGCTCCCTGTGACTGTGCATGCAGCCTTGTGCTGCCATCTGTTGCCATCTGTTGGCGGGTTACAAAAATATAGACTTGAAACTTTTTGATGCCACCTCATAATACAAAAACTGTGCGATGAGAGAAAGCAAGAGAGGCCACTAAAGCCCCAAAACAAACTTGCTCAGGATAAGGTGCTTGCAGGAATACAAGGCAGGTCATAAATATAACACATAAGACAAGAAAATTAACAAGTGCACCATTCTAACCGAATAATGTAGGTTTTCTGTAAGCATTACATAAAAACACATAATAAGAGGCTTGTGTGTAAACGCTCCTATACTTCTATTATGCCAATGTTTTTTAATTTTATACACTCTTAACTGGGTGGTTTGCTACCAATGTACAAGTTTAAAGCAAAGTAGCCCAGTACATATTGGAACTAGAAGACGAATGCTTGCTCATGCGCATGCACATGCTCATAATTTTGAGCAAAGGCTTGCGCATATGCACACACCTAACACTGACATTGACAGCCTATTTAAACTGGAATTTGACTTGAACAGATTGCTGAGTGGTCTTCGGCTAGTTCCTGCTTTACCTACGCCCTGACATATTCTCCTTCAGGTGCATGCCCCAGCTTAGGCCTGACCTGCCTCTGGATCCCTGTCTACCTGTTGTGACCTTGGCTTGGACTCCACTTCTGTCCTACGTTCCTCTACCTTGCTGCCTAGCTGTGTACCAAACCTGTTTTGTATCCTGACTCTGCCTATGACAAAGAAGCAGATACTTTGAAACACATCACCCCATTGGCCAGTGGTTTCCCCGACTTACTGTTGATGTCACTTCTGCATTCCACGCTGGTTACTTCTGCTATCACCAGTGCTACTCCAAGCATACCAGCTGTAGGAGCACTATACATCCCCAGCACCTAGCAGATTACCTCGGGCTTACTAGTTATCAAGGCCACTTGATACACAGATATACCTGTATGCTTCTTTAGATGTAAATTGCCAATTTGCTTTTAACCACTTAAGCCCCGGAAGAATTTTGCACTTTAGGACCAGAGCACTTTTTGCGATTCGGCGCTGCGTCGCTTTAACTGACAATTGCGCGGTCGTGCGACGTTGTACCCAAACAAAATTTGCGTCCTTTTTTTCCCACAAATAGAGCTTTCTTTTGGTGGTATTTGATCACCACTGCGTCATTTCTGATCGCCGCTATAAACAAAAGAAGAGTGACCATTTTGCAAAAAAACCCAAATTTCTTACTTTTTGCTAAAATTCAAATCCAAAAAAAAAATAAAAAAAAAAATTTTTTTTCACCGTTTTTGGCCGATTTATATAATTCCTCATATTTGCGATAAAAAAAATTGCAATCGGCGTTTATTGATTGGTTTGCGCAAAAGTGGCCACGTTTACGGATGATGAGAATTCATTTCTGGGGTTTTTATTTATTTTTTATTTTTTACTAGTAATGGCGGCGATCTGCGATTTTTAGCGGTAATGCGATATTGGGGCGGACATGTCGGAACATTTTGACACTTTTTTGGGACCAATGACATTTATACAGCGATCAGAAATTTAAATGTCCACTGATTACTGTATAAATGTCATTGGCAATGAAGGGGTTAACCTGCAGGGGGCAGTGAAGGGGTTAACTGTGTTCCCTGGGTGTGTTCTTACTGTGGGGGGGTTGGGCTAACATGGGCATGAGAGATCTAACTGATCCCAGTGACAGGGATCAGTAGATCTCTCATGCCCCACTGACAGGGCGGGGAACCGCCGTGTTTACATCGGCGGTTCCCCGTTCTTTCTCTGTTGCCGCTCATCGCGGCTCGCCGGCGGACATCGGGTCCGCCCGAGCCGCGGGCACACTCCCCAGGAGTGCAGCGGGCGCCCCCTGGTGGCCAAATGCGAATCGCCGCTTATTTACGGCGATTCGCGCAGCGCTCCCCCACTGCCGCCGTGAAAACACGGCGCGCGGTGGGGAACCGGTTAATAAACCAATTATTTTATATTGTTACACTTAGTCTGGCGCCCCTTGTGTAACTTTTAATTTCCTACAGAGTTTGCGTCACTCTAATGGTCCTACTAATATCACAGAGACTTTTAATACTCGCTTATTACCTTTAGGTCACTACCTGTCTCTCCAGCGCAATTAATTTTTTCTTTGACTCTGCCTATTGTTCCTGTACTTCGCTGCCTGACTGTGGATTATCTTCTGGCTTGTGTCTCGACTATGCTTCTTTCTGACGATTAAGTGTCACTGTGTTCCAGATCCTGGTTACTGTGTGGTGATCCACAGTCATCTGCATCTGGCAACCAGCCCTCTTGCCACTCTGTGTCCTCACACCTCCTGTCATCACTACCAGGGATGTTGGACAAGGGGTACAAGAGAAGCCCCCTCTCCAGCTTAAAGTGGTTCTAAAGTGGTTCTTAATGTTTTTTTACCTTAATGCATTCTGGAGCCTTCATGCTAAAAGCCAGACTTTAAGCCTAAAGATTACCTAAGACCCAACAATTATATTTTCTGAAATCAGATACCCTGTAGAATAAAATGGTGACAGTTGCAATCTTTTATGTCACAGAATACTTGCACTACTATTTATCAAATAATTTTTTTTCTGTGAAAAGTACACTCAAATAATTTTAGTGCACATAAACACAATATAATACCCATATTTTTTTTGTAAAATATGAAAGATGAGGGTATGCCAAGCTTAAAAGATACCAAATATGCCAAGCCTCACAATTGTAAATGCTTGTGAAATAGTGAAAGACTGCAATACCCAAAACTGTCTGTAAGCAAAGCTTTTATAGCACATCAATTTAGAGTTAATAGTAAATGATGCCCCTATAATTATTGTCTTCCTTCCAATGTGTGTGGCAATTGTCATTTTTGCCCAGATTCATGTGTGTGCATTTGTATTTGAGTGTGCACGCAGAGGCAGGGGCTTTAAAAATTAATTTAGCATGTTTTTAATTTAATTTATTAAACATTTTATTTTAATTATTTATTTTAGTAACATTTTTTATTAAGCTTTTTTTAAACAGTTTTTCTTATTTTAAACTTACCCATATTGCTGTCACTTTGCTACGTGATAGCAAAGTGCAAGTGACAGGTTCTCTTTAACCACTTCAGCCCCAGAAGGACTTACCCCCTTCCTGACCAGAGCACTTTTTGCGATTGGGCACTGCGTCGCTTTAACTGACAATTACACGGTTGTGCGACGTTGTGCCCAAACAAAATTGACAAACTTTTTTCCCACAAATAGAGCTTTCTTTTGGTGGTATTTGATCACCTCTGTGGTTTTTATTTTTTATTTTTGCCCTATAAACAAAAAAAGAGCAACAATTAAAAAAAAAAACAATATTACTCTTCCGTTCACTGACAGACGCAGCCTTCTTATGACACGTGGGTTATGCTCATATCACTAGGAGAAGACTAGGCAAAAATAAAACAAAAGCATAGGTTGGCCCCTCCCAGGGGGCCATCCTCACCTTAGCATATAATCCCCCTGCTCTGCATAGCACATCAGTTTTTATTTGCCTAGTGCAAGGAGTAGACCTGGTTCCCTATGGGATCTGCGGTCTCCTGAAGGTTTTTCCTGATGAAGACTGCTATCAAGAAGCTGGCTGGTGGTATAGAGGATATCTAGAATCCAAAAACTTTCTCCAGTCCAGCCGACACTATGCGAGCCACCCTTAGCGGGGGCCCGCCGCATAGCTCCCGTTCCGTGCGGGTGGCCAGTGGCTAAAACCCACTAGAGCCCAGTGACTGGCTTGTTCCTGTCCAGGGGCCTGGCCAGCAGCATGCCTCTCTATGGGGAGGTAAGTCTGCTCCGGGTGGCTACCCGCTGCGCCCGTCGGATTGGTGAGTAGACCCCTCTTCCGTCCTAGGGCCGCGGAGAGTGGGCACCTGGGCAGCTTCTGTGGTAGCCGGCCGGTGGGGGCCTGTTAGTGGGGCGCTTCTGGGTGGTACCCTTTTGAGGATTATCCCTCCACTCCCCCTCACCCCACTCCCCCCCTCAGTACGGCACCTTGCACTGACCGTTCGTAGCGCTGCATTAAGCAGTTTGCCGCCTTTCGGTGTGGATCACCGTTCGTTCGTCCACCGACCGCGCCATTTTTTATAAGCTCTGCTTGTGTTGATGGCAGCGTCCATTGTTTGGTAGCCCATTTGGTTGTCAGCCTGTCCTCTGGCGGCCCCCATTGGTCATTCTTGGATGTTACAGGAAGTGATATAAACGGCAGTGGTACTTCCGGTTTCACTTGGACAATGTGGCTGGCAGGCGACGGTGCAGACTCTTGAAGTGCAGTGGAATTGCTCATTCCGGTCACAGTGCTGAGGCATTTAAAACAGCAAGTATAGCTGGCTCTCCCTGGGTGCTGGTAGCGGTGGGTGCAATCCTTCCGGGTCTCCCTGGCTGATTGGTGGGGTAAAGGTGGTGGTCACACAGTGGGGGTGCCGGAAGGCTGGGATGTCAGAGGCCGGCAAGGCTATGGCAGGTGTACCTGCGGATCAACAATCCACCCCGGGAACCTTGGTGTCCTTGGAACAGCTGAGGGTGGTTTTTGGAGAGTTCTTTCCCCGGGCGGGGGACCCGTTCCGGGGGGCCCCAAAAAATTCCCACCCCCCTCATTCCTCAGGGGAGGATTCGGATCCAGAAAGCACCTCAGTGGTCACACCTGTGGACCTATCAGAGGGCGAACTGCCCTCAGAAGGCGAAAGTGATCAGGAGGCTCCTTTTTCGCGTGATAAAGCGATAGTGGCCGCTCTGATCACTGATATCCGCGACTCCATGCGGCTTGACCAAACAGGGGAGTCGCATGAGTCCACATATATTTGTGGACCACTTAAACCCCCTAGGTCTCCTAGGGTTTACCCTTATGATCAGGTGTTTGAACAGGCGGTGTTCAAGGAATGGCTGCGGACACCAAATTCCTTTGCTTCTCCTAAAAGCTTTGCTGTTCGCTACGCCTTTGAGGATAGCTTTACTAAGAGATGGGCTTCCCCAACGGTGGACCCCCCAAGTGGCCAGTCTGAATAAGACAACGACCATTCCCTTGGAGGGGTCTCCGTCTTTTAAGGAGGCAGCCGATCGCCGCACAGAGGCAGTGTCTAAGGCACTGTTCTTGTTGGCTGGGTCAGCCATGCAGCTGGCTCTAGCGGCTGCGATGGCGGCACAATCTCTTCGCGAGCACGCTGCCACACTGCACACTGGTTTAACTTGTGAGTGTGCACAGGCTAAGGTGCAGCGGGCACAACATTTGGAAGAGGGTCTCCGCTACATATGCCATGCTGCTTTGGGCCTTCTTCCCATATTGTCAAAAATGTCTGTTTTTGCAATTGTTATCAGGCGGGTGCTGTGGCTCCGCTCTTGGTCGGGTGACCAGGCTTCAAAGAAAGCTCTTGCAGATCTTCCCTTTCAGGGAGGGCGTCTGTTTGGCCCACAGTTGGATGAAATCATTAAGGATTTCACGGGAGGGAAGAGTACTTTCCTTCCAGAGCCAAAGCGGCGGGATTTTCGCCGTAGGCAGGGCCCTGTTTCTTTGGGTCAGAAGAAGTTTTTTCGGGCATCCGGCTCAGTGAGTAAGGGCTTCAGGCCCAGTAAGGCTTCCGCTGGGCCCAGTAAAAGGCCCTGGCAGCATAAGTCCAAAAAAGCGAAGGATAAATTAACCTCCGCATGATGGGTTGCCCCCGCCTGACTCACGGGTGGGGGGCCGGTTGCTGGGGTTCGCAGACAGATGGACTGCCTACATCACCGATCGGTGGGACCTCATGGTCTCCAGGTTCAATCACAAGGTACAGACCTTTGTGTGCAGAACAAGAGATCCGTTGGCGGTCGCCTCGGACGCGCTGGTAGCACCCTGGGGTCGGTATCAGCTACTGTACGTCTTTCCTCCTTTAAAGCTTCTACTGCGGGTTTTGCGCAGGATAGAAGCAGAGGGAATCCTGACAATCCTGGTAGCACCGGATTGGCCTCGGCGTCCTTGGTACGCCGACGTGGTGCGGATGGTGTCGGATGTTGCGTGGCGTCTTCCGCTTCACGGAGACCTACTGTCTCAGGGGCCCATCTTGCACCCTGCTTTACCCTCGCTGACTTTGACGGCTTGGCTATTGAGTCCAGGTGTTAAGGGATAGGGGTGTCTCAGACTCCGTGATCCCTACTATGATTGAAGCACGTAAAGGTACTTCAAGTAAGATTTATCATAGGACCTGGAAGGCCTATATTACCTGGTGTGAGGCAGGGGGCTGGAATCCCCGCTCTTATATAGTGTTCAGAGTACTGACTTTTTTGCAGCAGGGACTGGACAAGAACCTGGCGTTAAGTACGCTTAAGGGTCAGATTTCGGCCCTGGCAGTTCTTTTTCAACTGCCCTTGGCGTCTCATTCGTTGATCCGTACATTTGTACAGGTTGTACATCATGTGGCTCCTCGGATACAGTCGCCCTTGGCGCCGTGGGATTTGAATCTGTGCTTTCTGTGCTACAGAAACCACCATATGAAAAGATTAGGGACATTCCCTTGCGACTGTTGTCCCAGAAAGTGGCTTTTCTGGTTGCTGCCACATCCGCTAGGCGGGTGTCTGAGTTGGCAGCATTATCCTGCAAGTCACCTTACTTGGTCCTTCATAAGAACAAGGCGGTTTTGCGACCTTCCCCTTTGTTTCTTCCGAAGGTGGTTTCTTCTTTTCATTTGAATAAGGATATTGTTCTTCCCTCATTGTGCCCGCACCCGTTGCATCCCACAGAGGTTGAACTGATTCTTTGGATGTGGTGAGGGCTTTGCGGGTGTATTTGATTTCTACAGCTTCTTTTCGGAAGTCTGATTCTTTATTTGTGCTAACGGAAGGGTCGCGCAAAGGCATGGCGGCCTCGTCAGCTACCATTTCTCGTTGGATCAGGAAGACTGTGACTCATGCATATGAGGTTTGGGGCAAGGTTCCCCCGTTTCCAGTCACGGCTCATTCCACCAGGGCAGTTAGTACTTCCTGGGCGTTTAGAACCAGGCTTCGGTGTCTCAGGTGTGCAAAGCGGCTACTTGGGCCTCAGTGCACACGTTTACTAAGTTTTACAAACTTGATGTTTCAGCATCTTTGGATGCTGCCTTTGGCCGCAAAGTATTACAAGCGGCAGTGTAGGCGCGGATGGCGCCGCCCGAGAGGGCATTTTTTGTTGGGTACAGTTGTTATACTTTGCCCACCCCTCTTTATTGGCACAGCTTTGGGACGTCCCCATGTGTCATAAGAAGGCTGCGTCTGTCAGTGAACGGAAGAGTAAAAGGGATTTTATTATAACTTACTGTAAAATCCTTTTCTCTGAGTTCACTGACAGAGGCAGCACCCACCCCTCTGTTGAGTTTGTACGGCTTGTTACGAACTGATGTGCTATGCAGAGCAGGGGGATTATATGCTAAGGTGAGGTAAAAACAACCTATGCTTTTGTTTTATTTTTGCCTAGTCTACTCCTAGTGATATGAGCATAACCCCACGTGTCATCAGAAGGCTGCATCTGTCAGTGAACTCAGAGAAAAGGATTTTACGGTAAGTTATAATAAAATCCCTTTTTTTTACTTTCTGCTGTTTATAATACATATCCAATTATAAATCCAATTATAATACAAATCTAATACAATTCCAATTCAAACTAATTATAATACGTATCCAAAAAAATATACAAAAACAAATGTATTCATCAGTTTAGGCCAAAATGTACTCTTCTACATATTTTTGGCAAAAAAAAATTGCAATACGCGTTTATTGATTGGTTTGTGCAAAAGTTGCCACGTTTACAAACCATGAGACTTGATTTATGGCGTTTTTACTATTTTTTTTTTTACTAGTAGTGGCGGCGATCTGCGATTTTTATCGGGACCGAGACATTGCCGCGGACAGATCGGACATTTTTTACACTTTTTTGGGACCATTGACTTTTATACAGCTATCAGATCTAAAAATAGCCACTAATTACTGTATAAATGTCATTGGCAGGGAAGGGGTTAACCTGTAGGAGACAATCTAGGGGTTAACTGTATTCCCTCACTGTGTTCTAACTGTATGGGGGCTGGGCTAGCAGGGGCATGACAGATCTAACTGATCCTGATGACAGGGATGAGTAGATCCCTGTCATGCCGCCTGTCAGAATGGGGAACCACCATGTTTACATAGGCGGTTCCCCGCTCTTCATCTCTAAAAGGCGATCGCGGGTCGCCAGCGGACATAGAGTCTGCCCGACCTGCGGCCCCACTCACAGAGCGTGCGTCTGGCTCGAGAGTGTGCACCCACCCGCAACTGCGGCTGCATGGACCGCCTTTTATAGCCACTTTGTCGCCATCTTTCTACCCGAGGTGGTCAGCAAGTCGTTAAGGAGAAATCAATTTCTTACTTGGCCAGAGATGCTTTAAATTGACACCTCTGAACCCGATAGTTCTCAGAGCTGAATGTTTCAGGGTTCATTCTTAACAGGGTAGATCAGGGAATGGATGTTCTCTGATAACGTGTCACTCTCTGCCCTGACACCTGCCATTGAGGTACCAGACATGCAGGAGAGACAGGGGAGGCCACAAGAACAAGAAAGGGTTTTGAGACAACACAGTAACTGCACAAAGAATACAAGAGAATTCTGAATTTCTGACAGCATCAACCTTTCCCCTTATCAAAGAGATATTACAAAATGTTTCTAATGGTCTATTAAACAGACCAAACGGTAACAAATAAAAGACGATCGTTGTTAGGGGTTACATAAACCACCCAAACACCTGATTTCTACTCATCTAAGTGCTTTATCTAGGTACTTTTTCTAGCACCTCTTCTGGCTTTGGAGAACAGTGATCTAATACTGCAGACGGTGTATTCGCCATCCAGGCCACTTGTCTGCTCTTTATTCTTCTGATTGGATCTGATAGGATCCTCTTAATAGGATCCTCTTGATAGGATCTCACCACAGGACATCTAATAGGAAGTGTCCAAATCATGCAGGCAACAGTGTGGACGAAAGAAAAAGAAACCTTCAACTTTGCAGAAAGGAAGAGAAAGCTACCGGCCTGGTGTGTCCTGTGGCCATAGATTTAAGTGTGTTTTTTTTTTTCTTAGATTCAGTTTTGTTTGCGGCTGCAACCAAGAAGAAGAAGATGGCTGCACACCACACCGACAGGATTTGAATGAATATTCTTTTATTAGAATCATCAAGCCAAAGCAGGTCACAGGAAAAGATGCTGGTTAACGTTTCACACGCAGTCTTCTTCTTCGTGGGATTACTATTGATGGTGATTAGCTGGGGCTAGCACCTGCACTGAATTTGGAGCTGAACACGGTCTGAGCAGTGCCTACATACTCTCTCTTTGCGGCTGCACCCATTCTTTTTTTTTTCAAAGTTGTCTATGTCCCCTTCCAATTAAAGAAATGTATTTCACTTCCCATCTCACTGATCTTTAACTCTATACAAAATAAAAAACAAAAGCTCTTGCTGAGATTACACTATAATCATATTTGTCAGTGAATTTACCCATTTACCTGTTTATGCTTAGCCTAGCTTTTATTCTTACGTTATTATTATTATTATTATTATTATTATACAGGATTTATATAGTATTACATTACGCATATCCTGCAAAACACATTAATTCAGTTTTCATAGAATATTTAGTATATTATGAATTTAATTTTACTGTACTTAAGATAGCAATTTTCTTATTAAATAATAACAGGAAGTATGCAGATTGAATACAGGTGTTTCTTTTCAAAACTTGACAGATGGGTAAAAATACACAATTCTGCTATCCCTGATTCTGTTCTTAAACACATTTATGACCTTAAAAATACCAATTCTAGAAACAGAAATGAAAATGTAATTTGTACAGGAGTACACAAATTCCATAAAAGACGATGATAGTGATTCTAAAGTTCACATTTGTCCCATTGTAGCTTTTTATTGATATAGTTTACAAGGTAAGTAATTCTTTTTATGCTATATATTACCACATAGTAAAAAAAAAGTGTTATTTATTTAAAATCAAATTAGCATATTATTTAATGATGCCTGCTGCTTTATAATTCATGTAGTCAAAAAAGTCCAGTATAAAACTGCCAGGCTATTTCAAAAAGAACATCTGAAAAGTAAATTGCTTAGTACGCACAATAAACAACTGCCTCCATCTGCCATATAATTAATGTTCCTGATTAAATCAGTTTTCAATAAGTTGAATGCAATGTTTTATGAGTTGTACAAAATATCTACTTTATTGTACTGTAGGTGCCTTTTTCTTGTTTATATGACAAAATATAAAAGTAAATATAGCATTTTCAATATATTCTTCCTCCACCAGCCAGTTAATGATGTTGAAAGTAGAGAAACTTACCCTAAAGCATAACTCCATCTAGTTTGTTTTTTAGTTTTGGGTAGAGTAGGGAAGAGCTAAAAAAAAATTGTAGTCACTTGAACAGAAAGGCAGAAACAGGCATCAGAAGTTCTAGCCTTTCCCTATTAACTAAACAATGTTTTTTTTTTTTGTCTGTGTCTATTGGAAATGTTTTCTCTAACTTCCTGTCTTAACAGGAAGTGAAGGGAAATATTTTCTATAGGGACACAGATGTCCATAAAAACCTTTCAAAAATCCAAACTTTTCTCTGCTCGTTCCAAAAGGAAATAAAACACAGCAGGATCCAGGCTTTAATATGGTGTGGTGTTGTAGTTAACATTACACAGTCTTTTAAATGTTTTTGGCACCCTGGTGGGAGGATTTTTTTAAGACCTAGGGAGGGTACTAGTCCTCAAGATCTTGACTGTAACCAATAGCAGGACCAGAACATTTCTTATTCAGCATGAGTAATGTTGTCAGCTACTGCTTTAAGATTTCCCCTAGGTATTTCTATGTATTTAGTAGAGTTCAGTTGACATTATTGGCAACCAAACACACAAGTTAAAAATCCATCTGCAGTGGCCAGGATCACGGCCTCTGTAGGTCACCAAAAACGTTGAATATTGTCCAAAATAATATAGTAATTAATGAGTTGACTTACTTTTTAGGCTTTTTATTAAAGTAGAGTTATCACAAAACTGGACAGTTAAACATAGACTGATGTTACCTTTAGTGAAAACCAGATGTAAAAATAATTAATAGAGTCAGAAATATAGACAGCTGAACCCATGTACAAATTATCTCCACTTCCTCCTACCCCTGAATATTCCTATTTGTCATTCAAAGTGATGGGTTTGTTTATGAACAATAATGAGTCTCAAGAGAGGGATCAAACATAATTTAAGTACATGTTGGTAAAATCAATCTTAAGATAATCATTAGGCATCTTTCGTTTCTACATAATTATATATAACTATAATGGATCGGTTGATAAAAATTGAATACACTCAAAAGGACCACACGGCAACTGTGAGTTAACTACAGTAAAGCAGAGCAGTTTGCTTTAAGGCACAATTTGTCTGATTAAAGCTTCAGACTGAACCATCTAGTAAGGGACTCCCTGCTGGTGAGTCACTGAGCAATGTAACAGGCTTCCTTAATTGTAGAAGCAAACCTTTAAAAAGTAAGGAGCCCAAAGCAACATTTGGTTTAAGAGTTAAATATTAACATATATTTCATATTTACCAAACTTCTTTTAAATGATTTTTAATCCCAACCATAATAAATAAAAAAAATAAGCAGAAACCACAATCTACATTCCCTTTAAACAGGCAAACTGTTGTTGTTTGTGTATGATCTACACATGTACTGTATGTTGTTAGACTCCACATGTACCCTACAGTTCTATCTTTTTGTCACTTGTTTTCTATATAGATCATCTTAATTGACATTTGTTTATTTCAGCATTGTCTCCCATTACATCGGAAGAATGGGTTGACTGATTGATGCATTTCAACTGTTATTTCTACTTTCAAAATCTGAAGTCATCCTAGGACAGAACATAGTTGTTATAAGACTTAAATTATTTCATTACAACAGACTGACACAATTATGATTTATTTTATTTTTATACAAGACTATGTGTTCTCAATATCTGATAACAGGAGCTTGTTATTTTACAGAACTACTTAAGTGATGGTCATTAATTTCAAGAATTCTGCAATCAAGGGAATGGTACAGGGTTATATATCCTATTTTCCAGAGCTATAGTACTGTTTAAAAGTAATGTACCTATTAGTGATGAGTGAACCAGGCAAACTTCAGTTAATCAGAAGTTAACATAAACCACTTTGCTCATCCTGCTAATGCCAACATCCCTATTGTATATAGAGACTGGAATACTTCCCCTGATACAGAAAATTTAACTTTTAAGGCACAATGTAAACCAACTTAAAATTATATAAAGTTTATTAGTACAAAATTGGATTGTTAAAATACATAGGAATGCATAAAACATATACAACCATGACAGTAGGTATGAATCAAAGATATTACATTTGTTGCACCTTATATGTGCATGCCCAACATGCTTTTTCCCCCCATTTTCCTGCTCTTAATGGCCCCTCCTCATGCGCCGAAGAACCTTGGGTGCATGGCTCCCCAACATGCTTGCCATTGGGAGGGTGCCATGCACCTTTGTTCCTGGGACCCATTCTGAGCCAGCTTTTGGTATGCCTTGAGCCCTTTTGCATATGGAGGTTTCTTACTGGATCCTCAATATTGGGATGATGGGATTGTATGGGCATTGGACTTGCGATCGCATGATGTCCAATACAGATGGCATGTATTATTGCATGATCATTACCGTTATGCCACCATATCTAGCATCTGGTGGTGTCTTGTTGTTATGGAGACCTCAATGTAAACCCCTCCCCTCCTTGTTTTGACGTTACCATGCGTTCCTTTGCGATCGCGCATGCTACACCCAACATTACAGACAAATGTCCTTGTTTTGATATTGCCATTTGCCCCTTTGTGGAAGGGGAAGTACTCCAGTCGCTATAGTTCACCAGAAGTTTGACAAACCCAACAGGAGGTTAACAAACACTGAGCACAACTCTGAACCCTGCTAAAGTCTATGGAAGTGGAAACTTTATTTCTCCTTTTTAAGGCTCATTTGCATGAATCCGGGGTGATGTAATTGACCATATATGCTAATATGGTAACTCTGATGGCTTCTTATCCATGCCTTGACAGAGCACTTAAAAAGCATATACTTCTGCAACAGAAAGAGAATGTTGGTAATGACAAATTATTGTTTGCAAAGAAAAGACAAGAGAGGCGCACCGACCTTGTGCCGTACCATTAAAAAGTTTAATAATTAAAGTAGATAAAATCCATATACTCACAAACGGAGCTGAAGTTGAAATTATTGTTTGTACAGTACAGACATACAATCAAGTTTGGGGTTGTAGTAAGAAAGATCAGCATTCTTTAAGCTGATCAGCCCTTATATCCAAATGTCAAATACTCTACAAGCTTATAGATCTAATAGAACTATTCATTCAGCCATGACAAAAGCCA
The DNA here is from genome assembly GCA_018402905.1 of Glandirana rugosa. NCBI lineage: Eukaryota > Metazoa > Chordata > Amphibia > Anura > Ranidae > Glandirana > Glandirana rugosa. Next base: position 103,926 of record BLSH010302272.1, on the reverse strand, counting down.
ACTCTGTATAGAAGCATAGTCATCAGTAGATTTGAGCGGACACCTGGATGTTCGGGGGGTTCGGCCGAACGTCATGAAAAAGTTCGGGTTCGGTACCGAACTTGACCCCGGACCCCATTGAAGTGAACGGGGACCCGCACAAAAATGGCTGTAAAAAAGTCCTGGTAAGTGCTAGAGGGCTGCAAAAGGAAGTAAAATGGGGGAAAGTGTAGGACAAGTGCCCTACAAAAAAATGGGGATAGGAAAAATAACTTAAAATCAAATAAAATAATGATGATTTTAGAACAATAATCTGTCCCTTACAGCACCAGCAGGAACCTCTCCCTATAGAACTAGGAGATGATTATAGAACAATAATCTGTCCCTTATAGCAACAGCAGGAACCTGACCCTATAGCAGTAGGCAATGATTTTAGAACAATAATCTGTCCCTTACAGCAACAGCAGGAACCTGACCCTATAGGAGTAGGAGATGATATTAGAACAATAATCTGTCCCTTACAGCAACAGTAGGAACCTGACCCTATAGGAGTAGGCAATGATTTTAGAACAATAATCTGTCCCTTACAGCAACAGCAGGAACAGGATATCCCAGTCCAAGGACGACAACGACATTCCCTGTCTAATAACAAGATTTTAGTAACGGATGACGATATCCCAGTCCA
>BLSH010302272.1:48391-77090 GCA_018402905.1 Glandirana rugosa | reverse complement strand
TCCCCAGAGGAGTAGAGGTCTCGTCGTCGTGCTTTTTCTCTATTTGTCCGGTTTTAATTGTTGGAAGAAGTTTTTTAAGTAGAGGATCTTGTATGTGTACTTTTTTGTTTACGGTGTTTGTGCGACGACCTTGAGAGTCTTTGTTCTAGAGAAGAGTGTCTTCTTAATCCCGAGTTTTAGTTTTTTTTTAAGTAGGAGTGAGTTTTTAATAAGATACTCGTGTCGTTGTTCTCACCGTTTATGTACCGGTCTCGAGAAGTTCTTTTCTCTCGGTTTTTGTGTTAATCTGTTTAAGCGTGTGTTAGTAATTTGCGAATTGTTTCGCAATGTCTTCATTCGTGGAGTGTAGTGTACCATTTTGTGTGCGAATTTGTCTAATTGTGTTTTTGGCTCTCTTTTCTTGAAGAGCTCTGGCCATGTATTTGCCACTCTTGTTGCTGTGCTCATAGAATAATTTTTGAGTGAGGATGAATTTTTTTTTGATTTTGAGCCCTAATTCTTCTGTGAGAAGAGATCTTGTTTCTGAGAGTTCCAGCAGCGTGTTTGTGGCATTTGTTTTTTCATGTGTATGTTCTAGGAGATGAATTTTTTGAAGAAGGTTGTTAATTTTGGCCTGTTTATCTCTTTTTCGTGCTGCTGCTCTGGAGATGAGGAGACCCCTGATCACACATTTGTGGGCTTCCCACTGCGTGACTGGATTTACGTCAGGTGTGTCATTATTTGTGAAGTAATCGTTAATGTTGTTTTGCACCAGTTTGTTATTTACTATATCTGTGATCAGCGAAGAGTCCAGCCTCCAGGTTTTTGAAGGAGGGGTGGTGTCAGGAAATGAGAGCGATAGGGTGATAGGGTGGTGGTCAGAAAGAACCATTGGTTCTATTGTGGTTTTGGTCATGAGGTGTAGGTCTCTTTGCGAGAGCCAGAAATAATCAATTCTGGAGTATTTGCCGTGCGGCATGTAGTAAAATGTGTAGTCTTTTGTTGAGGGGTGTTGGGAACGCCATGTGTCGTGCGATAACGCATCATGAAGTTGTTTCTTGATTTGCTTGAGGGCTTTGAAAGGTAAAGAGGTGTTTCCTGATGAAGTGTCTTCAAGTGGATTTAGAGCGACATTGAAGTCACCTCCCAGGATTAAGATACCTTTTTAGAATGCTATTAGGTCTGTAATGGTTTTCCTGAAGAATGTTACTTGTGCATGATTAGGACTATATATGTTGGCTATGGTGAGAGGCTTGTTCCAGAGTGTGCCTTTGAGGAAGATGAAGAGCCCATTATCATCGCATAAAGAGTCTGTTATCTGGAAGGGGAGGTTTTTCGAGATTAGGGTTGCTACACCTTTAGTTTTGGCTGTATTGTTTGTGGCTTGGAAGATTATTGGGAAGTCTTTATTTGTGAGTTTGGGTATTTTATCAGAGCGGAAATGGGTTTCCTGTAGAAGGATGATGTCTGCTTTAAGGTGTTTCATGTGTAACATGAGTTTATTTCTTTTTTCGGGTATGTTGAGACCTTTCGTGTTAAGAGAGACTAGTTTTAAAGCTCGCATGGTGGGAGGTTTGGGTTTGGGATAGAGGAGGATAGAAAGAACAGGTGTAAAGGTATGGAGGTGCCGAGTATAAGGATGCTTGATGAATAAGTAAGAGGGGGGGTAGAGTAGGGTGGTGTTTGCTAGGGTAAGGGGGGTTGAGGAGAGAGGGGGGGGGTGGCGGGTTGAGGATTACCGACTACTGGGGGAGACCAGCTCGATCCAGTAAATATGTGGGGTGTCGGTGAGTGTCAGCTGAGACAAAGCTCTCGCTGGTGGGGGGAGAGGTGAACTCCTGAGAGGCAACGGAGAGAATCAGCTATCTCTAGAAAGTGGTACTAGAGAAGATTGATAAAAGGGGGTTCCGCCACACCGGTGCCCTGTGAGAAGGATTGTATGGATCAGGGGTGTTCTGAATTAGTTTTTATTAAAATGGACGGGCAGAATAGGGTGAGGTTGCGGGGTTAGCTACCAATATGGGGAGGCTTTCTTTTTGTAAACACTTTCCTGGCCTGTCTCTTTCAGTTCTTCCTCTTTGATTATCTGTTTAAGGAGGTAAATAAGGGTGGGGTATCCGAGAGGGGTTGTTCATGTGGGTATTGGATATGTGGTAAGTGGTCTTGTTGCTGTCCTATGGTAGGTAGGGTGGTTGTTAGGCAAAGGATAGACCTTGTGTGTATGAAAAATAAAAGATTAGCTTCAAGCAAGGTATTAAATCGTAGAACCTCAACATGTTTTTAAAGAACAAATATTGTAAGCAGTTTTAACATTAATTAACCATGATATGCACATTTATCCTTATTAGATGGAGTCAAGGACTGGGTCAGCATGGGTTAAGAACTTGTGTCAACAGTCACTGAATCCAAGTATACGTGGGTTGGCTAGTTTGCCATGTCAAGCTTGGAGGTTGGTGGAAAGTATTGGTGTGAGGAGATAGGTAGAATGTGTTATGATGATAGTACGCTGGTAGTATATATGGTTCTGACTGCGTTATTTTGTGTGTGAGAGCGTATGAGTCTGATATAGAGTACGGAGGAGGGTGTTCAGATCAGGTAGGTAGATGGATTCTTGTTGGATGTTGTCTGGTCTATGTTTGTTTATTAATGTAAGGCTATCCAAGCTTGTTTAATTTATAGGTTTTCTGGTGGTAGCTGCCTAGTCTCCTCGACTCCATCCATGGGATGTGAAATTATTGAGATGTATAGTGTGGATATATAAGTACATGAACTTACTCTTTCTATTCGGGTGAAATCCCTTCTTCTTCTGTCAGGTTGAGCAGATAAAAGGAGGTGTAAATAAGTTCTTACCTTAATACATCAAGGTTGGAGATCTTTTGGGGAATATATGGGGTCTGATGGTGAGTCAGGTCCCTCTGAAAGGAGTTCACCCGCATGGTTCTCATCGTACATGTTATTAATACCAATGGAGGAAACACAAAATAGGTAATGTGAGTTGTGAAGAGAGCATAGAAATACATGGGTGTTTAAAACATAACAGATAATAACATAAGAACTAGGTGGGGAAATGGAGTATCTTCCGCCTATGGGTTAAAAAGGAATGTCTTCTTCAGGAATAGACAATGGATTTGGGTACGCTTCTGGTAGTATGAGGCATCTTCTTGCTGCCTATATGGGTTTTTCCAGAGTCGGGAAAAGGGAGGATACAATGAGGCCTGGGATCTTCACGCATCTATGTGTTTACTGTTCAGGATGTTTGGAGGACGGTGGGGATTGAAGAATTTGGGGAAGAATGATGGGCTGACATATGGTGGTATATGGCCAGTTTCTTGGAAGTGTACCCCATGAATGTCAGGATGTGTTAGTCACGTGGTGGATATCCACAGGATAAAGCTTGGAAGACTATTCCGACTGGAAGGTTTGATCCCTATATTGGCGGAAGAGTTAAGTAGATCATAACTAGGTATAAGGTTGGGAGGAGGAGAAGAGACCTGGATATTGGAACCACCACTTGGGACCTTTGAGAGAGATTGATCAGAGATGCGTAAAAGTCAAAGTGGGGAGTCCAGTGGTGTTAAAGCTTTAGGAAGGGGTTTAATCCCTCCTAAATTTGCGGTGAGCTGGTGAAGATGTAAGGCTTCCTTCTCTTGGGGAATGCCTGTTTACTGGAGGAGGAGAGAATCTGGCCGAGAGCCGGCGTCTCCTTTGTGACTGGGCATTTTCTAGAATGCATGAATTCCATGGGTTCATCTTGCGGGTTATCACGTGGGATGGGTCTAAGATCTGAGTACCAGTTTGGCAATTCAATGTGTGGGATGCTCAGTTTGTCACAGAAGGATGGCAGGTCTTCTGGGACTTTTAGCAGAACAGGGAGGTTTGGGGGACCTGCTGAGAGGCAGAAAGGGAATTTCCATCTGTATGCAATATTTCTCTCTCTCAGGGTGTCCAGTAGAGAGCGAATGTCCCTTCATTGTTGTAGTGTTATTTGAGAGAGGTCCTGAAAGAGTTTTAATTCATGACCCTGGTATGATATATGGTTTCTGAGTCTGGCATTACGTAGAATTTCCTCTTTCAGTTGGAAGTTGACAATATTGCATATTATGTCTCTGGGTGGGTCATTGTCTCTCCCCCTTGGTTTGAGAGCTCTGTGGTATCGTTCCATATCAACTGGGGTTTCCAGTGGTCTTCCTAACAGATCATTGAAAATGGCCAGGAGAGAGGGGAGTAAATGATCGCTTTCAATTGTTTCAGGCAGGTCTGATTCTTATATTATGCCTGCGGCTGCGATTTTCAAGGTCTTCTAAATGGCGTTGCATGTCTCTGAGATGCAGGGTGTGTGCATCAATGGATTGCCTTGCCCTGTGTATGTCAGTGTCATGGCGTGCAGTAGTATCTTCAATCTCCTCTACCCTGGAAACCATGTTGTGGAAATCCTGCCTTAGGTCCGCCATCACTGATGTGAATGTAGCTTTAATGTCACTTGCAATGGCGTGTAAAGCAGCAATACTGACCGGTTGGTGAGCTTGGTCTTCCGTTCGCTGTTGTTTCTTTGAGGTGCTTGCAGCATCACGTCTTTCTGGACTGTGACTAACGTGGTGCGCTGCTTCTCCTGGGGCCTGTGTTTCCGGCTTCCTCTCACGGGGTTTAGCTTGGAATATCTCGGCTATAGAAGCGTCCGCTTCGGGTGGATGTGCCCTGGGAGAGTGGGATCGAGTGGGGGATTGATCCCCTTGTAGTTTGTCCATTTTGGCTGTCCTGATGCGCTCTTATAGTGTGTTAGGGCTTGCGGTGTGGCGGAGCTGCAGTCTCAAGCCGCCATCTCCCTCTACTTATTTTTTCAATACACTGTAACCAGAGCCATACAGTGCTACTATAATAACATTGTACTACTCAGGGGAAGTGATCAGGGTTTTATTTTAGGCTGGGTTCACACTAGAGAATGCAGCAGCTCCCAGCGGGGGTACGGTGCGTCTCCATTCACCATTTCAGGTCCGATTTCAGCCCAAATTTTGGGCTGAATTCAGACCTGAAACAGACCAGAAGATGTACAGGACTCCTGTGCAATTCACAACGCAGCTGCTGTAGAGATGTGTAAACCGGCTCCATAGAGAGCTCCATAGAGAGGCGGTCACAATCTCCTGCTATGCAAATTGGATGCGGAGAAACCTGCATCCAATTCGCATAGGTGTGAACCCAGCCTAACACTGGTATAAGCAATGATTTTTATTGAATATTCTGTTCGCACTAGAACTCCCGAACAAAGAAAAAGTTCTGATCTGAATGGCAAACCCTATTAAAGTCTATGGGACCCAAAGTTGAAAAATCAAAAGTCCCCATTTTGAAGGCTTATATGCAAGTTATTGGCCATAAAAAAGGTATGGGGGTCTGGGTACTGCCCTGGGGGACATGTATCAATGCAAAACATTTTTGTCAAAAAAGATCATTTTAAAGAAGCAGTGAGTTTAATGATTCTTAAAGTGCAACAATAGAAATGAAAAATTGATTTAAATACAGTGCCTGGGGGGGTCCCTGTATTCTGCCTCTGGTGCAACTGTACCATGAATAAAACCTACTGCAGCAAAACTGACATTTCTAAAGAAAAATAAAGAGTTAAATCACATTTAAATTACAACGCAATAGAAAAATGTAAAAAAAAAAAAGGCATGGGGGTCCTTCCCAGATTCATTCCAGGCTCCTCGGGTCTGGTATGAATTTTTAGGGGAACCCTACGCCAAAATTTTTTAAAGAAATGGTGTGGGGCCCCCAAAATCCCAGCATGCACCCAGCATGCACTGGTTGGTGATGTCACAAGGTGGCTCCACCGCTTAACTATTTAGGAACTATCAAACAGCGAGCCAGGTATTCGGCGGTTTGTCTAAGTTGACTGTGGGGCTTTTTTTTTTCGGGTCCGGCGTTTCATAATTGACAATGGATTTACACGGGGGGACATTTTTTATTTTTTAATAAAGGAATTGTCAAAAATTGCCTCCTGTTTTATTTATTTTACACTTTTTTGGTGAATGGGTAGGGGATCTTGGTGCCCCCTTGTTAAAGGGGGAAATTCTGATAAGCTCCCTGCCCGCAAATCCCCCCCATAACCACCGGCCTGGGTTGTGAGGATGAGGTAGTTTCAGAGCACCCCCTGTCCCAAAGATCCCACCTCCACATGTTGAGGGCATGTGGACTGGTATGGTCCGGGGGGGGCGCTTGCTCATCCCTCCCTTTCCTGGCCTGCCAGGGTTGCAAAGGTCATACTTGTGACCGAGCCCTGGAATTCTGCCACTGTTGGGGGGCCCCAGTGGGGTCTCTGGCCACAGGGCTTTGAGCTGAGAGCATCCCTCTCATACAGCCCAGAGCCTGCACTGACAGTTCCCCCTCCCTTGTCCCGCATGAATGAGAGAGCCAATCTGCTCCTTCTCTTCCTGCCCCTCTCCTCCTCTGTGTGCACCATGGGGAGTGTGAAGCTAAGCTGCTGAATTTGATCATTATGAGACACTATGAAAGGCACTGATAGGCGGCACTGATAGGTGGCACTGATAGGTGGCACTGATGGTCAGCACTGATAGGCTGCACTGATTGGCACTGATAGGCACCATTGATGAGCACTGATAGATGGCACTGATGGGCAGCACTGATAGGTGGCACTGATGGGCACTGATAGGCAGCATTAATGAGCACTAATTGGTAGCACTGATAGGCGGCATTAATGAGCACTGATAGGCTGCACTGATCGGCACTGATAGGCACTGATAGGGATGCAGTGATCATCAGTGTAAACAATGTACTGACAGTTTTGACAGACACAGCGTGGGAGGAAAGGACTGCCGATAACCAGCAAGTCTGTTTACAGCTGTTCACATGGTAAAAGGCTGCCGTGATTGCCCCTTTACCATGATCTGTGATGAGCTGTGTCCGAACGACACAGCAGTCACAGAGTGTGCTGGATGCGTACCCCAGAGGGCACGTGGGAGGCATATTTCTGGGAGGATGTCCATGGGTGCTCTTCCAGAACTGGAAGCCCAGGGCTCGGATGGAAGGGGGGGGTCAGGGGGCTCCTTTAGGATTTCTTCCACCGGGGCCCTGAAAGTTCTAGGTATGCCTCTAGATTAAACAGTTCATCGATATGAAAGAAACATTAATTTAGGATAGTATAGAAGAGGGGGTCTCTATGTTTATGTTGTGAATGAATGGTATGTGAACAGAAAGGTTATAGATAACTACTGTACCCCAGATTTAGAATTTATATTGGTCTCTGTACACCATTTTATCTACCAAGAGGATTCACAGTTGTGATTATTACTGCAGTATACATACTGCCAGGCGTGGATAATGCAATGGCTTTGGATACAATAGCAAAAGTGATAAGCAAATATCAGTGCTTATCCTGATCAGGTTTTTCTTATTGCAGTGGACTTTAATCAAGCAAATTTAAAATCTGTGCTCCAGAGGTTTGATTATTTTGTGAGGTGGGCTACTTGAGGAGATAACATGATGGATAACGTTTAGTCCAATATTATGCAAGCTTGCATAACTAATCCCTTGTTTCAGTTGGGTCAGTCAGATCATCTTTCTTTATTTCTCATTCCACTCCTATGAGGCGGAGAATAGCCCCAGAATATAAGATAATTAAAACTTGGCCTGATAGCTCTCTTTCAAGGTTGCTGGGCTGTTTCAAAAGAACAGACTGGGAAGTTTTTGAGCAATAGAATGTACATTTGTATAAAGCTACATTGTTGAGCTATATAAAAACCAATGTGGATACTGTCAGAGAAGACAAACGCATCAGGGCTTTTTCAAATCAGAAATCAGATGATTAAGGGAGTACAGTCTAGGGAACAGAATAGCCCTTTTAGGAATGGGAACAAGGAAGAGTATTGTCACAAGGGCTAATCCTAAGGGAGGCATAAAGGTAGTAAATTTGGCTTATTAGAGAAAAATTGAAGAATATTTAATTGAAAATGATGTGTTGGAAGAATAGAGGGGTACATTATTAACCATAGAGGAAAAAATCGAGCAGAAGTGAATTACAGTGTATCACTAGTTGAGGAACTGAATAGGTGCTTTACATGCTTTGAGGTTCGCACTCTTGCATTTCTTATTATTCTTTGTAGTTTTGGAATTCCAGTGATGACCCTTATATTTATTAAAGGACTGTTTTTTTCTTGTTAATACGCCTTACATTTGTAATTTGTAAACATACTGTTTTGTGATCATGGTCTTTGTGACAGATTGCCCTGTCTTTCTAGTAATTGAGTCCCCTACCGCCAGTCTTTGCCTATCCTTGTCTGTAACCTTGCACCCATCCTTACTGGATATTTATTGGGGTGTATCAACTCAGGAACAGCCTCTCTAACGCTTTTACCTCTACCCTGCCTTCTAACTATAACCCAGCTACCTACCTCTGGCTCCTGCATCTCCATATCATGACCCACCCCTATACTGGCCCCAACTAGCACCGGCCTAAGGTCCATACTGCTATCGAGGTTGCCAATGCTTTGCAGTGTTGCTAATTGATTCTTTAGATCCAGGATCTGGGCTTCCGAACAAACAATATACAAGGTTGAGTGGCATGCTACAAATAATTTTATTTTGAACATTAGGAAAAGGAAAGAGCTTATTATAAACTTTATAGCTCCACTTTTTATAAAGGGTGTGTGAAGAGAGTTTCTGTCTTCATGTTTCTTGGTATATAGATTTATGAATACTTATTATGGTCAATAAATTTGAATGCTGTTATTAAAATATTGCAGCAGCTCCCATACTTTTTGAGATTACTGGTTTAGAGCAACAGGTATTAGAGACCTTCTATCATTCATCCATTGAAACTGTACGTGTGTGCTGCATCTCAGTATGATACCCCAGTTGCCCAATGGCTGATAAGAACTTTGCACCCTAGCCAAAATGTATCAGTCCCATTACCTTTGTAGAACAAAATGAATAGTGAGTGATTTTTCCCATCCTGCCCATCATTTATTTCAATTATTACTGTCCAGTAGATGTTTCAGGAATATTAAGGTAAGGACAACTAGACAACCTTCATGATCAGGCCACTTTTTGTGGAACAGCACTGCGTTATTTTAACTGACAATTGCATGGTCATGCAACGCTGTACCCAAATATATTTTGTGCCATTTTTTTCCCCACAAATAGAGATTTCCTTTGATGGTAATTTATCACCTCTGCATTTTTTATTTTTGCGCTATAAACAAAAAAAGGCAGACAATTTTGAAAAAAAAAATTATATTTTTTTACTTTCTGCTATAAAACATATCCTAAAAAAATCTAATTTCTTCATAAATTTAGGCCAATATGTATTCTGCTACCTGTTTTTGATAAAAAAAAATCCCAAAAAGCGTATATTGATTAGTTCACGTGAACGTTATAGTGTCTACAAACTATGGGATATACACTGGGATTTTTATTAATTCATTTTTATACTAGTAATGGCAGCGATCAGTGACCTATAGCGAGACTGCAATATTGCGGCAGACAATCGGACCCTAATTGACACCTTTGATACTTTGTGGGAACCAGTGACACTAATGCAGCAATCAGTGCTAAAAATATGCACTGTCACTGAACTAATAACACTAGCTGGGAAGGGGGTTAAACATCTAGGGCAATCAAAGGGTTAACTGTGTGCCTAAAAAGTGTTTGTGTTTACTGTGTGTGCTAGTTTTTCTACGGGAAGAGATGGATTTTAGTCCCTGCTTTGCAGGAACACAAGATCCATCCCTTCCTGCATGTCAAAATGGAGCTCTGCCTTGTTTACATAGTCAGAGCTTTGTTCTGAGTCTCTGCCCAAAGGGTTCCAGTGGATATCGAGTGCCTGGCTAACTAATAATGTAGCATGAGCTTTTCTAGCCCACTGGTCTACAAATATTTTTTGTTTTGGTTAAGGATGCAGGCACACACATTCTCTTGTCCCAAAATACTAATGTTCTTAAGCGATGCTTTTCTAAATTATTTTTTGATACCCTAAAATGTTTTTATGACGTGTATCTAATAACAGATTTTTTTTGCATTCAGTTTTGACGAATTGCTTGAACTAATGTTCCATCGCTTGGAGAGTCAGAACACATGCTACAGACCAAGTATCCAGGGTGCTGAAAGATTACTTATCACATTAAGGTACTTTTCACCACTGAGGTCCTTTGGCAGGGGGATTGTGTGCATGCAATATTAACATTAAGTGCCACTTGAAACGTGTAATTATAAATATATAAAACAGTCACAAATGTAGAAAAACATATTTATTTAACTGTCGCAAAAGTCAAAACTCAAAAAGACATTTCCTCATGTCTCCAACATAAATGAACATTTACTAAAATCCAAAAAAAAAACAAGGCTGTTAAGTAGGCCTCTTAAACAAGCCAAACATAAGCGGTGGACATATTGTCCTCAATGTCGGACATTGCAGGTATTTGGTCACCTTACAGCCCTCCAAAATCACAGATTGACATATGATCTTTGAAAAGGGGCCTCATTGGAGGAGTGACTTGGGGCAGCTCGGTCAGCAGTGGCAGGGCTGGGATCAGACATAGCCTCGTCTTGTTGAACTGGGACATACATCCCTGGATTTGGGGGGGCTGATAGAAGGAATTGGGGATGTATGGGATAGGTAATGCGACTGCGTGGGAATTCATAGATGGAGGCTGTGTGCTCAAAGCTTGAAGGATAGGATGGGGGAATATAGGGGGAATGTAGGGGTTGTCTGTGTGTTTGAGGGTAGTGGATGGACCTGGGGTAGTGAAAGGGAGGTCTTGATGGTGCCACATATGGCCTTTGAAATGTAGGTTCCTCACGTGCCCTTGAGAAGGAGTGGAGCACTTCTTCGACTGTACTTCTCATTTCAAAGTAGTTCTTAGGGTTGACATTTTTTATAAGAGGCACAAAACTGAGCGCCAGTATAGTAGCTGGGCAAAAAAAAGCATCCACTTTTTCACACATAGTTGTCAACAATTGTAGTAGGCACTTACTTATGTCAGATTGGGGTGCAGGTGGTCTCCTCCGTGGCACTTTGGCTGGGCGACCAATGCCTGCAGGAGTGGAGGATGGCCCAGGGATAGCCTCTGGCATTGCAGATTCAGCTTCTGGGTTTGGTGCCCACAGATTAGCTGAGATTTGGATTTGGGACAGATCCTCAGGCCTTACCTCTGTACCAATCTGTTCTTGGGCCTGCACTTGGTCTTCCAAAACATCTTGTTCCTCCCAACTGTCTTGTGTGCTGTATAAAAAAGAATCACTGTCAATTAACAAGGCCTACTAAAAGTTATTATGTTTGCAGATACATTGATGATATAGATGAAAACTTACTCCCTCATTTTCAAAATGGGTTGGAGAAATTCTAAATCCCTGGCAAACATGTAGGGTAACCTAGCCTTTGCCCCCGAGCCACTCCTCACATCTTTGAAGTTCCATAAATGTTTGCGGTTTGCATCCCTCATGCTGCGCCACTTTGTCTGTAAGTAGTGCACTGTAAATCGAAAGAATGAAAGTTAATGAACTTTCTATTTGGTTTTAGGTACCTAGGTACAGGAAATTCATTTGGAAGTTTGCACTTTGAATACAAGTCAGGAAAATCAACTATTAGTGGCATTATTCATGAAACTTGCATAGTCATATGGGAAGAACTGAAGAATTTGGTAATGAAGAAGTCAAACAAAGAAGATTGGTTAAAGATAGGCAATCTATTCTGGAAGCGTTGCAACTTCGCCAATTATCTGGGAGCCATAGATGGGAAACACATCCACATCCTCAAGCCATTTGCTGGTGGGAGCCAATATTTTAATTACAAGAAATATTTCTCTATGGTCTTAATGGCAGTGGCAGACGTCAATTATAATTTTATTTACATTGATTTAGGTTCTTATGGCCGCAGCTCCGATTCAAGTGTGTTTTCTCATTCCTCATTTGGGAGAATGCTGCATTACAATACGCTTGACTTGCCCAATAGTTCTCCCCTGCCAGGAACAACTGAGCCTTCCCTCCCACATGTTTTTGTAGGCGATGAAGCTTTTGTCCTTGCAGAGCACATGCTCAGACCTTATTCCAGTCGATCGCTGACCACTAAAAAAAGAGTGCTCAATTATAGGCTCACAAGGGCATGGAGAGAAGTTGAATGTGCATTTGTAATTATCAGCAATAAGTGGCGATTCATGCATACGTCAATAAACCTGACTATTGAACATGCTGTCTCTGCTGTGTTCTCCCTCTGTTCTTGTTTCAATGTTGACACAACACTCTCTCCCGCACTAATACCTAGTCTGTGCTCTAGAATGACTTATATTGGCATGGGGCGGGGCCATCGGCTGCGTCATTTGGGGGCCCCACCCCCCTCAGATGTCATGGCCCCATCATGCCTCGGGCAGTGACATCCAAGGGGGGTGGGGCCCCCAGATGAAGCAACTTGCGGCCCGCCCCATGCCAATATAAGTCATTCTAGAGCACAGACCAGGTATTAGTGCAGGAGAGATCATTGTGTCAACATCGGAACAAGAACAGAGGGAGAACACAGCGGAAAAGACCCTGCAAAAGAGCCGAAGACAGCGGAGATGCCTTAATAAGATATTTCTAAAACATGTGTAGTGTTTTTTGGTCACACTTTTTGGTTTAGGTGAATGGGTAGGGGTACAATGTACCCCATACTAATTTACATGGGGGGCAGATCTGGGTGCCCCCTTGGTAAAGGGCACTCCCACATTCCAATAAGTTCCCTGCCTGCAGACCCCGACAACATAGGTGAGCGCAGCCTATTGCATTAGGGTGTGCACACCAAATATATTAAAATATGGACAGTGTTAGTAGGACAGTGGATGGTGTAATTTGTTTTTAAATTTTTATATTAAATTCTTTTTGATTTTTTAGAACTTTTTGAAGATCCCCGTTGGGGGTCTTTGGTGAAATATCAACAGGGGGAATCTGCTCCACATGGGGTGTTAAGGGTGTGCCTAGGCACACCCGGCACACCCCCTGCGCATGTCTATGCCCAACAACCACCTTCAAAGGTTGTCGGGAAGAGGTCCTTGTCTTCATCAACATGGGGGCAAGATGCTTTGAGGTGGGACGCAAAGCGTGCCCCCTGCCCCAAAGCACACATACTCCCCATGTTGAGGGCACATGGCCTGGTATGGTTCAGGAGGGGGGTGGCCACTCGGTCATCCCCACCCCCTTTCCTGACCTGACGGGCTGCATGCTTGGATAAGGGCCTGGTATGGACCTTGGGGGTGGGGTAAACACTTTATTTTTACACAATTTTGGCAATAATAAAATTAACTAGAATAAACAACAGGACATCATCCACAGGTAGTCAAAGTTAACAAAATACTGTAGTCAAAGTTAACAAAATACTTACGTTTGACATCCTGAACTTTGGAGGAGCAGCTGCTCCACTCTGGCAAAATGTTTCTGACAATTTCAAGCCAAGCACATTTTTTAGCAACATTGTCCTTATCTTTAGGACGGCGGGTGTCATAAATCAGAGGTCTGTCCCTCACAAGCCGGATCAGCTTCTCACAGTCCACGGATTCCTTGCACTTGGCAGAAGCTTTTCTCCCTCTTTTGGCCATGGCTGCTCCGCTCTGAACAGGAAACAGACAGGGGAGGAACGCAGATGGCGTGGAAGAGGGGGCGGTGTAGGAGGAGGAGAATTCTATTCCTGTTCAATGCAGAACTCATCTCCGTGTTTCATGCGATCCCATTGAACATAATGGCCCAGGAATTCGCACCACAATGGGCAGAAAACGCACACGTTTTCTGTGCAATGCGGAGTGCGAATGCATCGGACATATCTGAACTGGACATATTGAAAACAATGTTTTCTCAAGTGTCCTGCTAATTGGATGCGGTTTAAGCCGCATCCAATTTGCGTAGGTGTGAACCCAGCCTAACACTTTTTAAGCAGATGCATCCATTATATCTTATAATTGGTAAGCTGCATTAGAATAAATGTTTGCTTTTGGGTTTAACTAGCCAAGTGGTCATGGGTTATTATATGCTAATGTAAGGTGTTAAAGCCCTTTTTCTCCAAAAATGTGAATGTTTATCATTCTTTTACATAATGTTATATATGTTTTATGGATGTGTGTGTTAAGTTCCGTTTTTATGTTTTTATATATTGTGAGGAGTGGAATTATAATCTTGCAAAATTATTTTACAATGACAATAAATCTTATGTTACCTTGTAGCAAAATAGAGGAATACAGAAAAGAAGCAAGTTTATGGAAAAGGGCTATAAAGAGGTAATTTATGCAAAGAAGTAAACCCTTTTATCGAAAAAGAAAATATAGAGGGAGAAAAGAAAAATTAGTCTCAAAAATACCCCAAACAGTATATTGAAGATTTTTTGATTCAGACCTTCTATTAAATTGCAATGCACTTTCCCATATTATTCGATGGATGATTACTAAACATTCCAAGATATTGAAATAGCATACGTCATTAGCTTCAACGCTACCTGTAAGTCCTAAATTAGTCTATATGAAAGCAAGGAATCTGGGACTGCTGATTGCACCTACATGAAGGTTTTTGTAAGGTGTGATTCCTTTATGGCAAGAAGAAATACAACTGGAATTGAGAAAATCAAGGAATGTGTATTCACTCAGAGAGGATATAGATATAAAATTAGAGATTGTACTACATGTAATACCCAGGGAGTTATTTATGCTATTCAATGCCCATGTCATAAATTATACGTGGGAGGAATTAAACTTAAATTATAGATGCAATTAAAAGAACATTCCTGTTGCATGCTAAAAAGAAGTGATAAACTCCTACTTTCAGAATATCACATCAAAAGTTTAACCACTTCCCGACCGCCGTATGCAAAATGACGGCCGGGAAGTGGCTTAGTTATCCTGACTGGGCGTCATATGACGTCCTCAGGATAACAAGCCGCTGCGCGCCCAGGGGGGCACGCATCGCGGCGATCTGTGGTGTGGGAGGTCAATCTGACCCCCTCGCATTACTGATCTCGGTAAAGTGCTTCCATCCAAAGCACTTTACCATGTAATCAGCCGTGACCAATCATGGCTGGTCACAGTGTAACACAGGAAAGCCGTTTATCGGCTTTCCTGTACTCAGGTCTGCAGACCTGAGGAGTGGAGAGCCGATCGGCTGCTCTCCTGACAGGGAGGGTTTGTGCTGATGATTTATCAGCACAGCCCTCCCTCGGATCGCCACCCTAGGCCACCAGGGAGCCTGCACAGGGACCACCAGGGATGTGCCCACCCAGGACCACCAGGGAGCCGACCAGGGACCACCAGGGAGCTGATCCGGACCACCAGGGAGACCCCCCTAGACCACCAGGTAAGAGACATAGTGCCCAATGTGGATGGCACTCAGTGACACCTTCAGATGCCACCCTAGACCACCAGGGAACAAGCCCTTATCAGTATATATGCCCACCAGTGCCCCTATCAGTGCTTACCAGTGCCCCTATCAGTGCATACCAGTGCCACATATCAGTGCCCACCATTGCCACCTACCAGTGCCCACCTATCAGTGCCACCTATCAGTGCCCAGTGCCGCCTATGAGTGCCAATCAGTGCTGTCTATGAGTGCCCATCAGTGCTGCTTAGCAGTGTCCTTCAGTGCTGCATATCAGTGCCCGTCAGTGCTGTATATCAGTGCCACCTATCAGTACCCGTCAGTGCTGCTTATCAGTGCCGCTTAACAGTGCTCATCATTGCTGCATATAACTGCCTCATCATCAGTGCCACCTCATCAGTGCCGCCTCATCAGTGCCAATCAGTACTGCCACATCAGTGCCCGTCAGTGTAGCCTCATCAGTGCCCACCAGTGATGGAGAAAATGTACTTATTTACAAAGTTTTGTGACAAAAATAGAGAATTTTTTTTTTTTCAAAATTTTTGGCCTTTTTTTATTTGTATCGCAAAAAATAAAAACTGCAGGGGTGATCAAATACCACCAAAAGAAAGCTCTATTTGTGGGAACAAAATGATAAAAAAAAACTGTTTGGGTACAGCGTCGCACGACCGCGCAATTGTCATTCAAAGCGCAACAGCACTGAACACTGAAAATTGGTCTGGTAGTAAAGTGTTCTAAGTGCATAGTATTGAAGTAGTTAAAAGGTACCAAGTTCAGGGGATACATATGGTAATAGTGGTTGTAAACCCTCACATATACCTAGTGAAGTGACTGGCTGAAGGTGATACACGGAGATTAAACAAATCCTCCTAAATAAGTTGTATTTGTTTATTTGCAGCTATCTCTTCTCTACATCCATGCAGAATTTACACAGCTTTTCTGAGCGTCTAGAGGCAGGGAGCAGGGATCTGACATCACGCACCACAGAAGGGACACAGCTACTCCACACAATTTCATAGGAAAACATGTAGCGCTGTGGCTGTCAATCACAGGCTATGTGCCGGAACACTCTTTTCCTCTTTCTGTTCCCCTCAGTCCTTTGATGTTGGCATGGCCTATCAGAAATTACTTATGCAGATAGCAGAGGAATGAGGCTGTACACAGAGTTCGTTTTTCATGTGAGAGGTTTACACCCGCTTAAACCAGATTGGTGTTGTGGCAATTATTTTAGGAAGATGCCCAGAACAGAGTCATAATGGACAATGAACGGTATTACCCCAACAGTGTTGAGTTTTTATTTCTATTATTTCATTCCTTTGGCTATATCCATGATGCTAAGAGGAAATACATTGTATTAAAGATATATGATTCTTTGGAAACATGTCAGAAGTGAGGCTGGGTGAACAGGTGTGAGGTCACAATTAGACAGCCCATAGATAATTCATTTTGATTTGTACAGTTATTCAATGTGGATGGGGGAATCCTCCCCATTGTGCTTTTGTATTCTGACAGTGGGGAGAATTCCTTCTGTCAGCTGATCAGTGCTGCTGGCTATAGCTAGTGGCTCTGATCGAGTGTAAATGTTCAAAAAGGGTAGTTGGATCAACTTCTCTACGACCACTCTGCCCATACATGGCTCAAAATTCAGCCAGACCCTGCTTAACCAGAAGAATTTCAATCCAAGTATGACCGGCTTTAATTGCTTGAGTGTTCCCAGGAAAGCTTGCCAGCACCACTGCTGAAAGCTCTGTCTTATATGGCACTTGCAGAAGCATAGACAGAAAGCAATGGTGTTCCAAATGGTTAATTTTACATTTTGTTAAGTTCCAAATGGAGCTTAATATTTTATCTGCATTCCTCTTTTCTCTGTCTATGGGAGCTATTCAGTTATAGATGAGGACAGAAGCAAAGAGCTGTCATTAGAGCTGGAGATTGCTATCGTAGGATTGCAACTTAGAAATCGCATACAAATCTCCACACATTTCTGCAACATTGTATTTGCATAACTAGAACCTTCAGGGCCCCGGTGCAAGAAATTATGAAGGGCCCCCCTAACCTCTGGCCAGGGCCATTCCATCTTCTTGCTGATCCTGCGGCCCTTTACTGCGATCACGGGTCTCTTTATTACAGCCCCACAGCGACACCCTTCCACGAGTTCTTCTGGCCTCCTTATGGTGGTGAAATGCCAGGGACCGGTCACAATTGCAACCTTTGAAATCCTGATAGTTCCCTTACTGGTGTCAGTAGTTTTTAATTTTTATTTTAATTTTATTATTTTTTACCATTCCATTTTATTTCTTTTACAATTTTATTTTATAATTTTTTACATTTATTTTAGGAGCTCTGTTGGGAGGCTGTGATGAGATATCAGGGGTCTAAACAAACCTCAGCCCTCAATCTCCATCTGTGTAGCCTAATCTGCACAGAATGAATGGACAGGAATAGTTGAGTACTGAGCCCCTCATTCATTCAGAAATGGAAGTATAGTAAAACAGTTTCCTATGCTTCAGGGGCAGCATATAGAGGAACTAATCTCCTCCATTAGGAGGAAAATGGAGGAGATTGGTTCCTCTAAATGCTGCCCCCACCATCCCTCCTATCCAGGTGTACATGGGAGGCACATAGGTCCCCTGGAGCATGGGGCCCGGTTGCGATCGTAACCCCTGCAACCCCTATCGTTACGCCCCTGTATACAGTCCAATGCTTCCTTTTGTATAGAAGGGTTTCAGTTTTCTTAAAGGGAATGTATAGTGTTTTTTTATGTATTTTGTCTTTATTTATTATGGTTAGGATTTTAGAAATATTTTATCCTTTTTGTCTAATAATATAGAGTATTACATATGAATGGATAGTCTTCTATACAGGCAGCAGTTGAAGATCTAGCCACATTTTCATATATGTGCCTTTTGAAATTCTAGCTATGGTGAAAGAATCATATTCTTAAAAGAACAGGAATATGTCTTCACAACAATGACTTTTCCATTATCGTACAGCTCAGTATAAATTGTTATTAACCACTTCCACACCGCGCGCAGTATATTTACTGTGGACGGAGTGGCCACTAGGGGGCCGGAGGATTGTGCCCACGGCTCGGGCGGACCCGATGTCTGCCGGAGAGCCGTGATGAGCAGCCAGAGCAAAAGAATGGGGAACCGCCGATGTAAACATGGCAGTTCCCCGCTCTGTCAGTGGGGACATAAGAGATCTACTGATCCCTGTCACTGGGATCAGTTAGATCTCTTATGCCGATAACAGTCCAGCCCCCCCGCAAGAAAAATTGTTTTTTTTTGCAAAATTGTCGCATTTTTTAGTTTATAGCGGCAATCAGAAATGAGGCAGAGGGGATCAAATACTACCAAAAGAAAGCTCTATTTGTTGGAAAAAGAGGACGCAAATTTCATTTGGGTACTACATCGCATGACGGCACAATTGTCAGTTAAAGTCACGCAGTGCCGAATTGCAAAAAGGGCTCTGGTCCTAACATGGGAAATCCTTCCGGGGCTGAAGTGGTTAAAACAAATGGGTTCTGCAAAGTGTACTTTGTTTGTTCTGCTGTCTCTTTGGCTAATCCATGGTGCTGTGAAATCCTTAGTGATTTATTAAATGTTTATTTGTAATAAATTGTATTTAAATATTAAAAAAGATCTAAAACAGTTTAAAATAATAAAAAAACTACAATTAAACTGATCCCAAACTATTAAAGTTTCCCTTTTAAAGTAAGATAAACCAAGGACCAAAAAATCAGATGTACTTGCAGCACCATGGATCTCCTGAAAGTTTTCCACCATCAAACCAATGGTTAGGGCTTTTCTGTTGAGATCATTTGCTTTTGTCCGTACATAGTTGCATGCTTGTGTTGAAATTTGTCTTTCTTTGCAAAGATTGCTGCAACATCTGACCTGATAATGTTTCTAATTGAGTTTCAGCAGAAGTAGTTCACATGTACACAACAAAAATCACTACAATTTCTATAGTGGAATAGAAGCAACATTTCAAAATCTCAAATCCAATATCATGCCTGTGGTGAAGGACTCTCAATGTAGCTGCATAAAAAAGACATATAAACTCCAACAAAATGTGGCATTACAAATCAAGCAGAACTTCAGGTTTTTAAATAAGTTCTCTCCCACTCTTTGAACTCTTCTCCTACAGTTATTTTTTAAGAGACATACTTTATGCATACATTTTTTGGGGGTCTTCCACAGTTACATAGTTACATAGTTAGTCAGGTTGAAAAAAGACCATCTAGTTCAACCCAAATTCAACCCAAAATAGAAAAATTATATGTAACCATACAATCCCATATTCGTATATACAATCCTTCACCCACAGTTGATCCAGAGGAAGGCAAAAAACACCAGCAAAGCATGATCCAATTTGCTATAGCGGGGGAACAAACTCCTTCCTGATCCCCCGAGAGGCAATCGGATTCACCCTGGGTCAAGTTTACCTAAATATGTTAGTACCCAGTTATATTATTTACATTAATACCTAGTCTGTGCTCTAGAATGACTTATTTTGGCATTAAGGAAAGAATCCAGGCCTTTTTTAAAGCAATCTTCTGTGCTGGCCAAAACGCCCTCTGGAGGGAGTCTACTCCACATTTTCACAGCTCTAACTGTGAAGAAACCTTTCCATATTTGGAGAGGAAATCTTTTTTCCTCTAGACGTAAAGAGTGCCCCCTTGCCCTTTGTGATGACCTTAAAGTGAATAACTCAACACCAAGTCACTATACGGACCACGTATATATTTGTACATGTTGATCATATCCCCCCTTAATCTCCTCTTCTCAAGAGAGAATAAATTCAGTTCCTGTAATCTTTCCTCATAGCTGAGCTTGTCCATGCCTCTTAACCTCCCTGGCGGTAATCCCGAGTGTGGCTTGGGGTGGAATTTCAGTACCATTAGCGGTAACCCCGAGCCACACTCGGGACTGCATTGCTGGATCCAGGCTGGGTTACTCACCTTGTCCCCCGGATCCAGCGATGTCCTCCCGCGGTGTCAGCATGTCTGTCCCTCCGCCCGATGCCTCTGTGTGCTGGGCTCCGTTCCCTGCGAGCATCGCATCGCACAGGGACGGAGACCGGCGGGAAATTCAAATAGTGAAACACACAGTACACATACAGTATACTGTAATATTACAGATTACATTGCTGTATGAAATAATTTCACATCCCCTTTGTCCCTAGTGGTTTGCATGCACTTTTATATACTATATGTCATTCTTTCTGCCTGGAAACTTGAGAATGTCCGTAGCAACCAAAAATCGTCCCTTTACGTCAAAAGTGGTTTTTGACCAGCTAGAAAACAGCGATAGTAAATAAGAATCATTTGCAGAATTGAGTGATACTGATTTTTGGGGAAATTTATCATCAGAAACTGAAAGTGACGACAGCGACAATTCTGCAACTGAGCAAATTTCAGTGTTTTTGGTTTGATTATATTATTGAATACATTTTATTACTATTATGTTATTATTTCTGATAATTATTTATAGTTATTTATTATATTATAATTTATGATTTCATGTTTCAAACTTTTTCGTACCCGGGATGTCTACTAGACTCTTGTTTGGACAGATTTAAGTGAGTTATTGCTAAGAATTACAGGCCTACAATATAAAACGCCAAATTTCCATGCAAAATAATCGTACCGCTTTCAGCACCAAAAATCTGACATAATTATACCGCCAGGGAGGTTAATAGTTTGGTTGCCCTTCTCTGCACTTTCTCCAGTTCCCCAATATCCTTTTTGAGAACTGGTGCCCAAAACTGAACTGCATATTCCAGATGAGGTCTTACTAATGATTTTTACAGGGGCAAAATTATGTCTCTATCTCTGGAGTCCATACCTCTCTTAATACAACAAAGGATTTTGCTTGCTTTGGAAACCGCAGCTTGGCATTGCATGCCATTATTAAGCTTATGATCTACCAAAACCCCCAGATCTTTCTCCACTATGGATTCCCCCAGTTGTACTCCCCCTAGCTTGCATGTTGCATGCATATTCTTAGCCCCCAAATGCATAACTCCACATTTATCAACATTAAACCTCATTTGTCACATAGTCGTCCAATTAAAGTGCATTGAGGTCTGCTTGTAAGTTGGAGACATCCTGTAAGGACGTTATTCCACTGCATAGCTTGGTGTCATCTGCAAACACTGAAATGGTTTAAATAAGTTCTCTCCCACTCCTTGAACTATCCTCCTACAGCTATTTTTTAAGAGACATTCTTTATGCATGCATTTTTCTGGGGTCTTCCGCAGTCATGCGACATCTTTAAGTCTTCCTTCTCTCCTTCATGTGGTGGCAGTGCTTGGGTCTCAGTATTGCAAAGCCTGACATTGTAATGTCAGTTCAACTCCTTGCAGCATTGTACTGGAGGCCAATGCTGACCTGCTGACATGTCCCAAGGAGTGTGTCCATAACAACTTGGATTCATGGGAAGTGGGTTTAATGGTGCTACTCTACATTCAACCTAAAAATAACAGCTTCTTACCATGGAGCACAGTTTATTTGGGCGGTAGGACATTAGACAAGGCGAGTATTGCTGAAAATGCAGCATGTGTTATTGTAGAAGATCTGGCGCAGCTTTTGTCACGTACCTGATAGGAGACTGAAATGATGAGGGTGGCCTCTCTTGTGTACCTGATAGGAGACTGAATGACGAGGATGTAATCTTCTGCCCAAGCAACCCTGGAAGGGGAACAGATGATGTCACAGGACAGGAGGAACACAAGTATTGGAAGATGTTGATTGCAGAATCTTGAAGTGGAGATGTCAACCAAGAAGAACAAGCAGACCATACAACTAAAAGAGTCAGTAAAGGAATTATCACAGCCACAAGAGGAACCAGCAGAAGATAAGGGGGAACACCAGTTGGGCCACAGATTCAGGATGGCAAAGTCCAATAGTAATTCCAGCAGGCAGGCCACAGGAATATGCATAGACGTATAGACATAGAAAGTTCTAGAGGAGTCCTGAGCTGGCATAAGGTGATAGTGTAGAACAAAAGTGTACGCAGTAGCAGAGTCATACAGAGAGCCATGTCAAGGTCATGGAAGAAGCCAAGGTCAGGAACTAGTAGACAGTAATACAGATCAAGTTCCAAAATCAGGCCAGGTTCAATCCAGTTCAGTAACAGGAATCATATGCAGGATACAGGTCAGAACACAAAGATCAAGCTGAAGATCAGTCAGCACTGACACTGGAATAAAGCATCCCTTAAATAGGCCATCTGGTGCCAATACTGACTTTGTGCACACGCACATTTCAAGCATGTGAACAAACACACACTCTTTCATGCAGGTGTATGCCTAGCCATGACTCTGTGTGTAGAGCTGTGAGTAAAGATGTGCACATGTGCTGGTCAACAGGAAAACCTTGATAGTTTTTTCTATTTCTTTAATAAGAAGATCTGAAGATCTGCTTTAATGTGATTGTAAAGGCTTGTTTTTTTTTAATAACTTACCTCTTCTGTGCAGTTGGTTTTGCACAGAGCATCCGGAATCCTCCTCTTCTCGGGTCCCTCTTTGCAGCTCCTACTGGCCCCTCCCTGCTATCGAGTGCCCCCTCAGCCAGCAGCTATCTATGGGGGCACCTGAGCTGACTGACTTTGAGTGACAGCTGTGGGAGCCAATGGCGCCGCTGCTGTGTCTCAGCCAATCTGAAGGAATGTCCTGGACAGATGAGGGGATTGTGGACAATGCTGGAGAGAGAAGGAGCTCAGGGCTTAGGGGGGTGTTGGGGAGGCTGTTACACACAGAAGGTTTTTCATTTTAATGCATAGAATGCATTAAGATAATAAACCTTCTGCCTTTAAAACCCCTTTAAATTGTTATCATTTAGCCAGCAGGGCAAGGCCCTCATCTAATTGATGTTATATATGTTGGACAAATAAACACAAATTGGCCAGTTTATAATTGAGCTAGATAGAAGGATCACCCAGAAGCTTTTTGTTTGAGCCCATTCTCCAGAACCTTTGTTAATGGTTGGGTTGAGAATAATGATCTCTTTCAAAGGCAGCTTTTTAACTTTGCATTTTCTTAAATATCTTATTTATCAGCTCATGATGTTTCTTTTTGCATAATGATGTTGATGTTGCTTCCTACAGAACATGCCA
Source organism: Glandirana rugosa (assembly GCA_018402905.1). NCBI lineage: Eukaryota > Metazoa > Chordata > Amphibia > Anura > Ranidae > Glandirana > Glandirana rugosa. Next base: position 53,661 of record BLSH010302272.1, on the reverse strand, counting down.
CGGAGCAGGTCTTACTACAAGTTAATGTAAATTAATGTAAATTACTATAAAGGGTTGCTATGCCAACCTTCCACATAATAGATGATAAAAAGCTTACTTCTGATGTTAAATTGCTCACAGAATATGATAATATCAATATGCTAGTTAAATTCAAAGGAGACTGTTGGTGGTTTCCTGTCTCATCATATTTTTTTCAGTATTTCACTATACTTGCATATACATGGCCTAGTCAGTGTTAATTAAATTTGCTTTTATTTATCATGATGCCTGGGAAATTGAGCTCTGGTAACAACATTATTAAATTATATGAAAAAACTAAACAGTCTGTATAAAATGTTTTTATATATACTTAGTATGCGATTGATTTACAAAACAAATTTGAGAATAGGGATGGGCGAACGGTTTGACCCGAGCATTCATTTGGGCCAAACATTTGCCTGTTGGGCTGTTTGCTGAAAACCCGAATTTGCAGTCACCAGCTGTCAATGGGTTTCCCCACTGACAGCTGAATAATAAATAAAAAAAGTGCAGGTTAAAAAATAAAGAAGAAAATGGTGTGGGGTTCCTCCCAAGTCCATACCAGGCTCTTTGGGTCTGGTATGGATTTGGAGGGGAACCCCATGCCAAAATTGAAAAAAAAAAACAGAATGGGGTCCCCCCAAAATCCATACTAGACCCTTATACAGGCATGCAGCCTAGCAGGTCAGGAAAAGGGGCCCCCTCCTGAACCATACCAGATCAGACCACATGCCCTCAACATGGGGTTGATAGGGACAAGGGCCTTATCCCCACAACCGTGGCTGGTGCTTGTGGGGGTCTGCAGGTGGGGGGCTTATTGGAAACTGGAAGCCCCCTTTAACAAGTCCCCCCAGATCCTGGCACCCCATGTGAATGAGTATTGGGTACATAGTACCCCTACCCATTTACCAAAAAAAGTGTACAAAAAGTAATAAAAACCAGAGACAAGTTTTGACAAATCCTGTATTAAAAATAAAAAAACAGTATCCCTTGATGTAAATCCATTGTCAATCACGCCACCCGACTGACCCCCCCCCCAAAAAAAAAAATGATCCGCCTTCTGGGGCAGCCTCCGACCAAATGCCTCCTCTGAGCTTTGACAGTTCTTATATAAGTAAGGGGTGGGGGTTTACATTGAGGGACGCTATTTTTTTTATTTTTTAATAAAGGAATTGTCAAAAACTTGTCTCTTGTTTTTATTACTTTTTGACACTTTTTTGATGAATGGGTAGGTGTACAATGTACCCAATAATCACATAAGGGGGGATGGTATCTGGGGGCCCTCCCATCCCAAAGCACCCACCCACCCCCCATGTTGAGGGCATGTGGCCTGGTATGCTTTCTGACCTGCCAGACTGCATGATCGGATAAGAATCTGGTATGGAATTTGGGGGAGACCCCACGTCATTCTTTTTTTAATTTTGGAATGTGGTTCTCTTCCGAATCCATACCAGACCCGATGGGCCTGGTACAGACTGGGGAGGGGGGGGGACCCCGCGCTGTTATTTTCTTTATTTTTGTGCCGGCAATTGTAACTGAGTCGTTTTAAATGGGAATTGACTCACTTTTCTTTCTTTAGAAATGTATTTTTGCTGCAGCATGTTTTATGCATGCTACAGATGCACCACTTTACAGCACATTAAGCGAATCCCCAGGCACTATATTTAAAAAAAAATTCATTTTTATTGTTGCACTTTAAGCATAATTAAAATCACTGTTCCAGAAAAAGCAATGTTTTTTAAAAAAAATGTTTTCATTGATACATGTCCCTGAGGGCAGTACCCAGACCCCCATACTAGTTTTATGGCCATATTTTAGGTAGAATTTAAAAAAAGTTTTTTTAAATTAGTATCAGTGTGAGTTAGTGTCAGTGTCAATTACTGTCAGTGTGTTTTAGGCAGGATAAAAAAAAATGCAAAATGTGCTTCATTGTTTTTTGGACTATACTAGTTGTACAAACAACAACTAACATACACATATTTGGTATCGCTGCAATCGTCAGGAGAAGAAGAATTTATTTTGGGTTGTTCTTTGGTGGTAAATTATGATAATAGCAAAAAATATACAGCTAAATTTAAAAAATATATTTTTTACTATTTTTGGCCAGTTTTTCTTTAAGGATAACAAAGAAATCAGGAGATATCCATTACCATTTGCCACCAAAATAAAACCCAATTTGTACTGAAAAAAACAAGGTATAATCCACCTGGATACACAAAGTAGTTGTGACAATCTGTACAGTTTTACTAACACATGTCACAGTTGCAAAATTGTGCTTAGGCATTTACATTTGTATTACCCTTGGGCGTGAAGATGTTAAAGTGAATCTTCACTAATTTTTCAACTCTTAGAAAAGCAGCCATCTTTTCTAATATTTGCAGTCCATAGTTAGGCACAAAGAAAATAGTATTGTGAAGCCAGCACTTACCATGGCCTATATGTTTTATATATATGCTTATTTTTACTGCTGACTTTATTATTATTATAATAATACAGGATTTATATAGCGCTGACAGTTTGCACAGTGCTTTACAACATAGGACAGTACAATTATAATACAATTCAATACAGGAGAATTCAGAGGGCCCTGCTCGTTAGAGCTTACAATCTAGGAGGGAGGGTCAAGTAATACGAAAGGGTAATAACTGTGGGGGATTAGCTGATGAAAAAAATAAAAGTGCAGTTGTTAGGTGGAGGCAGGATAGGATTCTCTGAAGAGAAATGTTTTCAGGTATCACCTAAAAGTGGATAGATTGGGGTAGGGAATTCCAGAGGATGGGAGAGGCTCGGGAGAAGTCCTGGAGGCGAACATGGGAGGAGGTTTGGTAACCTATGGTTAGTATTTTGAATTTAATTTGTTGGGCAAGTGGCAGCCAATGGAGGAATTGGTAGAGAGGAGTAGCAGTAGCATTCATGCCTGGCAGCAGCATTCATGTTGGACAGAAGGGGGGATAGTCTAGGTAAGCCAATGATGAGGGAGTTGCAGTAGTCGAGGTGAGAGATAACCAGGGAGTGAATCAGGAGCTTTAGCTTCATTGGTTAGGAAGGGACATTGTTTAGAGATGTTGCGGAGGTTGAGACGACAAGCTTTGGAAAGTGATTGGATGTGGGGTCAAAAGGAGAGTTCATAGCCCAGGATGACACCTAGTACCCTAGCATGTGGGGATGGGTGGATGGTTGTGCCATTGCTCTTAACATAGAGATCAGGGGAAGGGGCACGTGGGGGAGGAAATATTATAAGCTGGGTTTTGGACAAGTTGAGTTTGAGGAAGTGGTGTGACATCCAGACAGATATGTATGTTAGTAAGTTAGTGATGCGTGAGGAGACTGATGGAGTGAGCTGAAAGGGTGGAGAGATAGATTTGGGTGTCATCAGCGTAGAAATTATATTGAAAGCCATGGGAGGGGCTGATGGGTGTGTTGGGTACAGTTAAATAAGAGAGGCCCAGGGTTTGGGGAAATATCTCCAGAGGTTAGGAGAAGCAGAAGAGTAAGGGAGGTAATATGAGAATGTGATTTATGAGGGGACATGCTTCAGCATCCCGGGGGATTTGTTAGCATGTGGGATTTAGAGTTAGAAAGAGGTGATGAGTGTAGTAATAGGGAGAGGGGAGAAGTTAGGGTGATATGTACAGATTGTGGGGTGGAGAAGAGGGGAGAAGAAAAGAGAGTTTGAGGAATGAGGCTACAACTGTGAGAAGGAGAGGTAAAGTGTGCACGTTTCAGAGAGGATGAGGTTACCTGCAGTCTGGTGTTTTGTAAAGTAGTTTGACGTTCTTGTTTGCATGTTCAGTTTAAGGTACATAGGAGTATCAGGATATAAATGCAGTTTACCAAAAATACTTTTGAGCAGCTAGTGTATGTTCAGTTTAAGGTACATAAGAGTAGCAGGATATAAATGCAGTTTAACAAAAATACTTTTGAGCTGTCAGTGTATGTTTAGTTTAAGGTAGATAGGAGTAGCATATCCAAAGTTAGTTATTACAACTGCACATATATTATTTCAAGCAATGTGGTTGCAACGCTCTGCACAGTGGAACAGAGAATCCAAACTGAAAGTGGCAGCCAGGGTGCCTGCGCTGTCATGTGTTCCCACACACCATACAAAATAGTATTCAAAGATAAGGAAAAACAGCCGGCAACTCCGTAATCCTCTGATGATTTATTCATGTAGACCACACCAGTGAGTACAAAAATAGAAATGGCAGACTAGTTTCGGCAAACAAGCCTTGATCACTGCACCTGCACTGATCAAGGCGTTTGCCGAAACTAGTCTGCCAGATTTTTGTAGTTTTATATCTGTCTAGCGGTGGCTCTTGACTCTTGCTACTGCCCATTGTTGTAACTGTTGTAATTTTGAGATTAAAAAAAATAGAATTTATAAAATAATAATAATAATAAAAAATTGTATTGAATTAAAAAAAAATGTGTAAATGTAAAACTCATGTAGTAGTCACTGTAAACATCAGAGGTACACAAAATGTAAATAAATAGCCTACACTAAAAAAAAACAACTTTAGACCGCATTCACACCTCTGTGGTTTAGAAGTGTTAACAATTCCCATTTGCTACATTATTGGTGTGATTTCCAGCAAAATGCACTTTCCAAAGGGATCAACTGTGATGTGTGTAAAATGTGTCTAAATCGCACTGTACTGCAAAAGGTAAAGGTGTGAATGTGGCCTACATACTTCATCCATTTAAGGAACAATTCACAAAACTTTAACATAAGAAATATGATCTTTAGTTTAAACAGGTGACTGAATTGTTCAAATCTCAGGGGACTCAGCTGAAAATAAGTGTCACTTTGTTAAAACAAAGATCTATACACTGGTGTGTTAGCTATGCAAATTAAACCCCTAACATTATATGAAAAAAAACATGTTTTTTTAAATCTCTAGAGCTGACCAGACACATTATAGTCTACCTATATAATGTCCTTTAGATATGTATGCAGGTGTATTTTGTGTTTATATGCATTCTTTGCTTTTTTATACTGTTTACTTACCGTATATACTCGAGTATAAGCCGTCTCGAATATAAGCCGAGGCACCTAATTTTACCACAAAAAACTGGGAAAAGTTATTGACCCGAGTATAAGCCTAGGGTGGCAAATGCAGCAGCCAGAACACAGGAATTGTAGCCAGAACACAGGGACAGGGAGCCAGAACACAGGAATTGTAGCCAGAACACAGGGACAGGGAGCCAGAACACAGGAATTGTAGCCAGAACATGTTAAGGACACAAGACCG
>BLSH010302272.1:0-35242 GCA_018402905.1 Glandirana rugosa | reverse complement strand
TTTAGCACAGTAAAGGACAGACCTTTATCGTGCTAAAATGTCATGTCCCTTCGGGTGACTAAGGACCCTTTACTACTCAGTGTAGAGGGTCCTCCGGTCCCCTTCGTCCTTCACTCCTCTTCTCGGATCCTGGATTATCCCCGTCTAATGTCTCTGGTGGATCGTTGTTCTCTGAATCCCACTCATATTAAAAAAAAAGGAAGTTTCCATTCAGATATATCCGTTTCCTAAATTTAGTACATTTTTTTGTAAAAAACCCACCTTGAGCCGAAATTCTAGTTGAAATTGGTGAAGTTATGATACGTGAATCTTGTGAAATGATGGTCTGGTTAAAAGTCAAAAGTCACGACAACGCGAAACTCAGCGTCGCACGACCGCGCAATTGTCATTCAAAGCGCAACAGCACTGAAAACTGAAAATTGGTCTGGTAGTAAAGTGTTCTAAGTGCATAGTATTGAAGTGGTTAAAGTTGATCTTAAAGCCGAGTTCCACCCAAAAAATGTTTTTTTACATGATTTAAATCCTTTGCCTATATAGACTTACCTTTGAAGGAAAAAAAAATTATACTCACCCTAAGTCTCTTGTTGCTAGGTGGTCTCTGTAATCTGCCCCTATTAGGTCCTAGGCTCTTCTCCTCACTTCCTGCTTCCCCTGGCCTCCTGGGAGATGTGACTCATCATTTCCCAGGAATCAGTGGGCTTCCCTGTACTGTAAAATCGTGCTATTTCCAGACAGGAAATGACACGATTTAAGGCGGATCGATATTGAGGAGTGCATGATGGTTACCCACCATGCATTTCTTTCAGGAAGAGATTCCAGGAGACTACAGAAGGTGCTTTAGATGCCCACACCTAAAATGGAAAAGTCCAGCAGTGAGAGAAATGAAATTGTGAGTAAAAAATACATGTAATTACTAGGCGGCTTGAAAGTAAGGAAACAAAAGGTTACATCTATTTAGTATTAAAAGAGTGGATGCCAAAAAAAAAAAAAAATCTGGGTGGAACTCCGCTTTAAGGCACACAAGCACAATACATTTCCCAGATATTTGGTAAAATAAATAGACACCCAACATGTCAAATATTAAAACTGCATGCAACCGTGAAACAGCAAAAAAAAACGTCAATAGCCTATATTTTCCATTTGCGATGCTTTAAAAGCCTGTACAGGTCGTCAGTTTAGAATTACCCAGGAGCCCTGGTGCTAAAATGATTGATCTCACTCTGGCGTGCACGGTGATACGTAATATGTGTAGCGCAATTGCTGTTTTTGTACTTAGTTACCCAACGCATATATTTTTATATGTATGCATGTGTATGTGAGGGGGGCTAAAACTTTTTTTTATCATGTAATTTATCATGTTTTTATTTAAAGCGGAGTTCCACCCACCCCTCTTTAAAAATAAAAGTCAGCAGCTACACATACTGTAGCTGCTGACTTTTAATAATAGGACACTTACCTGTCCTGGAGTCCAGCGATGTCGGCACAGCAGCTGATGATTCCATTGGCTGTCGGGTGCTGCCGCTGCCATTTCTGGTAAGGGAACCTGACAGTGAAGCCTTGCGGCTTCACAGCCGGGTCCCTGTTTCGCATACACGATTCGCTCTCTTACAGGCCCACGGCAGTTGAAGGAGGAGGGAGGAGGAGAGGGTCGGACTTCATATGTACCTCGCTGTGTCAAAAACAGGTACCCGCTCCCCCCTGAAAGGTGCCAAATGTGGCACTGGAGGGGGAGAGGAATCAGATAAGCGGAAGTTCCACTTTTGGGTGGCACTCTGCTTTAAATGTTTTTATTTTTTTAACACATGTCTTTATTGTTATCACATTGGGGACCAATAGCCCCCTATGTGATAGCATATAAGTGACAGGTCCTCTGTATGGCAAGGGGGAGCAGTGTGTCCACGGAGAGGCGCAGGAGAGGAGTAGTACTTACAGTTAGGGGGCAGTGTGTGCACGGAGAGGGGCAGGAGAGGAGAGGAGTAGTACTTACAGTTAGGGGGCAGTGTGTGCACGGAGAGGGGCAGGAGAGGAGTAGTACTTACAGTTAGGGGGCAGTGTGTGCATGGAGAGGGGCAGGAAAGGAGAGGAGTAGTACTTACAGTTAAGGGGCAGTGTGTGCACGGAGAGGGGCAGGAGAGGAGAGGAGTAGTACTTACAGTTAGGGGGCAGTGTGTGCACGGAGAGGGGCAGGAGAGGAGAGGAGTAGTACTTACAGTTAGGGGGCAGTGTGTGCACGGAGAGGGGCAGGAGTGGAGAGGAGTAGTACTTACAGTTAGGGGGCAGTGTGTGCACGGAGAGGGGCAGGAGAGGAGAGGGGTAGTACTTACAGTTAGGGGGCAGTGTGTGCACGGAGAGGGGCAGGAGAGGAGAGGAGTAGTACTTACAGTTAGGGGGCAGTGTGTGCACGGAGAGGGGCAGGAGAGGAGAGGAGTAGTACTTACAGTTAGGGGGCAGTGTGTGCACGGAGAGGGGCAGGAGTGGAGAGGAGTAGTACTTACAGTTAGGGGGCAGTGTGTGCACGGAGAGGGGCAGGAGAGGAGAGGGGTAGTACTTACAGTTAGGGGGCAGTGTGTACATACAGGCTTCATCATCTGCCCGTTCTGATGCAATGGCCGGCTCCTTTGTTTATTTTAGCACTAGACAAGTCATTAAATAAGTAGAATATTATTAGTAGTATTATTATTGTCTTAAATTCCATTATGTGAATAATATCTTGTGTTACATTGTTAGAATATTTCCAGGAACACATATTTCGAAATGGTTGCCTTCCCTTATGGGAAACCATTGAAAAATAAAGTGGTTGAAATATAAACACACAGCAAATGGTATAAATAAGAAATGAAGAACCTTACTGAATCAGTCATTAGTGTATAGCAAGAAAATCCCTGACCTTAAATTTTATAAATTCTTTTTTTTTTAAGTCACGTAAGTGTCAAGGTTTTATAGCATTTTAAAGCAGATTTTAGCTGTAGATGACTAAAATACAGTAAATGCTATGAATAAGAAATGAAGATGTTTAGTGAATAAGGAACGTAGCAAGAGAATTTGTGCCCTTGAAATACTTCTATTTTTTTCTAAAGCGCATTAACTTCAAGGTCGAGGTTGAATAGTACGTTGTATTTTAAAACATCACAGTGTAAAGTTGTAGATGATAAATATGTTTACTATGTGTATTGTACTTTTAATAACAGATACCGGATATATTTTGATATACTCTGCTGTGAAAAATATGCTGCAAATCATTTGCTTTTTTCTTTATTTGGTAGGTTTAGATAAAAGGTATTAAAATCCTAATATCTACAGCATATTTAGGGCTAATTACACAATGACTTATAGTTTTCTGCACACCCCTGTGGTATCAATGCATTAGCTTAAACCTGAAATTTGGTCATTTCTTTTTTAGTGGGGACGGGTGGTGGGGAATACAGCACCAAACACATTTGTAATGTGTAATGGTGTGTATCAGTGTAACCAACCCATGAAATTTACTGGCAGGACGCCCACATTTTCAAATGCCACCAGTTTTTTACTGAAAACAATCCTGAAATTTACTAAAAGAGCCACATTTTTTATTGACACTGCAAGAAAAAAAAAGTCAGTTTTCAGTGCTAAACAGTGCAAATATCAATATTTAAACTATAAACATGTAGCTAGTGCTATTACAAATGTGTTTAAAGTGTAAACCCGAAAAAAAAAAAATTCTGCCTGGTAGAGTATAGCATGTTATGTCATCTGTGTCTAGTCTTGCCACAAAGAGTTAATCCAACTGTGAGTAATGAGCTTATCTTTTCTCAGGAAGAGAAAGTCTGACTAACAGGGAAATACACAGTCGTTCCGCCCCTTGCTCTGTGAGTGACAGGCAATTTGCTTATCTCCTTCACACAGCAGAGAAAGTTTAACACGCCCCCTCCCTCCCTCTTCAATGTCTAAGTATAGAGGTGGGTGGGGAGGCTTGTGACATCACAACTCCACCAACCAAACTCCAGCAAACAGACACCCACTGAGTTCAGAGTTTTACACAGCTGCTAGTGCTTACAGGAAGGACATTTGCAAGGTAGGGTTAGATGCAGGAGGATTGCATGTGTATATACATTAACCACTTCAGCCCCGGAAGGATTTCCAGCTTTAGGACCGGAGCCCTTTTTGCGATTCAGCGCTGCGTCGCTTTAACTGACAATTGCGCGGTCGTGCAATGTTGTACCCAAACAAAATTTGTGTCCTTTTTTTCCCACAAACAGAGCTTTCTTTTGGTGGTATTTGATCACCGCTGCGTCATTTCTGATCGCCGCTATAAACAAAAGAAGAGCGACAATTTTGCAAAAAAACCCAAATTTCTTACTTTTTCCTAAAATACAAATCCAAAAAAAAAATATAAAAAAACATTTTTTTTCACCGTTTTTGGCCGATTTATATTCTTCCTCATATTTGCGATAAAAAAAATCGCAATCGGCGTTTATTGATTGGTTTGCGCAAAAGTGGTCGCGTTTACGGATGATGAGAATTCATTTTTGGGGATTTTAATTTTTTTTAATTTTTTACTAAAAATGGCGGCGATCTGCGATTTTTTGCGGTACTGCGATATTTCAGCGGGCATGTCGGACCATTTTGACACTTTTTTGGGACCATTGGCATTTATACAGCGATCAGTGCTATAAAAATGCACTGATTACTGTGTAAATGCCATTGGCAGTGAAGGGGTTAACCTGCAGGGGGCGCGCTAAGGGTTAACTATGTTCCCTGGGCGTGTTCTAACTGTATGGGGGACTGCCTATCTGGGGAAGGGAAGTGGTCACAGCCTTCACGTAAAGGAAGGCTGTGATCACAGCCCTTCCCCCTCACACAGAGCGGAGGTCCGTGTTTACATACACGGACCTCCGCTCACTCGCTCCGGGGGGGCCATCGCGGGTAGCCGGCGGCAATCGAAGCCGCCGCACCCGCTCCCCGGCCTCCGGCGGCGCGCGCGCGCTCACTAAACTCGTTCCCGCAGATTTGCGGGAACGAGCCACTTTGCCTCCGTCAGATGCCGATCGGTGGTCGGCAAGTGGTTAATACTGTGTCATTAATTTATACTGGGTGGGTGGTGGGTTTACATCCACTTTAAGTTAAACAAAAGACAAAAACCATACTTGAAGGTCGGGCTAATATAACCCAGCCAGCACAGACCCCCCCCCCCATGTAAGGGAACTCTGACATAAAGGGGAATGCTGCGGGGGAACTCTGATGAAAGGGGGGGACCTGGTAACCAGAGACCACCTTATATCAGAGTCCACTGTATTCCCCTTTACATCTGAGTTCCCACTTACATCAGGGTCTGCAGCATTGCCCTTTACATCAGAGTTCCCTTTCACGTCAGGGTCTGCAGAGTTCTTCCTTGCACTGAAAGGGGGAATCCTGCAGACTCTGATGTAGAGGGGGAATGCCAGGAACTCTGATGTGGGGGGGGGGTTCTGGTGGCCAGAGACCACCCTCAGCAGAGTGAATACACTAAGGCAAGGAAGGGCTATAAGTGGGAACCTTTATATCAGTGCTCCCTTACATTATTGTATTCACTCCCACCTTACATCAGTGACCCCCCTCAGACTGGTCTGACAGCGCTTTCACTGACCTCCTCTTTGGTGCACCGTGCAGGTGGCTGCAGCTTGGTGGCTATGATTTTATGCTATAGTCTCCTCTCCACAGTCCAGACACATCTGACTCTGCCCCCTTCACCCCCACAAGCACTGTCCTCTGCCCCCTTTAGCCCTCACAGCAGTGTCCTCCTCTGCCCCTTCACCCCCCACAGCACTGTCCACTGCCCCTTTAGCCCCCACTGCAGTGTCCTCCTCTGCTCCCTTCAACCCCCCATAGTACTGTCCTTATTTGCCCCCTTCATCTGCCAGTGCACTGTCCTCCTCTGCCCCCGGCCTTCACTCCCACAGTAATATCCTCCTCACCCCCCTTCTCACATGAGTGTCCTCCCTCCTTTGTGGCTGTGGTACCACCGAGACTAAGTGTCATTCAAAAATGATGTCAAGAGGCACCAGTATGTCACTGCGCATGTGCCTGCCCAGCCGAAAAAGGAAAAGCGTGTTCAAGCTTTTCTCAACCTGGCAGACTTTGGAACAGCGCATGTGCAGTTGCACGTTGGCCCATGGCCATCATTTTTACAGGCGTCACTTACCACAACGGGCATTTACAGGCAGCCTGAAAATGGGTTGAAATTTACGGGCTGCCCATAAATTAACGGGCAGTTGGCAACACTGGTGTGTATTCCATGGTGGCTGCTTCTAGTAAAACTCTTCCATTCAGTGATGCCTTCAGGGCCTCCGGATACTGTCGTGAGCAGCTTTCTTCTGGCGTGGTAAAGAAGCAGCAGCCACTGCCACTGAGAAAAGTTGTGTCAATCACCTGCCCCCATCTGCCCTCTCCATGATTCGCAAAACACCAACTATTATTGCTCCACAATGCTTCATGGCCTCTGGATGGAGGAGGAGCAGTTGAATGACAGGATCTCCCCTGCCCATTCACAAAAGGCGATGCATTGTAGGACAATAATAGTCAGTGGTGCATCATCCATGGGTACAATGTGTACAGTGTACATGGATCACAAGGGAGGGGCCAAATGTGGGGAGCTGCTGGTTGTCTATCTGGGGAAAAGGCCAAATGGCCCAAACATAGCAATTGCTTCAAGCTTGTTGGGAAAGGAGCCAAATGGGAGTTGAACCCCACAGCTGCCAGACATGTATACTATGTAACCAGCAGGCACTACCAAAGCACCTCCTGGTTACTTGACAGTTGTCATCTCACAGGCAGAGGAAGGGATGATTCCGATCCTTTCTCACGGCTGGTTCCCCAGTGCCTGATCTCCTTCAAAAGCATGAGATGGATCTTTGCTGCTGCTCTGGTATTTGTGATGTGTAGGAGAGTGGATGCTGGGGAGTGGGCAGGGGGAGAGGATCAGATGAAACATTCCTTCTTCTCCCTGTGAGATAACAGCTGTCAAGTAACCAGTGGGTGCCCACTGTTTGCATAGTATCTGCCTGTCAGCTGTCGGTTTTGACTCCCACTTGACTCCCCCCCAGGCATGGGGCTAATTGTTATGTGACTCCTCTATAAAAAAAAGCCTGATTAGAGCTCAACATACCCCCCAACATTCTACTCATAATACATGAAGTATAAAGACTAGAGAAAGGGAAGATAAGGCTTCTGTGGGAATTGAAATGTAGCATATACACCTTATTAACACACAAATTCTCAAAAAAGTATATTGTGTGTATATATAGCTTCTTAATTTCTATGTATTTTTAGAAGAGTATTATTGTTTTATATCTAGCAGATATAGCTGGGGCATTTAATTTTACCATGGTATTTTTTTAAGAAGTTGTGTGTTAATAAAGTGTACAATATATGCTGTATTTCAATGGTCACAACAGCATTATCTTCCCTTTTTTCATTCCTTATATTTCTTGTATTGTGAGTGAAATGTTGGGGGCAGGGGTTGTTGAGCCCTATTTAGGTGTTTTTGTAGTTGGGTTTTTATTGGTCTTTACCCAGAGCTCCTACCCCCTTTAAAACATTGTTTTTTAGGCTAGGCTTCACACACGTTCGGCTGTGGTTTGCAGTACGGAGTCCAGTGTGGTTTTGTGCACTGGTTGAGGTGTAATTTAGGTGCAAATTTATACTGTAATTCACACCTAAACCGTACCCAAAATGACGCAGGACCCTCTTCAGAAACTGACCGTGGCCATCCCGGACATGTGTGAACCAGCTCCTTTGAAAGCCAGTCCGATTCACATGTTATGCGAATTGGATGTGATTAAAAATGCATCCAATTCACATATATGTGAACCGAGTCTTATAAGCATTCATTTTTGGACCTAGAAACAACAGTGTCATATTTGTATTATTAATTGTTATGTGCGACCTACTCGGTTCCTTCCCCAGCAACGTCACTTATCTTTTGAGTATAACTTGCTCAATCAGCGCATACACAGTAGGCACAGGGGCCCAGAGTTGCACTGGAAATAGAATTTACTGCTACAAGTAAGCTTTGTAGGGAAGGGCTGCACTGTGGGATAGAGGGTAACTTACTACTGACCCCAGAACTCTGCATCACTTACTAGTGATCTCTGAGCCATTTACTCCTGACCTCTGAACTCTGCTTTACTTACTACTACTGACCTGTGCACTCTGCGTCACTCACTACTGACCTCTGAACACTGAAACTCTGCAATCTGATCGTGCTGCACTTTCTTTTTCTCAGGCAGAAAATGCCCCGTTAATTGTAGAATGTGAGTGACTAATGCAATGGTTCTCAAGCTTGGTCCTCAAGTACCTCCTACAGGCCATGTTTTCAGGTTTTCCTTTATCTTGCACAGGTGCTTTAAGAGTCAATGGCCTGGTATTTTGGACAGCTATTTTATCTAAGAGAAATACCCAAAACATGGCCTGTTGGAGGTACTTGAGGACCGAGGGTGAGAACCACCGGACTAATGTGTTTGGTGGTATCCCCCCCCCAAAAAAAAATGGTAAACTTTATCTTTATTAACTTTACCAGACATGGAAATACTTGGACAAATTAACACATGCAAGCTATTATGTTTGCCAAAATTGTTTTTATGAAAAGTCCGTCCCTGCCTGCATTGTATTGGAGCTGAAGAAACTCTCTCCATGCTACTACTGGGTGGAAAGCAATTCAGTAGGGTAATTTTCTATGAGAACCTCCAGGCACTAAAATTACAGTACGATGGAAGCCCTTCTGTTGTTTGATAGGGGCTACAGGAGATGGATACTCTTTGAATTAAAATGTAGAAAAACAAGCAATTGCATTTTTTAATCTGCAAATTTTCTTTGGAGTAACATCATCAATTACTTAACCTCAAAAACAACGGATAGCTTGTCTTTTGATCAGAGTTGTACATGGTACAATTCCACATCCATGTCTATGTCCATGTCTATGGTACATAATCAACAGTTATAAAAAAAAAAAAATATTACAGTAAAACTTAAAAATGTTTCAGCAATGAATAGAAATGCCTTCAGCATATCTTGTATATCCCACATACTGTATGTCAATCATAATTATGTAAAAGTAAATAAACAAAAGTGCAAAGTGCAATACGTGAAATCCAAACACATGTAAGCTTTCAATGTGGTATCCTATAATGATGTCCTCCGTGGTGAAGCATGTTGAGCAAGTTCAGTGATATCAGAACCTACGAAGATTTTGCTCCTCGCTCTCAGACCAGGAGAGGAGGAGGACTGGGCATTAGCTGGTGTGCTGATACTATATAGCAGAAGAATATTGCAAGTGTTTTAACCTGTTGTATTTCAATAAAATAGGAAAGCATTCACACTATGGGGAATATTCTCTTTTCTCTCTGTTTAATGCATTAAAGGGGATCACTGATGGTTACATTTTCCTGGGAGGAGGCTGAAGGTGATGTACTGTATATTGCCCTTTGAGGAAAAAGTTATAAGACCTTTTATGATTTAATATATTGTTTCTACTGGATACAGCACTGAGATTTACACTAAATTGGACTGCACTTTTTGAACTCTGTAAAAAGTATGCTAGTTGCTATTAGATACCATACTGAAAGTTTACATGTGTTTGTATGGCATGTACCGCACTTTGCACTTATGTTTAATTACTTTTACGTATATGTATGGTTCACATATGTGTGATGTACAATATATATGGAAGGTATCTTTATGTATTGGAGAAACAAATGACAACAGGGGGTTTTAGAAATACTCCCAGTGGCTGCCACTAGGAGTGTGTATAACTGACAAGCCAACTGCTTCAGATGGAAGCAATCTGGTGGCTGTGCAGCTGTCAAATTGCATCCAAATACCCCCAGAAGGGCTTCCTCCTTGAACCCCACCATGTATTCTGGGCTTCATGGGACCAGCATGGCGGGTGCTGCTGAGCAGGGAGGGAGCAGAGTAAAAATATGTCTGTTCTTCTCCCCTTCTTCTTGCTGACCTAGAAGCAATATCTACAATGTAACCTCCAGGTCCCCCTTTCACTTTCCCCAGCCTGTATGGCTGGGGCAGAAAGTGATGGAATACGAAATGCAACAGTTTCATTGGAGGGCAGGAGAGACATCAGGGGTCTTTTAGACCCCTGGTGTCTCATTAAAGAGAACCTGTCACCAAAAAGGCAACACATAGGGCACTTTATGTCCCCTATGCAAAGTAAAAAAAAAAAAACATTGTCAACAAAAAAAATATTGTTAAACCCAAGCACTTAAAATCCCCCACCCGAAAAATGTCTTGAGCCCCACCCCCACATACATGCATGTACAAATATACTGTAAATGCATGCGTCTGGGGGCTTACACATAAAAATGTTGGTTGTGCTACAGATGTTGCAGATGGCCACACATGCTGGAGTGAGAGCAATAATTCTAGCACCAGAGCTATCAAGTAACTCTAAACTGATGACACTGTTGTGTTTTATAGTGATAAAAATATAGGGCACTGAAATGTATCCCAATGTCACAGGTGCACGCAATTTTAAGGTTTGACATGTTTGGTATTTATTTACTCAGCACAACCTCCAATATTTTACCAAAAAAGTGGGTAATATATTGTGTTTGTGTTCCCTAAAATTAACTTTCGTGTATTTTTTCAGAAATGTTGTGTTTCCTAAATGGTTGCACTAATATCTTGTAACATAAAAAATTCAAACTACCACCATTCTATTCTCTAGGGTGACTTCTTTCAGAAAATATATGAAGTTTTGGGGTTTTATGTAATCTTCAGGGAAAATTTTTTTTTTTTAAATATGTGTACCTAAAGTGCAAAAATGGTTCTGACAGTGAAAGGGTGGGTTTATACTGTAGATTGATAGGTTCAGTCCTGTGCATTTATTTATTTATTTATTTTTTTCTACATTAACCTTGTTGTCTCACTATAGATTTATGTTTATCCCAAGCATGTTTGAAGCCATTTACTGTTGACTGTCTCACAACCTCTGTTGGTAGTTTATTCCAATCATCAACCACCCTTTCAGTAAAATAATACTTTCTAAGATTAGACTAAGACTGGGATGCCATTAAAGTTCATGTGCGTGTAAAGGCAGGCGTCCCCAATACTTTTGACAATATAGCGTATATAGAAACTATATTTCTACTATTTTTATATATGATAGCTACCTGCTGTCACTGAGGAAGCTGTGAGTACTTGCACCTATGGTGTTCTTAGGAACCACTGACATAATGGAGAATACTCACTCCTTTTAGGCAAAAGAGAGACATCACTACCTAAATATGGCCCCTGGCTATATTTGGACAATGACATTGACCAAATATAGTCATGATCATATTTGGTCAATGATTGCACCGCTATCCCTGCCCTTCTCTTATATAGCTGATGACAGCTCCAGGAGCTTGGTCACGAGCTCCAGGGTTTTTTTTTATTATTATTAATATTATTATTGTACAGGATGTATATAGCGCCAACAGTTTGTGCAGCACTTTATAATAAGAAGGGACACAGTACAATTACAATATAGTTCAATACAGAAGGAATAGGAGGGCCCTGCTCATGGAGCTTACAAGGGAGGGGGAAGTGGTACAAAAGGTAATGGTTGCAGGGGATGATCTGATAGAGGGGTCTCAAGCACAGGTCTTAGGTGGAGGTGGGTTGGGCTTCCCTGAATAAGTGAGTTTTCAAGGACAGGGCAGGGGCTGACCAGACATTCTGGGACAGGGAGTTCCAGAGGATGGGAATGGCTCTGGAGAAGTCCTGTAGGCGAGCATGGGAGGGGGTAATAAAGGAGCTAGAGAGCAGGAGATCTTGGGAGGTTCGGAGAGGACGATTAGGGCGATATCTGCAGATGAGATTGGTGATATAGCTGGGGGCAGTGTTGCGGATGGCCTTGTATGTTGTGGTTAGTATTTAGAATTTTATACGGTGGTGTAGGGGAAGTCAGTGAAGCGATTGGCAGAGCGGGGCAGCAGTCGCGGATCGGTAAGTAAGGTGTATAAGTCTGGCAGCAGAATTTATGATAGACTGAAGGGGGGTTAGCCTGTGTAAAGGTAGGCCAGTGAGGAGGGAGTTGCAGTAATCAAGGCAGGGAATAGCCAAGGAGTGAATAAGTTGTTTTGTAGTGTCGTTAGTCAGGAAGGGGCGAAATTTTGGAGATGTTATGGAGGTTAAGGCGGCAAGATTTAGCCAGTGATTGAATGTGGGGGCTGAAAGAGAGGTCAGAGTCTAGGATTTCACCCAGCACCCTGGCATGTGTGGAAGTACCAATGGTTGTGCCGTTGATCTTAATGGTAAGGTCATGAGGAGGGGACTGGGGAGGAGGAAATATTACAAGCTCAGATTTCGAAAGATTGAGTTCGAGGAAGTAGCGTGACATCCATACCGATATGTCATTCAGTAAGTTTGTGATGCATGAGAAGATTGAGGTGCAGAGTTGAGGAGTCGGGAGATAGATCTGGGTGTCGTCAGCATAGAGGTGGTAATTGAAGCCATGGGAAGTTATCAACTGGCCCAGGGAAGAGGTTTAGAGGGAGAATAAGAGGGGCCCAGGAACAGAGCCTTGGGGTACCGCAACAGAAAGAGAAAGAGGAGCAGAGGAGTTGTTGTATGTGACACTGAGGTGCGCTGAGATAAGTAGGAGGAGAACCAGGAAAGGGTCATGGAGGTCAAGGGAGTGGAGTTTATTGAGGAGGAGTGGGTGGTCAACTGTGTCAAAGGCAACAGAAAAGTCTAAGAGTATGAGTATGGAGTACTGGCCATGGGTTTTAGCAGTTAGTAGGTCATTGGTGAGTTTTAGTAGGGCAGTTTCAGTTGAATGTTGTGGGCGGAAGCCGGATTGTAGGGGATTGAGGAGGTTGTTGTTAGTGAGGTAGCAATTCATACGGTTGTGGACAAGGCATTCAAGAAGCTTGGATGCAAATGGGTGCAGGGAAATGGGTCTTAAGTTATTCAAACAGGTGGGGTCCAGTGAGGGTTTTTTAAGTATGGGAGTACCCAGCACATGTTTGAGTGGAGAGGAAAAGGTGCTGGAAGAGAGGGAGAGGTTGAAGGTATGGGTTACAGAGTTTAGGACAGAGCAGGGAGGTGGTCATAGTAGTTGCCAGGGGACAGGGTCCAGGGGAGAGGTGGTGGGGGGTGGGCTGTGGAAAGGAGTTTGGCAACTTCCCCAGAGCTAACAGGATTGAAGGAGAAAAGTGTTGAATGGGGTGTTGGACTTGGTGTGTTGGTTGGTGGAGGAAGCTAGATGCAAGATATCTCATCACGAATTGTGTCAATTTTGTTTTTGAAGTGATTGGCAATCTCCTGGGAAGTGAGCAAGTTGGTGGGTGGAGGCAGTGGGGGGTGGAGTAAGGAATTAAGGGTAGAGAAGAGTTGACGAGACTTGGATGAGATTGATTTGATGAGAGTGAGTTGTATTTGAGAAGGGAAGATTTGTAGAGTGTGAAGACTTGTAGGGATTTCATTTTACGCCACACTCGCTCAAGAGCACGGCTGTGTTCCTTGAGACTTCTGGTGTTATCTGTTTGCCAGGGTTGTAGCAGACGAGGCCTGGTTCTGCGTGTAGAGATGGGGCAAGTGTGTCCAGGGAGGATGACAATATGTTGTTGTAAACAGAAGTGGCCAGGTCTGGGCAGGACAGGGGTGGGATTTCATCATAAAGGCAATCAGTAGCAGAATGAAAAAGGGAAGGGTTGAGTTGGCAAAGGTTCCTGCGGGTAACTGTTTGCAGGTTGGCGGCATGGGAGGTAGGAGACAGGGAGAATGTGAAACCGATGAGGTTGTGATCGGAGAGAGGAAAGGGGGTGTTAGAGAAGTTGCAGGGAGTGCAGAGGTGGGAGAATGCAAGGTCAAGAGTGTTGCCATTGGAGTGAGTGGTGGTTTGTGTCCATTGTGTTAGGTTGAAGGAGGAGGTTAAATTGAGTAGTTGGGAAGTGGCTGAGGTGTTAGCATTGACTGGAATGTTAAAGTCTCCAAGGATGATGGCAGGTACTTCAGAGGAGAGGAAGTAGGGTAACCATGCAGAGATGTCGTAAAGAAAGCGTGACACAGGACCAAGGGGTCGGTAAATTACTGCAACCCTCAAACAAATTGGAGAAAATAGAGGAATGCGGTGCACTTCAAAAGAACAGAGGGAAAGAGAGGGAGGTGTAGAAAGAACATGGAAGGTGCTTTTTGGGGAGAGGAGAAGTCCAACTCTACCACCTTTTCATCCACTGGAACTGGGTGAGTGAGTCCAGAGGAGACCACCATGGCAGAGGGCAGCTGGAGAGGCAGTGTCGGATTCCTGGAGCCAGGTTTCAGTAATAGCAAGGAAATTGCGGAAGTTGGAAAGGAAAAGGTCATGGACGGAAGCAAGTTTGTTGGAGACAGAGCAAGCATTCCAGAGGGCACACATAAGGGGGATAAGGGGGAGGCTAACTCTTGGAATCAGGGAAATTGAGATAAGACAGTGGGAGTTACGGCTATTGTCGGAGAAGCTAGACTACCAATTCTGGGGGTAAGAGTTGGCTGGAGGAGGGCCAGGGTTTGGGGCAATATCCCCAGACATAAGGAGTAGTAGAAGGGTGAGGGCAGTAAGGTGGGAGTGGGACCTATACGAGGGCTGGCGTTGCAGTGAAGTTGAGGTGGTGGCATTGTGTGGGCTCAGAATGAGCAGGAGGAGATAAGTGCAGTAATATTGAGAGGGCAAAAGTGAGGGGGTATGTATAGGCTGTGGGGTGGCAAAAGGGGGTTAAGAAATGAGTTTTAGGCAGGTAGTCGAGTGACAGGATGACAGATTTACAATGAGGGACATTTTGGGGTGATTGTATTCATTTATTTGTAATAAAGGATTTGTCAAATATTTGTGTGTCCTTATTTCTAGATTACCACTTTTTTTGTGTGAGTAAGTAGGAGTACTATATAACCCATACTCATTCATGTGTGTGTATGTGTGTGTGTGGGGGGGGGGGGCTTGGTATCTGAGGACCTACCTATTATAGGGGACTTCCCTCCTTTCCTTGCCAGCCAGGCTGCCTGCTTGGAATACAGCTATTGTATGGCTTTTTAAGTGGAACCTCACACTTTTTTTTGCATACCAGACCCTATGTGGTTTTCCTGGGAGAACTCATGCTATCTTTTTTTTCCATTTTTTTGTGTGCAAGAGACACCCTCTTAAAATCCATACCAGGCTCAAAGGGTCTGGTATGTATTTTGGAGGGGATGGTATACATTGCCGTAGGATGTGCTATAGCAAAAATGACATTTATAAAAAAAAAAAGATGCATTTTAAATTGCCAGCAAATTACATTCATTGCCAGCTTCTTAAAAAAGCAGACCCAAGAATACACAGTAGACCCTTAAAGAGGACTGTGTGTTCTTTGTTTCTTTTTATTAAACAAAGAAGCTGGCAATGACAGTTATCAAAATAATATGCAGGCGATTTTAAAATGTTTTCCTTTGTAAATGTCAGTGCTGTTGCAGCACTTTCTGTACATCACAGAGGGCACATTTAATGCGTCACTTTAAGAATATATTAGGCTCCTGGCCTAAAATATTTAAAAACATATTTTTTGCAATAGTACATGATCCCTGGGCAGTACCTATTCTATATTTATTTTTTACACCCGCTAGCCTATTAGCCAAGAAAATGGGCATTTAATTTGACAGATTTGGCTCCCATTGATTTCAGTTGGGTTCAGGTTCAGCATCTGAACTTCTTTAACGTTAGTAGAACCCTACTTGAACCGAACCTAGGGCAGTTTGGAAAAAATCACTATTTGGCATGTGAAAACATTTTGTTAAGTTGAAGATGGTCGTTGTATTTTCTCAACAGTACAACCAGTAACTTTTGTGATGTTATACAAAATTATTATTAAGTATATTATTATTACTATTACTATTACTATTATTGCCATCATTATATCTCTGAGCTGCAAAAAACACTCTTCAACAGTCTATATTGCACAGTCTAAGACATGGTAAAAGGACTCTACTTTCAAAAACGTTTTTCGTTTCTTTATCTGTTCATCCTTGGCTTCATATTTGAACATTTTTATGTGGTGTATTCGTCCTTCCTGCCCCAGTGGAAAGTTGTCATCATTTTTTTTATTTCTTGACCTAATTTCTGTACAAACTTTAGAATATATTTAAACATTTCCTCTAAATGATATCTTTGTAGAAAAATCTTCCATTTTTCCAGTTGTTGAAGTGCTTCAGAAAGATCAAATTCAACCACTTGGAGCTTTTCATTTGAGATATTTATTTTACATTAGAATGAATTACATATTTCCGTGTTTAGGATGTTAATCAATGTGAACTAACCAAATCACCCGCTGCTGTTCTGTTAAGGTAAATACATAGGTTAAATTGAACGCTACCTGGTTACATAAAAACAAATCCCCACTTGTGAACTCATGATAAATACATTTGCAATAAGGAATTAAATTCATCTGCAATTTTATTTATTTAATATTCCAAAATTGGTTTAATTGCTTTATTGCAAATGTATTTATCATGATTACATAAGTGGGGGTTTGTTTTTATGTAAACAGGTAGTGCTCAGAACACCTATGTATGTAATTTATTTTACATTGCACGTCTTACTGTTGATACCCCCTGTTTCTGCAACTGGTTTAGAATTAGAAACACCTAGTAAAGCCAGATCATCCCTAGCAGCAGTATTGGCATCATCTATTCTTGTGATTTGATTCCATAAAGCTTTAACAGCATATAGTGCGACTTTCCCCACTAGTGGTGCTTAGGTGAGTTTTCAGAATTTGACACCGATGGGTAGAGGCTGAAAAAATATATGGATGCCCCAAGTAATATTATAGAATTCCACAGTTTCCCAGAGGCTGAAGCAACATCACTGACTACAAGATTTAAGAAATGGAAAATAGAAAATACATTTTTCCATTTATGTTTTCCCTATTATCATTAGTATGCCTCCACATATCATTATTGTCAACTGATAACCCTTCAAGTTGTTTTAGGAAGACAAGGATCATTCCTGCTGCTAATGTGTAATCTATGTCAATGAACCCCAAGAAGTGCACTTTAATATTACAATTCCCTTCAGTATGTTACTTCTTTGTGACAAACCTTATCATTAGTGTAATTTGTTCAGTACAGTCCAATATTGCAGAGCTGTATTTTGCTGCATTTAACTCTGCTATTATTTTCTGCCTGATTTGCTGAGCAGTTATTTGGATAATCTGTTTTTGTATTCAGTTACCAAGCAAATTATTGTGTGTTTTATTGTTGGTTACATTAGGTTACATGTTAATAAATACTGCATCAAACTCACAAATCCCTTACAAAATGTCAGGATATTTCAAAAATTACATTGGAAAATTTGACTTGACTTTACCTAAAAAGCAAAATTTTGTGTGGCCACTTTTTTAGGACATTTTACCACTACAAAGTATCAGCTTAAATTTATTCTGCATTTGTGTCCTCAACCATCCTCTTAAACCTTGGTTTTGTCTCCAGGTCTTTCCATTTATGGATGCTCTACAATAGTATACTCCCTAATAAGGGTATCCAAATTTTTGCCAAGGTTCTTCAAATCATTTGTTCCTGTACTGCACAACAGAGTTACAACACATCTTTCTGTATCTTGCAGCATCTTTCTGAAAACATGAACCATTGCTTTTCTGATATTTTATCAATGGGTAGTTTGCGTCTATAATGCTTGAGGTCAAATCTTCATTTGCATTGATATTTTTGGAAATTTAAAGTGTGCTATTGGTTGAGGACCATGCAATACAATACTTTTATTCATGTCCATCTATAACTCTTGATCCCGTAGCAGTGAAGCACTAAGTTTCATACCACCCCATTACCTTTTCTTACATTTAATTTGTCATTGGCAGCTCTGTAGTGGCATCTGCTTTCTTCGGATAAATCAAAACAATATGAGGGTGGTGTAGAATGCTGAGGTGTCATTGGATCACTAGGAGAAACATTTGTGCTGGCGTCGACATCACTCTGAATCTTTGTATCAGATTATTCATGTTGTGCTTCTTGTGTTAAAAATTTCTTTTTGGCTATGGTTATGCCTTTTTTTTTTTTTTTTTGAAAATGATCTTTATTGAGTTTTTCATAGAAATACAAAAGGGTACATTTGAACATAGGCTGTCTTACATTAAGATGAGGTAAGGATACTCAACGAAACCCAGGTATGTGACACTGTGATGTATCAGGCATAGCTAGGCATTATTAGTAATATTCTATGTTGGGTGTATGATACACGCTGATGCTCCTCATCCCTAGACACCCCGTCAGGGATCAAGCTGTGTTGAAGAAGAAGGGAAACAGCACGATTCTCCTCAAGTGTCTTTTTGCCCCTATTTTTATTGAGTAGTTGTCATCATACTAGGGCGAGTCTTCAAACAGGCAGTGGAACTGTCTCCCTTAAACAACTTAACCATAAGAGAGACAGCTTAAGCTCTTTACCTCGGCTCAAATATGTGGCGTTGTTGCTGTTTAGCAATTCTAAGGACTCAGGGTGATTCAGAAATGATGATTTACAAAGTATATGTCACTGTTTCAAATCACCCGTCACCCCCCTGTGGAAGCAAAACCATGACCGAGTGCTCAAGACCATGAGAGTTGTCCTTAGTCATCTTGACTTGGATGTAGGGTGCATTTATTGAAGTTAGTGTAGGCATAAGTATATAGTGTTGTAGGAGTATACTTACCATGTCATATTGTGAGCAAGTGTATACATTGTTAACACAAGGTATTATTGATAACCAGGGGGGAGGGGGGTTGGGGGGGACCCAGTTCGACCACATCCTGACCCCCTATGTGGGATCAAACTGTGTCAAGGGGTTAAACTATTCCACGCCCCCCCCTCACTTCACCGTCTAGTTATCTGGATATAGACTGTAATGTGTCAGATAAATACTGTAACTCTGCCAATATATGTAGATCTATATGATTTGTAGCCTATCTGTTGTCTCTGCATGTGTCCATTAGAAAGGGAGTAGAAGAGAAATAGAAGGGGAGGGGGTAGGGAATCAGGATTAAATTCTCCTCTGCCAGGGGGTATTGGTGGTCCAGTTTAATTCGTTATGCCGATAGTCTCAGATAGTCATCTGCAAAAAGTGTAGGCTATCGTGCTATTGGTTAATCAAAAGCCGCAAACACAGCATTCGACCAAATGCAACCAAGGAAATAAACAAAAAGTGTTGCGCTAAAAAAGTAAGTGATTCATATGACAAGGTCACTCAATTATTTAAAGTGACAGTGCATATATAGAACCTGTAATGATCACATACATATACTCAAAATTAAAGTAACAGTGCATACGTTTATTCTACATTAAGTCCAAAATAACCTGTGATGGTGAATGACTTAAAGTGAACAGGGTATCAAATAAGTTGACTCTAAACATACCAGTTTATTCCACCGATATAGAAACAGACAAAATAAAAGCTGGCAAATAAAATACATAAAAGAAAGACTGCATCCCCACCCGACGCGTTTTGTCCACACAGACGTCTTCTGGGGTGTCACATTTATTTGGACTTTTTATGCACTGTTTACTTTAAGCCTTTAACCATCACAGGTTTATTTGGACTTTATCACTTGAATCATTGACCATCATAGAGTCAACTTATTTGATACGCTGTTCACTTTAAGTCATTCACCATCACAGGTTATTTTGGACTTAATGTAGAGTCAACTTATGCACTGTTACTTTAATTTTGAGTATATGTACAGTCAGGTCCATAAATATTGGGACATCGACACAATTCTAATCTTTTTGGCTCTATACACCACCACAATGGATTTGAAATGAAACAAACAAGATGTGCTTTAACTGCAGACTTTCAACTTTAATTTGAGGGTATTTACATCCAAATCAGGTGAACGATGTAGGAATTACAACAGTTTGTATATGTGCCTCCCACTTTTTAAGGGACCAAAAGTAATGGGACAGATTAACAATCATAAATCAAACTTTCACTTTTTAATACTTGGTTGCAAATCCTTTGCAGTTAATTACAGCCTGAAGTCTGGAACGCATAGACATTACCAGACGTTGGGTTTCATCCCTGGTGATGCTCTGCCAGGCCTCTACTGCAACTGTCTTCAGTTCCTGCTTGTTCTTGGGGCATTTTCCCTTCAGTTTTGTCTTCAGCAAGGGAAATGCATGCTCAGTCGGATTCAGGTCAGGTGATTGACTTGGTCATTGCATAACATTCCACTTCTTTCCCTTTAAAAAACTCTTTGGTTGCTTTCCCAGTATGCTTCGGGTCATTGTCCATCTGCGCTGTGAAGCACCGTCCAATGATTTCTGAAGCATTTGGCTGAATATGAGCAGATAATATTGCCCAAAACACTTCAGAATTCATCCTGCTGCTTTTGTCAACAGTCACATCATCAATAAATACAAGAGAACCAGTTCCTTTGGCAGCCATACATGCCCACGCCATGACACTACCACCACCATGCTTCACTGATGAGGTGGTATGCTTTGGATCATGAGCAGTTCCTTTCCTTCTCCATACTCTTCTCTTCCCATCACTCTAGCTCAAGTTGATCTTGGTCTCATCTGTCCATAGGATGTTGTTCCAGAACTGTGAAGGCTTTTTTAGATGTTGTTTGGCAAACTCTAATCTGGCCTTCCTGTTTTTGAGGCTCACCAATGGTTTACATCTTGTGGTGAACCCTCTGTATTCACTCTGGTGAAGTCTTCTCTTGATTGTTGACTTTTACACACATACACCTACCTCCTGGAGAGTGTTCTTGATCTGGCCAACTGTCGTGAAGAGTGTTTTCTTCACCAGGGAAAGAATTCTTCGGTCATCCACCACAGTTGTTTTCCGTGGTCTTCCGGGTCTTTTGGTGTTGCTGAGCTCACCGGTGCGTTCTTTCTTTTTAAGGATGTTCCAAACAAATGACCTGGCAACACCTAATGTTTTTGCTATCTCTCTGATGGGTTTGTTTTGTTTTTTCAGCCTAATGATGGCTTGCTTCACTGATAGTGATAGCTCTTTGGATCTCATATTGAGAGTTGACAGCAACAGATTCCAAATGCAAATTGCACACTTGAAATGAACTCTGGACCTTTTATCTGCTCCTTGTAAATGGGATGAGAGAATAACACACACCTGACCATGGAACAGCTGAGCAGCCAATTGTCCTGTTACTTTTGGTTCCTTAAAAAGTGGGAGGCACATATACAAACCGTTGTAATTCCTACACCGTTCACCTGATTTGGATGTACATACCCTCAAATTAAAGCTGAAAGTCTGCAGTTAAAGCACATCTTGTTTGTTTCATTTCAAATCCATTGTGGTGGTGTATAGAGCCAAAAAGATTAGAATTGTGTCAATGTCCCAATATTTATGGACCTGACTTATGTGATCATTACAGGTTCCATATATGCACTGTCACTTTAAATAATTGAGTGACCTTGTCATATGAATCACGTACTTTTTTTAGCGCACCACTTTTTGTTTATTTCAGATAGTCATCTGTCTTTGTAAAATGTTGCCAGCAGGACCAAATTTTATGAAATTTAGATTGCGCTTCTTTCGTTATGTGAATAAGTTCTTCCATCTCTGCACTTTTCTGTACTCATCAAAGCCATTCTGCTATCGTGGTGGGGTTGGGGTTTCGCCAACGGATTGGTACGCACATTTTTGCCGCATTGATCATGTGCAATGCTAAGGAGCAATTGTATGTTTTCAGCGGTATGGTGGAATGGTGCAGCAAGAATTGTGCTGGGGTGATGTCACGTACCTGGTGATGGAGTCTGGCTTATGCAGGGGTAACCTCTCTTGAGGCCCTGGTTCGAGAGTCCCTGGTATTGCAGACAGGGAGCTCAGGAGCACAGGGGGGCACGAGGGCTGGACAAGTCTCTAGTGGTAGGTAGGTGTCCGTTGGAGCTCAAGCAAGCAGAAGGGTAGTTAGACAGTCCGGGTCGGTAACTGGCGAGCGGCGCAGTACAAAGGGTTCAGGCAGACGGATGGTCAGGTGCAGGCTGGGTTGGCAATGTTCAGGCAACAAGGTACAAGGGAGCAGGCGGAAGAGTGGTCGTGGAAGCCGGGGTCGGTGCAGGTAGAGTTCAGAGCAGGGTCAAACAGGCCGGGTCACGGAAACAGGTATCAGATAGTCAGGAAGCAAGGAAACACACACTAACGCTGTAGAACGGACAGCACCTGCTTCCTGGAGCTGTCCTGCTTAAATGGCCGATATTGGCGCCATTAGCGTGCACGGGTGCGCGCACATGAACGTGCGTGAACGCACGCGCACGGAAAGCCGGAAATGGCCAGAAGGAGTCCATTTTCCTAACAGGTGAATTCTAGAAGGAGTGTCGTGATTTGATTGATTATACAGTGGATTTCTTTCCAAAATGGTTGAATTAGTGGGCATTCCCACCATATGTGTAATAGGGAACCTTCGGCATCGTCGCATCACCAGCATTTGGAGGTGACCATAAGGTAGAATTTATGTAGTTGTTGGGGGTTCTATACCACCTTGAGAGAATTTTAAATCCATTTTCCTGTGTTGTGACATTCACTGAACCTTTATGTATGTGAGTATATATGTTTTCCCATTCCTCCTGTTAGGTCTATGGAAAGTTCTTGTTCCCATTTATGGTTGATTTTGTTGGATTTAGGGTTATGAGAAGAGAACAGCATGGCACACGTATCAGAATCAGACGTCGTTGTGGTTCCTGTTTGCAACATATCGTTTCAAATGGGGTTTTTTTTGGCGGGACCAGATTGGGATAAGTTTAGGGTTGCTTAGAAAGTGTCGTATTTGGGCACATGACCAAAACGGGAATGTATGTGTATTCATGCATAGGGAGAGAGAAGGAAGAGTCATTAACTTCCCCTTGTCAATGAAATGCCTCACATGGATTTTGTCGTGTGGCCAGATTCCATGCAAAAAAGAGTCAGACATGCCTAGAGGAAAGAGGGGATTGTGACGTATAGGGGTCAGAGGTCCTGGGAGAGCTCATGTTTTGCGCATGCTTCTTTAAAGACATGTAGAGTGGTGCCTATCAGGGGGTGGGATTTACACTGAAGTGGTATGTGTTCCTGAATTGTCCAAGGTAGTTGATGTAAAGGTAAGGAAGAAAAGGAATGTTCAAGTAGGACCCAGTCCTTGACTTTGGAGTTGTCATGTTCCTGGTGGTGGAGTCTGGCTTATTCAGGGAACAACCACTCTTGCGCACCCAATTCAGGGACCCCTGGTAGAGCAGACAGGGAGTCCAAGAGTGAGGGGTGGCACGAGGGCTGGATGGTCACTGATGGTGATGTGAGATTTCAGGTGATCAGAAGAGTGGTAGTACAGGCTGGGTCGACAACTGGCTGGCTGTGCGGTACGAAGAGGTCAGGCAAGAGAATGGTCAAGTCCAAGCAAAGTTCGTTATCGGGCTGGCAGCAGAAGTACAGAAGGATCAGACAATCAGGTGGTCGTGGGTAGTCAGGGTCGGTGCAGGCAGAAATCAGCAGGTCAGGTCAAGCCGGGTCAAACAGGAAGGGTCACAGTTACTGGAAAAGGGAACAGAGCTGGGGCTCACAGGTACTCAGACACTGTAGAACGGACAGCATTTGCTGCAAGGCACCGGGGGTTTAAATAGCAGCGTTTGGCGCCATCTCCGTGCACATGCGCTAAAGTCCATAAAAGGCACCTATTTTCCCTAACAGATGTGGATGTTTCAGTCTATTATCCTTGCGAGGATACAAGCTCGGGGATATTTGAGGATGTCCGGGAGGCCTATGCCACCTTTTTATATTGGTGCAGTTAGCTGGTCGTGGCTTATTCTAGGTCGCGTCTTACCCCATATGAAAGTGGTGCATGCTTTCTTAAATGAGGAAAAGAAGGTTGGAGGAAGTTTAATTGGCAAGGTTTGCATTAAGTAGAGTATTTTGGGGAGGATGGTCATTTTCATGATGGCTGCTCATCGAAACCATGAGAAGATAGTGATACCTGTCGACCATAACTGAAGGTCCCGTAATAGATTTTGTATGGTCGGAATATAGTTTTTGGCATAGAGATCTGATAATTTGGATGTTAATTGGATGCCTAGATATGTTATCGCTTCTTGTTGCCAGCTAGATGAGAAATTAGACTGGCATTGCATTACCAGTTCTTTCTGCAAAGAGACATTAAGGGCATGGGATTTTGAAAAGTTAATCTGGAGGTTAGTCAAGGTTTTAAAGGTTGAAAAATCTTTAAGCAGGTTCGGAATTGTCGTGATAGGATTGGTCAGGAAAAGAAGGATGTTGTTGACGGATGCGGATAATCTATACTTTTTTTGGCTATTGTAATCCCTGTTATATCAGTAGTGGTTCAAGTGTTAGGATAAAGATGATGGGGGAAAGGGGGCAACCCTGTCGTGTACCATTGGATATTGAGAAGGCATTCGACGCGACTTTCGCTGTTGGTGCGGAAAATATAGAGAAAGTATGGAAGTTAGCATACGTTCTTTGAGCCCAAGGGCCATTAGTGTTTCTGACATGTAGTCCCAGGCCACTCTGTCGAATGCCTTCTCCTAGTCCAGGGATAAGAAGAAGCCATGTTGGTGATTGAAGGTCATCCAGTGATGAATATTGAGTGATTTTAGCATGTTATCTCTGGCCTCTCTTCCTGGAATGAATCCCACTTGATCAAGGGAGAAGAGCTGGGGCAATAGTTGTAGCAGGCAGTTAGTAAGGATTTTTGCATGAAGCTTGAGGTCTACGTTAAGTAGGGAGATAGGTCTGTAGTTGATGACCAAAGAGGGGTCCTTGCCCGGTTGCGGGGATTACAGAAATATGTGCCTGTAAGAGGTCTCTTGGTGGAGGGGTATTTGATGAAAGTGAGTTGAAGGCTTTTAAGAAGTGGGGTATGAGAGTGTCGGAGAAGAATGATTTTGTAGCAACCTAGATATTGGCTTAAGGCAATACTCGTGTAGGAAATTTTTGATTTGCTTCATTCTAGCCGCCTCCTGTCTCTGTGGGGCTGAGGGGGGTAAATTGTATAGCGTGGAGTAGTATTGGACAAATTGGTTGGTGATTTCTAGGTTTTTTACTAGTTTGTGTACTGAGGAGTCAGTTAGGGCATGGATTGTATTGGCTGTGCTTTTGGATTGGAGAGCTTTCATGAGCCTTTTCCCTGATTTATTTGCATACTCATAAAATATTTTTTTGGATAGAATATACTTTCTTTTTATCTTTTTGCCTAGTTATTCCACTAGTTCAGTTCTTGCTTGAATGAGATCTGCAAGGGTTTGGGAGGCCTGTGACATCTTTTGTGTTCTCTCTAGGTCATGTATACGAGCTGTCAAGGAGTCTAGATGTGCTTAGCGCTCACATCTACGTTTGGCTGCTAATGCTATTAGTTCGCCTCTTACCACGCATTTGTGTGCTTCCCATATGATTGTCTGGGGGGTATCAGGGCACTAATTTTCTCGAAAGTATTGAAGTAGACATGTTTGTATCTTAGTAGTCATGATGGGGTCAGTGAGGAGGGATGGGTCCAGGCACCATATTGGGGAGCGGGGGGGATTTCTGTAATTATCAAGGGCATGGATATGGGGTGATGGTCTGATAGAAACATTGGTTCAATAGTTGTGTGGGAAAGTATATTAGGTCCGGTTGAGATATAAAAAGGTAATCAATTCTCGAGTAGGGGCAATGAGGGGCTGAAAAGAATGTATAATCTTTCGTATGTGGATTAAGGGTACGCCAGGAGTCATGTAGGGTTAGTGCCTTCAGACATGTTTTAATGGCTCGGAGAGCTTTGTAGGGAAGGGAGGATGCTTCATTTGAAGTGTCTTGGAGAGGATTCAATGCTATATTAAAGTTGCCCCCCATTATCAGGGCGCCTTCTTTGAATGATGCCAGCAGGTGTGTTATCTTGCGGAAAAAAGTGACTTGGTGAGGGTTTGGGGTATATATGTTGGCTAGGGTGCATGATTTTCCAAGTATTTTACCTTTAAAAAGAGATATCTGGCTTCCTTATCTGATAACGACTCTGAGGGGTGAAAGGGGAAATTGTTGGATAAAAGTATCAATACTCCCTTGGACTTGGATGCTAGGTTGGTAGCATGTATGACAGTAGGATAGCGGGAGTTGGACAGCTTAGGTATATTGCCTCTTCGAAAGTGGGTCTCTTGTAAGAAGATAATATCCGCCGTGTGTCGCTGCATTGTAAAAAGTGACCGAGACCTCTTTTCTGGTATATTGAGGCCACGTGCGTTGATAGAGATGATTTTGAGGGGGAGTTTGTTACGATTCGTCTGCAGGTGTGTCATGTTTGAGGTTGTCCTGTTTTATGAGTCCCTCGTGTCTCAAGAGTGGGGCAGTTCTGGACTCAGTGAGTTTGTCTTTGAGCTGGCAGAGGAGAATGGATGGAGGAAGAATGGGGGCTTATGACAGAAAGAGTTTTAGGTTGCAGGAGTAGTAGGGTGAAAGGGGAAGAGATAGACTGGGTTGTGGTGAATTCCGGCTACAGATGAGATCCAGCTCACCTATCTATATTCTCACCGTGCTCTAAGCACGTGGATGTCGGGAAAGATCAGTGGTGTATGTTGAGAAAGGGTGCAATAATCTGTATTACGGTGAGCACCACTGTGTGGGAGGTGGTCCGAGGGAGGTGGAAGGGCAATGGGTGTTTTTGCCAGACGGAGCGGTATGATTGCTATGTTTGTGACGACTGAGTAAGAGAGTGTAATATTGAAATATTTGTTGCTGTATGTCAGCGCGGTCAAGTGACAAGGAGCAGTGTAATATCATGCAGCTGTATAGACTGTATAAACCATAGAACCGAGGGAAGTATTCTTGCGTGTCCCACCATATAACTGTACCAACTGTTCTTCCAAAAACAGAAAAAAAAAAAAGGAGCTAAGCAGTTACGTCAGCTGTACTTAGAGACGGAACCCATATCTCCGGGAGGGTGTATAGGGTCCAAGTTGTAGCCGCCTCCATAGGGGTGGAGGATGTTTCTCGGTAATACCATGCCAGGGTTAATAAAGTGAATTGGAAACATTATAAACCTTACAAGGGAATACAAACTAGTGGTTATGCCTTTTTTATATGCTGCTCCAGAGAGACATTTCCTTCCATCAGACATTTCTCTGAGAATACATCTATCATTCGTTATAAAGAAAATACATCAACACTTGCCTACTTTATATTTATCAGGAAAATAATAGGCACTAACACTAGACTCACCCACAGCTGTATTGAAGGAGAAACAACAAAAAAAAGAAATTACCATTGAGTGTCTTGTGGAGAGAAGACTGATAACCGTTGTCTTGTTGGTACAAAGATTTCTAGCACACAAGAATCACAGTAATCACTGTAAATAAGATTTTGGACTACATAAGGAGTGGCCTGGCCATGTATTATGTTAAACTCTGAAATCCACATTTTGCATGTAGAATGAATGCAAGAAGTACCAATGCAAATTTGTTATGAACAAATGTATTGGAACAAATGTATGTGTAGATGAACTTGTAGGACATACTATTAAAAATCAATTGTATTAATATGGAGTTGCCTCCCCGCCCGCTTTTGCGGCTGTAACAGCCAAGTGTCCAAGATGTTTTTAAAATTTTCAATATCCTTTTCCTGTTCAGTCATGAATGTTCCTCATTGCATAAAGTGAGGTTAGTAAAGACAGGTTTTGACAAGTATGGTGGGTATAACTAAAACAACATTTGCAATGAATTGGATCACATATTGCGAGACTGTTCTTCTTGTTCATCATCAATGTCTGACATCACAGATGCTCTTCTTCTTGAATGGGAAGAAATTCAACTTCTATTAGAGACATTTTATACAAGTATTTTGCATCATGACCACTGATATTTGCTGGCTGCAGGATGAACCCTGTAGAATTCTGTCCACATGTAAAAAGGCAAGGTTCTGATAAAGGGACTCGCCTTGCCATATTCCAAGTTTAATTGAACTTTAAGATAATTTATTGATCTGACATTGTAGAAGACCTGCACCCAGCTAAGTCTCGTTCTGTTTGTTCCACACCCTGCTTCACCTGCACCATGCTGAACCCTGGCTACAAATGTCCATAGCCTTCTCATAACACACACAAGACAGAAAGGTACAGGCAAAGAGCTTTTAATCATTCAGCATATCAACTTTCGAAAGAGACAGAATTCACAGGCCTGCCATGAGAAAACATTAGGTGTGCAAAGCACCAGGCCAGTGACAGGCATCTGTCTGGATCACCGTGCCAGATGTATAGAAATTCACAGAAAACAGGTACATACTGTAGTTAGCAGCCTTTAAATAACACTTCCATGCACAAGAATGAGATCTATGGCTTACTAAGAGTATATCAAACCATTGGATCACTATGAGCATATCAATGCATTGGATCACTGAAGAGTATATCAATGCATTGAAGCACAACAGAGTAAAACTAAATTGTGACAAAAACAATGTTAGTATAAGCTGAGTGCCATACAGGAACCATGTAACAACAAAGGGTTTTAAAAAAATGACAAATTGTCTCATTAACACAGGTACTCAAAATAATATGAACAATAAAAAAGGAGAAAAGATAAGCACAGCAATCTGGCACAATAGTACACTTTTATTGTGATAAAATTAAAGTTAGCATTGTACTCACATGTACCAGGGAAAAGACACTGCTCTCTACACAGCATGGCAGCCTAAGGGGGGATATGAATTTGGGAAAAAATTATGTATAAACCAAAAAATACACTAATGCACACCCAAATCACAACAGCAGTGCATAAAGGGCTAATTACATAAATAAGGGTGCTGGAACCATAGATTTGGTTTCCTCTAAAAGCTTGCCGGCCACCCACCGCAGTAATACTGTGGCAAAGTGGCTCAGCTGCGTGAATCGCTGTACCGGTATGGCGAGTTGTGCACAAGTTTCTGTGGGCAGCGCGCGCTGATTGACCAGCAAGGGAAACCAATCAGCGGGTCTGGTGGACTCGATGTCCGATGGCCGCCCGCGATCTTCCCCCGCAGAGACAGGACAGGGATCTGCTGAAGTAAACAAGGCAGATCTCAATTCTGACAGGGGATTACACTGAGATCTTGTCTTTCTGCTATATTGGAAGACAGATCTTGGTGTTATCCCAGGCAGCCCACCCCCATACAGTTAGTAAGCACACCCAGGGAACACAGTTAACCCTTTGATCACCCCTGATGTTAACCCCTTGCCTGCCAGTGTCATTAGTACAATGTCAGTGCATATTTTTAGCACTGATCACTGTAATAATGTCACTGGTTTCCAAAAAAGTGTAAAAAATGTCAGTTATGTATCCGATATGTCCACCGCAATGTAGCAGTCCCGCTAAAAATCCCTTAACGCTGCCATTACTAGTAAAAAAGTAAATAATTTTAAAAAATGCCATAAATCTATCCCTTATTTTGTAGATGCTATAACTTTTGCGTAAACCAATCAATATATGCTTATTGGGGGTTTTTTTTTACCAAAAATATGTAGCAGAATACATATTGGCTTAAATTGATGAAGAAATTAGATTTTTTAAATTTTGTTTTATGTTTAATGTTTTATAGCAGAAAATAAAAAAATATAGTTTTTCTTCCCTATTTCTTCTTTGACGGTCTTTTTTTTGTTTATAGGGCATAAAATAAAAAACGCAGAGTTGATCAAATACCACCAAAAGAAAGCTCTATAGGTGGGAAAAAAGGGACATCAATTTTAATTGGGTACGAAGTCGCACAACCGCGCAATTGTTAGTGAAATTAACGCAGTGCCATATCGCAAAAAATGTCCTCTCCTGAAGTCCGCTCTCTGCTGACGTCACAGAGGTCGGTACAGGCTCCGGAGTCACCACGGAGTCAGGATCCACCATATCCCTGGACTGATACCCGACTCAGCCTCTCAGCGAGCCCCTGAGAGCCTGAGCCGGCCGCTCCCACCCCCTCCACAGCCCAGTGCTGCAGTGAGCAAGGAGGGGGCAGAGCAGAGAGCTGTGACTGACAGTCACCAGCTCTCTGCTCACAGAGCTGTGAGAACCAAGTGATCAGCAGTGATTGATCGCTCGGTTCTTAGTGTTAGAGGCGCCGGGGGACAGATGCAGCATCGGACCGATGCTGCATCCACCTACGTAAGTATGATTCTTAAAATAAATAAATAACATACTTCTCTTTTAAGAAAGACCCAGGAATAATACTCTATAAAAAAATAACAGGCAGGTTTCATTTATTTATGAAAGGAAGCATCAACAATATAAAGACTGTACAGCAAATTGTAATACATGCTAGACATAAGCAAACTCTCAGCTACAAAGATCATATACATTTCCATTAAAACAGGGAGGAGATCCAGGCTAAAAGTACAGCAATTAACAAACATCAATACACATGGATAAATACCAGAAAAAAGTCTTAATCTGACGGATACTTAGGATCGGGTGGAGGAGGGAATCACAACATTTCAAAGTAAAAACCCCTTTCTCAAGTGGGATCCACCTCATGCACCGGGCCAGTGGTGCAGTATGGATGACAGCTCAGTCCTCCTCTGCCCACTCCAGAGCACCGACAGGCTGGGGAAGGATGGCTCATTTCTACACCTAGTGCAGGAGTCTACTCTGGAGCACATGGCTTATAGCCAGCATGAGACAACTGTTAGTATGTGAACACTTGCTCCCTCTGGTGGTGTGTGTATAACAAGTTGCCAAGGAAATTGTTTCAGGTGTGTGTCCCCTTTCTCAAGCCTGCCAGCATTTAGAGATGAACTTCTTAAAAACAAAGCCACTATTACTTGGCTACTTACGGTTAATTTTTAACATGCTGGATAATCATAACACGTTTATAAGAGAAGAGCAAAAATTAAAAAGATCTTTCCTTATCTGGAGTATTATTATAGTACTATGTGCATTTCTTACCTCTAACACACAAATGATATAATGCAAGAAAAAAGTCAATTGGGAATATTACATATATTACATACATTTGTTTTTGGTGTGTCAAACATATTTTGAAAATGCTACTCTATACAACATTTTGTAAACTTTGTTTTACAATTTATAATATATACGGATTGAGTTGCCCGTGGTCTTATCTATGTGGGTAGGACCAATAGGGCCATGCATGCAAGGTTGGGAAGCACAGATTTCTAATTGTGTAAGGTAGCCTAGATCACAGTGTACCATTGCACCTTGACATGTACCATAATGGGGACACAAGGAGCCCTATCCTTTTTTGGGATTGAGGCCATCCCAAAGTGTTTTATTGCACCACATCATTACACTATCCTTATCTTTTTTTACGCCTTGCAAATTATGTGTATTCCATTGTGCATGGCTTTTAGGATAGCCCCAAAAGGA
This sequence comes from Glandirana rugosa, assembly GCA_018402905.1. Classification (NCBI taxonomy): domain Eukaryota; kingdom Metazoa; phylum Chordata; class Amphibia; order Anura; family Ranidae; genus Glandirana; species Glandirana rugosa. Next base: position 3,984 of record BLSH010302272.1, on the reverse strand, counting down.
GTCTGGTTTTACAAAAGAAGACTAAATTCCTGGGGGTTTGACTTATTAAAGGCAAATATGCTGTTCACTTTGCAAGGAAATTTACACTTTGCATAGGAATTTGACACTTATATTAGTGAAAAGAGTGAAGCTTTGCTGACATTCATTGTTCAACCAAATGAAAGAAAATAAACATTTTTTTTTTCTTACACATGATTGGTTATTCTTGTCAAAGTCAAAATTCACCAAAATCACCAAGCTCTGAGGCAGATTCCCTTGCAAAATGAAACATCCTTTTTAGCCCTGGTTCAGACTTGTGCGATGCAGGAACCAGCACGATTATACAGCCGGTTCCCGCATCGCATCACTCCCGCCGGCAGTTCACACTGTCTTCTGCGAACCGCTGGTGGGTGTAATTACAAAGTTAATGGTACCCCCAGTTTTTTTCACAGATCGCAGTGCGAACTGTGCACTCACACATAAATTGGATCGCATGGGTGAGAACATGCGATTCTAGTTCTGGAAAAAAAAGGTACATGTACCTTTTTTTTGCAAATCTAATGCGAGTTCAGCCATACAAGTGTATGGCTGAACTCGCACTGCTCAGAGATCGCATGTGCGGGTGCGAATGACATGCGATCTCTGGGGATCGCATTAGTCTGAACCCGGGCTCAAAGTAAACACCCTATTTCTCTTTAGCAAATCAACTCCATGGACTGAAGTCATGACAGTTTGCATGTATCGCAAGTAAAGTTTTTTGAGTAAGCAAAGTGTTCTTTGTTTACTCAAAATAATATACACTGAAAACCTAAAATGTTAACAAGAGTCAAGAATACGGGGGGTTATTTACTAAAACTGCATGGTCAAAAATCTGGTGCAGCTCTGCATAGAAACCAATCAGCTTCCAGGTTTCATTGTCAAAGCTTAATTGAACAAGCTAATGTTAGAAGCTGATTAGCTACTTTGTGCAGCTTCACCAGATTCTGAGTGTACCAGCTTGAGTAAGAGCCGGTTCACACAGGGGCGACTTGCCAGGCGATGTCACGCTCCATGCAGTGCAATGGAACCATTCTAATAGGAGCGACTCAAGAAAAAGGTTCCTGCACTACTTTGGGGCGACTTCAAACGACTTGCATTGACTTGTATTACAGAAGTTGTTTGCAAGCTGCGCTGAAGTCGCGCTGTGCGGGACTGCTTTGAGTCGCCCCTGAAGTCTGATCGCCCCTGTGTGAACCGACTCTAAGTCTCTCCCACTGTGTTTTACTGTGTTTTGCATATTCACATTGTTGGGGTGATTGGTTAAAAAATGACAAGGGCTTACATTGCCTAAACATTCAGTGTCATTGGGGGCAATTACTAAAGCTGAAGAACTGAAATCTGGTGCAGTTGTGCATAGTAACCAATCAGCTTTTAGGTTTAATTGTCAAAGCTTAATTGAATAAGCAGAAGTTGAAGTTGATTGGTTACTATGCCCACCTGCAACAGATTCTGTGTCCTCCAGTTTCAGTAAACTCCATTATAGAGTAATTTAACCCCTTAAGGACCACCCCATGGAGATATACTGCGTTAGGGCGGCCCTCCTCTGTGAAATCATGTACCTGTAAGCATTTTCGTGCACAGGGTCTGGGGCGTGCGTGCCGCTGGAGACCCGCTCCCACTGTCATTGGACACAGCGGGAACCAATCAGCGGGTCCGAAGGATGTGATGTTTGCCGGGACCCACCGATTATTGGAAAGGCAGAACGGCGATCTGCCTATGTAAGCAAGATATTCTGTCAGAGGGGAAGATGGTGATCTTGTGCTAAGCAGAAACACGGATCTCTGTTCTTCTCCAGTTAAGCCACCCCCCACACAGTTAGAAAGCACGCCCTAGGAGCACACTTAACCCTTTGATCGTCCCTGGTGTTAACGCCTTCCCTGCCAGTGTCATTAGTACAGTGACAGTGCATTTTTTAAGCACTGATCACTGTATTAGTGTCACTGGTCCCCAAAAAAGTGTCAGTTAGGTGTCCAATTTGTCAGCCGCAATGTCGCAGTCCCACTAAAAATCGCTAATCGCTGCCATTACTAGTGAAAAAAATAAAAATTCCATAAAAATATCCCATAGTTTGTAGACTCTATAACTTTTGCACAAACCAATCAATGTACGCTTATTGGGATTTTGTAGCAGTATGTAGAAAGTACATATTGGACTAAATTGATGAATACATTTGATTTTTTTACCTTTTTTTATTGGGTATGTTGTATAGCATAAAGTAAAAATACTGTTTCTTTTTTGAAAATTGTCAGTCTTTTTTTGTTTATAGCGCAAAAAATAAAAACCGCAGAGGTGATCAAATACCACCAAAAGAAAGCTCTATTTGTGGGGAAAAGGGACACTAAATTTATTTGGGTACAGTGTTGCACATCCATGCAATTATCAGTTAAAGTAACACAGTGACATATCGCAAAAAATATCGCAAAAAATGGTCTGGGCATGAAGGGGGGTAAACCTTCTGAGGCTGAAGAGGTTAATACCTTCCCATTGATTAAAGTGTATGTAGAATAAAGTCATTTTATTTTTGTTTTGGATAAAGTATGGAAAAGTTAGCAACCCTGTTAAGTCTCCCGATGGAAGATAGATGGGAAAAACTTGACTGGGTTTAAACCCTTTATCCAACATTAACCACTTCAGTCCCGGAAGGACTTCCCCCTTTATGACCAGTTTCGGCACTGCGTCGCTTTAACTGACAATTGCATGGTCGTGCGACATTGTACTCAAACGAAATAGACGCCCTTTTTTTCCCCATAAAAAAAGCTTTCTTTTGGTGGTATTTGATCACCTCTGTGGTTTTTCTTTCTTGCACTATAAACAAACAAACAGCAACGATTTTACAAAAAAAACCCAATTTTTTACTTTTTGCTAAAATACATATCCAAAAAAATAAAATTTTTTAAAAACAAATGTATTCATCAATTTTGGCCGATATATATTCTTCCTCATATTTTTGGTAAAAAAAACCCCAGCGATCTGTGTATATTGATTGTTTTGCACAAAAGTTGCGGTGTTTACGAACAATGAGAATTCATTTATGGGATTTTTATTTATTTATTTATTTTTTTACTAGTAATGACGGCGATCTGCAATTGTTAGCGGGACTGTGACAGTACGGCGGACATGTCGAACACTTTTGACACTTTTTTGGGACCATTGGCATTTATGCAGTGATCAGTGCTATGAAAATGCACTGATTACTGTGTAAATGCCACTGTCAGGGAAGGGGTTAACACTAGGGGGCGAAAAAGGGTTAACTGTGTTCCCTGCTTTGTGTTTCCAACTGTGTGGGGGCTGGGCTGAGTGGGAGAGGAGAGTGATCATTGCTCCCATATACAGGGAGCATACGATCACACTCCTCTCCCCTGTCAGAACAGAGAACGGACATCCTCGTTATGTCACTGCAGGGAGCGATCGAGGGAAGCCAGCGGACATTGAGTCCACCCTACCGGCTCCCTGGCTCTCCCGCTACACAGCGAGCGTGCGCACGCGTGTCCGGCGAGATTCTTGTTCTCGCAGCCGCCGTCAGGTGACGGCGATTTGCATTATCGAGCCAGACTGCCGCCGTCATATGACGACGGGTGGCCATTAAGTGGTTAATAAACAAAAAGGTTTTGGCTATAACAGTAAGTTTTATTAACACAGGTTTTTCAAATATTATGTAATGAAAACCTAATATGTCAGGGAGTCAAGAATGTTGTGGGTCATGAGATCACACCATGTAAGTGACCCTGGCTATATAAGAGAAAATTAACTGACTTCCCAATCCACATTAACAGCATGGATGGAGGAATCTTGACTGCTGGCTATTGTACTCAGGCAGCCTCAACACTTGACCAACAATTTTCCATTAGTCAATTTTGGCTTAAATTTTGGCTCATTCAGCAGGAATCAGACAAAATTCAAGCCATCTGTGAAGGCCATTAGATATCTATAGCAGCTTGGCCCATACAGAAAATATGTTATACTGTA